>CM037788.1:56248973-56297277 GCA_021229015.1 Solen grandis
GCAAACCTGTCTAGGAACTGCTCTTACATGCTGAGCACCAAGCAAAGGAAGCTATTTTTTATGACTTTGAGGTAGGCTGCTGCCTGGGATCAAACAGACAACCTCTTCGATTCTGAGGCTTATGGTCTAACCACATGGCCATTGGGACCGGATCACAAAAACGGTGCTGCAGATGTCTCAACATCACATGACAAGTTACAGGGCAGCTCTATTGTAACACTGTATCTGGGGTCCAAGCCTAGACACCCTCTTATACTGTCACACATTCAGAGTTCTTACTCCTCATTTGAAGTCCTGGACTCCACTTCATCGGAAAAGTACTCCTTACTTCCTTTGACTATATGGGAGTGTTCTTTTCTTGGTAAATATTTGTCATGGACTCGTTTTCAGAATCATATTATGAACTATGTGTAAATGCAATTTAAGTCAACAAAACAAATCAAGTCAATTTATAATGTGTTTATGAAACTCTGTCAAAACTTACCAATTACAGATAACCTAGTGCCAAGGAGAATATTTTACCAATCCTAACTGCTTTCATTTAATTATCAAATTGTTGATACTTATCTTCCGTGTATCTTTATACTTTTAAGCTACTGATTTAGGAAACTTATAAAATCATCACTACCAGTTTAATTTTTAGAGAGAGAAAGACCAAGAGTAACAGGAAAAAAATATTTATCATGATCTAGCATAAATTTTTGACATAAGTCTGCAATTTCATAAAAAAAAGGGGAGACAGTTTATTACTGTATGATTTTCATTGCATTTTGTAGCTAACATGTTCATGTATAGATACCTGTATTGTCAAATGAATACATTCAAATGAAAGGAAATAAAGGGGATTCATACCAAAGCCTAGACACAGGAATCCTAGGAGAATCTGACAGGCTCCAGACCAGCTGGGCCACTTGGGGAGGAGTTGTTTGGATGGACAGAAGGTCTGGTCATCGGCTCCCAACACTTGTTCTCCATCATCCTGTATGCTCCCAATGGACTCAATTCTATCATCATCAATCTGGTGGTACGGAAACCTCATTGTGCCAAATCTTTCTTCATCTGTGAAAAAAAAAATACAAAGAAAATAACAACATATTACCATTAAAAAAATGATAAGCACACAGAGTTATCCAGGGACAATTTTCTTTTTAAATTTAAAGCATTTTTTTATATAAAATTGTAAACCAGTCATATATAAAAGTAAAACATGAATTTCTTTTAAATTTAAAGCATTTTTTTATAATTAAAACTTGTTTTGACTGTTTTTCTATCTGGAAGCTTCCATGGCTGAGTCAACATTAACTGGAGTCTAGGAAGCTGAGATTTCTATTCTTTGCAATTCTATGTGTACACATATAAATATAAACAAGGGTGGGCACCATTTTGGGGGTCAACTCATCAACTCATTTTTTCTCAATCATTGGAATAAATATATACACTTTACAGACCTTATCAATAAAGTATGTATTTATCTACAGAAATATACAAACATATCTTAAACTACTCCTTCTTCTTTTATTGTAATGGTTAGCAATCATTTTCTGATTATTATGGCCATATTTTAGACATTGTGGTCAAGGATTTCCCACGAGTTGGTCCTGTTTGTTGCCATTGTACTGAGGCAGCATTGAAAGCAGGGATAATTTTTGCTTACTAAACCAATGGGAGAAAAATCCCTATGTCCACAACTAATGAGATATTTACTGAAATGTATGAGATATTGACAGTAATCATATGAGATTTTACAAAGTCACATTAAATAAGCAATAAGTATCAAGATAATCTGTGTATTTTAATACTTCTTAATTAAAATAAACTTTATGTTTGTTTTTTTGTAAATTTTAAAACAAAAACATTACAATTAGTTCTTCAGTCTATTAATTGTGGGCATCCAATAAACAGTCAATACAGTTAAAAACTTCAGTTTTCTGGTTCTTGCCCATTTCACGTTTTCATTGCTGACCTCAAGTCAGGTCTTTTTTAACAGATGTTTTGGAAGGGGCCTCACTATCATTTTTTGGGGGGGAAATATGACTTTTTTTCACTGGGGTAGCAAGATGTAACTTTTGGGGAAAACTGCATGAATTTTTCAGAAGATTTTTTTTAAGAATTTTTTCATCTACAAACGGTTTCTAAAAAGAAGTAAAAAAAAAAACCATCTTCCAGAATGATTCTCATTAGGTTGTTGATATGTTCAGAAGACAACTTTTTCCGAGTGGGGTGGTTATAGCTTTCTGAGTAGAAAATGCTCTTTTTGACTGAAATTTCAGTGCAACTTTAATCTGTACTGAGATCCGCTCCGGTTATATTATTATTTTTTTTTCTTTTTGCTCTTGTTTTTTTAGTAGGCTGGATCCGGCGGAGGCCAATACGAAAAATAAAAAAATAACCGGAGCAGATCTCAGTAGAGATTAGTGCACTTTTGTTTTTCATGTTTTGCCAAACTAACTTCTTCCTTATTGTTTTCTTTATTTGTTAACATGTTGTTTGCGTACATGTAGGACTGACTCGTCTCGCAAAGCTCTGAGCTTCTTTTCTGGGGGCATTTTACTCCACAAATTAGACAAATTCACAATCTATTTCAAAAAAGAATATATCTTTAAACTGGTATGCATTCTCAATGCTTAATGCTACATAAGTCATCGAGGAACAAGAAACATGCATTATGGATACAAGGGACATTACTCTCTGCGCTAAACTGGTACCAATTCCAGAATCCTTAATGCTGTATAAGCCAACGAGAACCACGCATCACAGATACAAGGTAGAGCTAGCTATTACCAGCAAAAAAGTATCACAATGTATCACGATATTGTAGGTCCGATATGATATAGTATCACAATACTTGATAATATACATGTAGAAACAATGTAGTTCTGACATGGCCAACTAATAGATTTCTGCTGTAAATTAGATTTCCACATCCATCTATGATGATTAGGCACATGGAAAAATAATAGAAAAAATGCATTTTTAAGTCAATTTTTATTTTAAAAAAATCTTATTTTATTTTGAAAGCTAGTCTACTAGTCAATCTAGTCAACAAAAGGCAACAAAGACTTACACAAATAGACACTTTATGCTTGAGATATAAGCGGCAGGCCAAGCGGCATATACAATTTCGCTGGTTTACAAAATCTTTCGTTTATTGAAGTATCACTTGAAAATCAATTCTTGAGGTAAGAATTGCAATTCTGTATTGTCAGCCAAAAATGGCAATATATCGATGTATCAAAGAAATCGACCCAGCAGGACGTTATTCTCAAGACTATTTACAAATACTTTGCGTCCTCGTTGGCAAAGTTAATGCATTTATTATTTAGCGATTTTTTATCGATATTTGAGAAAAGTAATGCGATTTCTTTGAAAATTATGAGCTAAAAATTATTCCTGTGGAAGAGACAGTGGTTGGATACAAGGGAGTCCAGGTGCGATACCCTAGCTCATTTTGCGAATAGACCCCTTGGTTCTTTGACTTGTCTGGTGAATAGTACCGATTCATGGGAAACAAGTTCCTGGGTAGAAACAGTACTGAGTACACCGAGTTCCCATATAGCAACCCCATATTGCCGAGTGCCAGGCAAGGGTGCATCCGTTACCAATTTTACACTTCTCTGCTTTGATGGAGTCACCAGAGAAAGTGCCCCGGCTGGGATTTGAACCCAAATACAGAGCAGACACTCTACCACTACGCTACTTATCTGCTTATATATGATTCATTTGTAATATCATCAGATCCACCAAAAAAACAACCTGCACCAGATATGAATGTATATTTTGGAATTATTTGAATATTTACATTGCTAAATCTGAACCATTTCACTTCTGGTCCAGGTGGTTGTCCTTTGGTGCATTCCTGAATATTTCAAATAAAAAATAAACAAAGGCAAAGATTTTTTTTGGATATTTTTGCTGTATATATTTTGGTAGGGAAATACTTTTTTGATTCGTGTGTGGATTATTAGAATCATAGGAAAAAAAATGGGTTAAAGCATTTTGAATTCCAAATGGTGTCCACCTTTATTGATATTCATTTGTATCCTAAAGTATTCAGTTCTCAGCATATTGGTATTCTTGGGCTTTTTACACTAATTGGGAAACCATCAACAATTGGCAAAATTGATTGATCCTTATTTTCAAACTGTTTTTTTTTCTTTGAAAAAGGATAAAGGAGTACTGATTTTATTCCATTTTCACTAATGCTTCTTTTATCATTTTTTAAAACACCTGTTAAATCTACTGGTAACACTCAGCAAGCAGACAATGACCGATTTATGTAAACCAATTAAAATAATGTATGTTTGATTATGAATACACGACTCAAGAATCCTATGTACGCAGATCATTTAGAGCCATAGTTGTTATTAATCTGACAGAGAATTTCACACTTGATAATTTTAATACAGCATGTCCATTTACCACCTGTAGAGAGTTTTTTTACCACCCAAATTGGTCATGTACCCCCAAAATTGTATGGACTTTCTATGATAGGATATAAAGTTAAGAACAAATAGCAGTTGTAACCCCAGTCACAAAACTCAGAGGACACCCTTTAATAAAATCGACACTATGAATGTGATTGTGTTTTTTGTTCTCAATTGGTTCATATTAAATTTTACACACCAATCTGTGCTGTTAGGACAAACACAGAACTTCATGGCAACTGGCATTGACAGATTTGTTTCTATATCTGAACCATACTCATGACAGACTCATTTTCAGTTCACTATCGAGAACTCAAGATACCATTTTGGAAATAAGATTTTTGACTGAACATTGTTGGGTTTTGAGTTATTTTTTAAAATTTGTTTTCAATTACCATTGACAATCTATTACATTTGAAGGGTAGATATTGATGCATTTGATAGTATATTTAATATAAAAGTGAGAGATTTTTTTTCTTGCAATAACTGAGAACTGGATACTTCAGGATACAGTAAGACTTTCTTTAATTATAGGAAACTAATGAACCTCTGAAACTAATGACCACCTTGTAAATTATGATTATTTCAAGAATGTCTATGAACCTGATGGAGTGTCTTATCTAAAAACAATGAAAAATACTTACATATATATAAAAAACTAAAAGAAAATCAAAATAGGGTTGAAATAATTGCTTAATAGTGTCATTCCTGATTTTGTGTAAACAATTTTCATGTGATTTTCGGTGTCGGAAAAATCACTCTCACGTAAAAATCAATAAAATCCCCACACCCTCACCCCGCCCAATACCATTGAAGAGAAAATCAACTTAATTTGATATTTCTATGAAAAAAAATATCAGTGTTTTTTATCAAAATAATTCTAAAATGTAAATGTAACATAAAGTTATACCAGTATTGTATTAATTAAAGCACACTTAATATACTGAAAAAAACCCAAAAGAAAACGGACGTGTTGATTTTACAGTATCACCAAAACTGCTTTTTGGGAAAACCCCCTCGATTTTCTATTAAAAGGTATTTATTTCTGCAAAAAATGATTAATTATGCACTTATTCATGTTCTTATAATGCTTTCAAAAAGTAATTTATAACATAAGGCCAGTTACATTTTTGCATTTAGATTGTCATTACTTTTCGCATTAAGTGCAAGGTGCTCGATCATTTGCGTAACCATGTCAATGGAATTTATTTATCTTCCGGTGTCCCGTACTTCCTAATGAGTATCGTATAGGACTCAATAGAATAATACTCAATCAGTTTCAGTGATGGATTAGATGCTACCGCATAAATTCAGAATATTGCATTGAAGTTGTAAGTTGAAACATTCGTGCTTTAATTATATACATCTTGTTTTAGCGAAACTCAAAGTGTTTCAGCAAAAAATAAAAGTTGCAAACTTTTCTCAGAGTTGATTAGATCTATTTCAAAGTTATGTTGGTCCGACATTATTAACAAACATGCTGTATCAAAAAGCTCTGTAATAAATACCCTATATCTATCTCTCGTTTCTGACTACACACATGGAAGTTGGCAATTTTGAATGATTTTGTATTGGCATATTGAAAATATGTTTAAACCATTAATACCAATTGCTATGAAATTCCTTTTCATACTCAGAACATTGCTAAATTTTATTCTATTTGGATACGCTGTGTGATTCACTTGAGCCACTTCCTGGAAAATGTGGTGCACTCTGGCTCAATAGAGACATTCAAAGATGCCTGGAACCAGGGCCTCCACTAGAAATTTTTAACATGCTGCCAACATTTTCGCCACTTGAGAAAAGTTGGAGCCACTTTAGAGCCAGAGTAGGAAATTTTGCAATATGTTAACTGGTGTAATACTCATGATGTGAATGGGTAAATTTAAAGGGAATGGGAATTAATCATGTTCTGTGATTTTTTGGTTTCCCTCACGTGTAAACACCAGCGTTTTTGATATGCAATGCTCTACAAAAAGCATGCGCCCACTTACTTTTGTCAACTGGCAAAATTTAGCGCCAGAATCTCAAAATAATCGCAAATGGCGCCATTGGCGATAGACAGCGGAGGCCCTGTGGAAGAGCCACCACCAACAATAGATTGAGCAGAGTTCTATTCCATCAAGTAAAACCCAGTATTGGGATCTTCAACGGTATATATCTGAGCTTCAGATTCAACGAGAATCATGAAAATCAACAAACAAAAACAGATCCAAATTAAAATGATTTTTTTTTCTGAATGATTACATGTATGACACATATGGTATTATTGCCGTCTAGGTGCTGGTCTGCTTATGGTATCTCTACTGAAATCTGCTCTGGTTATGTTTTCGTACTGGTCTCCCCTGATGCCAGTACAAAAATATAACTGGAGCAGATTTTCAATAGAGATTAAGATATGGAATGCACAATCAGACATTCTATACCAGTTCAAAGTCAGGAATAGCATTTAATTTCAGTAAAGAGTGAAACAGTCTAGAAGCCCCATAATTTTGAGCAATATTGTTAGTGTGTATAGACCTGTGCGTACAGTTGTCTGTGTTATAGGAGAGCGTTACACTAGTGCTGCAATGGTAGTGAGTTTGAGTCCCAAACTTGGCTTGCTTTTTCCTGGCACTTAAAATAAATAAGAGTGTCAGAAGTAGAGGGCAGTGAAGCATGAACTGCTTCTGAGATGTTAAGGTGAATAGGGGTGTCATAGTCCAGTGGTAGCAAACCTGACTGATGAGTCCAAGGTTGTGGGTTCAAACCCCTTTGGGAATGCTCCATGACCTTCCAAGTTCCAAGTACTGACCCAACTAAGGAGTCTAAGGTCATGCATAATTAATATTAAGAAGATAAGAAAAGTGTGTGTAGGTAGAACTGATTATTTGGTGGTAGTGTAACCTGGGTTCTAGACTGAATGCATCCTTTGCAGGTGCTTTCTTCAGTAATTAGTGAGGCAAACTTTATATCAGTTACAAGGTGTAAGGCTTGACTGTTAAAGTGTTACAATAAAAAATAAAAAATTGTTAAAGATATGCAGTTACATGTAAATACACAATTATTAATGAACTATAACTTTTATTTTCCTTTTACATAACAGAGCATAAGTTTATTCTTCCAAGTACCAGGTACTTGCTTTCTTAACAAATATTGTTAGTTATTGAGGTTATAATCCAGAGCCTTTTCTTCTTTTTTTGGGGGGAAGGTGCCCTAGCCCTTTTTGTGGAATGATTTTCACAATTTGTCATGTTTATGAGCATAAATCGGTCTCTGTACTCTGGAAACTGGTTTCAGTATTGTAACATGTTACTTCATAAGTAAATTTATTATTGAATTAATCATTCATATATTATCTATAAGAAGTTCAATAAAAAATTGTTCACTAGGTTTCTCTATAAGCAGCTGCCCCCAAGAGAGGGGTATTCAGGAGGATATTTTGGGTTAGGGTTAGGTGGTTACCTGGCTTGGGGAAGTTAAGCCTGTAACTGGCTACTGTAAAAAAAAAGGTAAATATGCCCTGTAATCTATAAGAACTGAGTCATGTGCTTGAATATTTCATAAAGTAGTATAATGGTGGAATGTGGTTCTGCCAAATTTAAGTATTTATACTTAGCACTAAGTACTTAAGTGGAATTCAAGCCAGACACCTGTAATATCTGTATACCAGTGCTATGCCTGAATGAGATAAAAATTATATCATCAAAAGAAAAAAACAACAAAAAACATTGCCTGACTTCTTTAGGAAAATAAATAATCATTTGATCATAGAGGTCTTATTGATCAAAAAGTCAACATGGGCAAGAAGTTGGTTGCATTCTAACAATTACCATGTCTTAAAGATATTGATCTTCTATGAACAGCATTCAACTTCTTTCCAATCAACTTGAAGGAAAAAGAAAAATGTTCCTTAGAGTGATCCATATTATGTTGTTCAGATCTATAAAGGAAAGCCTATTTCCAGAGTATTATCTAGTTTTTCTTTCAGTTATTTTCTGTAAAGGATCTGGCTCAAATGCTAAGCACTTTATGATATGGGGTTTATAAAACTTTTAAAAGAACAGAAATGTCTATACAGTGTTTTTTTTTCGGCGTAGCTGTATAATTTCGATTTCAACTGGCATCTTAAACCAATCAAATGTATGCTAACAGCGGTAAATAATTCTAAGCTGAATAAAAGGACTCCTGTTATTGGTTAACGCATCGTTATGGACTATAAAATTACTGTAAATAAGGGGTGCAGCTTGTATATATCATTCAGCTTGGTGTTATTACTTTTCTTTTTGATGTAAACATGAAAGTGATTTCAGTAAGTTAAATACAATCCTTTTCCATCAATTGAGGAATGCTACTTTGTGAAAATGTTTAAAACAACAAAAAAGAATCCACCGTGTTATGACATGAAACCCCTTAATTACTATGTATATTGAATTCTTCCAGCCTGTTAAAATATTTAATAATGTTTTATTGCATAAATTAATAAAAAAAGCAATAATATAACATTTTTGAACAGTTTTATTAAGAATATAACATTTAAAAATGACACTGCAACAGTGAGTTCATGCACACAATATGTTTTTAGCTCACCTGAGCACGTGTGCTCAGGATGAGCTTTTAGGATCGATGAATGTCCGTCGTCCGTCCGTCCGTCGTCCGTCGTCCACAATTTGTTCGTTTGCACTCTAGCATCTTCATTTTATGAGCAATTATCTTCAGATTTTAAAACAATGTTTATAACCATAAAATCTCGACCAAGTTCGATTATGGCTGATATCGGAACATTAGGTCAGGAGTTATGCCCCTTTTAAAATTCAAAAAAGCCAGATTTCACATTGTTTGCACTCTAGCATCTTCATTTCATGAGCAATTATCTTCAAACTTTATATCAATTTTTATAACCATAAAATCACGGCCAAGTTCGATTATGGCTGATATCGTACCATTAGGTCAGGAGTTATGCCCCTTTTAAATTCAAAAAAGCCAATTTCAATTGTTTCACTCTAGCATCTTCATTTTTGAGCAATCATCTTCAAACTTTATAACAATGTTTATGACCATAAGGTCTCGATTGAGTTTGATTGATGCTGAGATCCGTCAATTAGTTCAGAAGTTATGCCCCTTTTAATATTAAAAAAATGCCAGAAATCACTTTGTTTACAATCTAGCATCTTCATCTTTTGAGCAATCATCTTCAAACTTTATACAATGTTATGACCATAAGGTCTCGATTGAGTTGATTAGCTGAGATCCGTCAATTAGTCAAGTTATGCCCCTTTTAATATAAAAAAAGCCATATTTCACATTGTTTACACTCTAGCATCTTCCTTTTTTTAGCAATCATCTTCAAACTTTATGACATTGTTAATGACCATAATGTCTCGATTGAGTTCAATTGTGGCTGAGATGGGTCATTTAGGTCAGGAGTTATGCCCCTTTTAATACAAAAAAATGCAAGATTTCACTTTGTTTCTTCTCTACCAACTTCATTTTTTTAACAATCATTTTCAAACTTTAAGGCAATGTTTATGCCCAAAATCTCACAATCGGGTTCAATTATAACTGATATTGACTTGTAAATTTAGGAGTTATGCCCATTTCACCATAAAAAAAAGCCAGATTTCACTTTTACACTCAAGCATCTTTATTTCTTAAGCAATCATCTTTCTCAGGTGAGCGACCAAGGGCCATCTTGGCCCTCTTGTTTTAACTGTCATAATCATTGACGGGGAAGTGGGGATAAATAAATGGGGGTAAAAAAAAATATATTCCAGGCAGGGGGGACAACCCCCCACTGCTATACAGGTTTCTACCAAAGGAAAAGTCTTGAATTTCTAGTGCTAAGTAATACTTATGTAGCCGGGTACAGGTATTTGGTGATAAATCAATAGGCAATAAGACATGAGTGTCTCGATAGCTCAGTGGTAGAGCGCAGGAACGGTAGTCCTGAGGCCCTGGGTTCGAGTCCCGGTCGAGCCATGATTTTTTCACCACCTGTTACATTTGGCGCCCAACGTAAATAACCGACTGTTTTATATGGCTACTGCTTCGGCACCTCAAGAACTTAAAACTCAGCACACTGTTGTGTAATCATTTTGATCCCTCTTGTTTACCAACCCTCCTGTATCGCCAATAAATGCCCATATTGAGATGGAGATTGCCTAGTGGGACTTGTCAAACAGCTTAATGATAGATTTTATTGATCTCACCTTGTTTCACTAGTTTTAATATGTCTCTAAAAACATCTGGTGTTGTTTTTTGAAAGTAGCTGTCTGATAGTTGTAAATTTCAGTACCAGTGTGTTCAAATTGGATACATTATGCGAAAGTATAATTTCATGTTTGAGTTATTTTTATCAGATATTTTTTGTGAACAATTAATTGCTAGGCTTTGCTCTGATCCTTTAGGAATGTGACATAATTATAATGATAGATAAAAAGGTATACAAATCTGAATTTGATGGAATGAAGTTGTTTCTTATCAGTAAATTTCCTTGTAAATTAATTTTGATTTACCTGAAAGAATGTAATAAATTGGCAATGTAATTAAAAACTTTCAATTTAACCTGCATATCTTTTGTACCAACACTGTATGCATTGAGTCACTTTTGTAAAGATGAAAGCTTGCCACCTTTAATCATTACAATGCTGTGACTGCCTTTGCAACCAGTGCAGACCAAGATCAGCCTGCACATCTGTGCAGTCTGATCAAGGTCTGCATTGTTCACTATTCAGTCAATAAATTTACAGTAAGCACCCTCATAAACAACTAATGGTACAGTCCAAAATAAAGAAAAGACAAGTCCATTAATGAAATTTAGCATGGTAAGGGTGTAACCTACCTGAAAGACTGTGATCAGTATTAAGTTTACACCTGGATACTTCAGAGTCGCAAACCTCTACGATCCCTAGTGGAGGGACAGTGTGTAGATGTATCACCTCGAGGAAATTTAGGATTAATTGGTGCCTAAGGTTTTATATGCAAATTTTAACACAGGTATGCTGTTTGCACTGTCAGACTTTTTATTTATTTGAGAAAAAGTAGATGAAATAAATAGAAGCTATGCATTAGTGTAAATATAGTAGTTTGCAACAAGATACTGAACTGTAAAAGAAATGTATGTGAAAGAATGATATTTACTAGTTATTGTCTATGGCAGATGGTTTGGAGTGTGATCCATGTCAGGGGTGAGAAGTTTTCAAATCCATCCCAGGCACAAAGTACTGGTCCAATCCAGGAACTTTAAAGACTGATTAGTATATGTTGTGAAAATCTTATTTCTAAATTTGCAAAAAAAGATTTTGTGTTTAAATGAATTTTGATCATTTCTTAAAGAAATTTTATCATTTAACTTTTTAAGTTTGCTTATATATACATGTACTTACCAGTAATGTAATATTGTCCAAGAATTAACAAGCTGTGAATTGACATGTAATAATTTAGTTCTTTTAAGAGCATGAAATAGCAAACTCTTTCTACAAAATTAATATTGATATGGACTTTGATTGCAACTTGAAAGCTTGCAGATTGGTTTCGGCTTTAGTGATCATCAGGAAGAAGGTTCGATGTTTCCGTATTAAATCAAAAGTGATTTACGGAGATAACTGTTGATGGTGTTTACAGGCATGAATAAACTCACCATGATAAATTGTTAAGATATCGGAGTGTCTGATAACAGAATTGTATATCAAATGCATTTGAATAGAAAGTTAGATTGAATGATATACAGTTCAATCACTGGTAAGTGTTCGAGCTGACAATGTATTAATTCTACATGGACTAGATAAAACAGTAGCCAAATCTGTATTTTTGATATGAATAGGCCCTACAAATTAAATAGGTATCTGTTTACTACTTGTGAAATGGGAGGGGATTGGTTGGTACATAGGGAATTATTTTTTTAAGCACATGGTGAATCTTAAAAATTCACACAAACATGCAATGCAATACCGTTTTTCTGTTTCTGCTTTGATGTCAGGATTGCATCATGTATGTGGGTGAAAAAACAACAACAAAAAACGTAAACAAATTATTCAAGCTAACTCACAAAGTGAGTAGGCTCAGTTTGGATTTAGGGAACAGATCTGTTTTTAATGTTATTATCAAATGTTTATTTTAATGCAAAACCCGTCAAACTGAACAAGAGGTACAAATGAAAATGGGAATGGGGTGGGGTTGTCGATAAATAATACAAAGATTCAAGCATGTAACTAATAAAATCAACCCAGCTATAATTTTTCTTTGAAATGTTTTTTAAAATAATATATTATATGGTTATAAGCATGTAAACTTAGTAAACCTTGTGAAAAAAGACAATTTGGTGGTATGACTGCTGAAAAAAAAATCACACCCACACTATCAGTGAACATAATTTTCAGATTGACATTCTCAAAATCTCGCAAGGGCAAAACTAGCAAGAAAATCGCAACTGAACAAATAATAATTACGTAATGATTTGCTTCATTAGTTTATTTGTGTCATATGAAAAAGTATTGGAATTTAATGATGATTCAATTATGTGAAAGGAGTCTACATTAGGTTCACTTGCTCTAAATAACAATACCAATATTATTGTAAGAGTTGCGCAATATTGTTTGCAGAATAAATACATTTGAACTGTATAACTACTTACTTACATTATCAGAACAGTCATAAATAATTGTATCCAATCTGTTTGAATTAGATTTAATTCAAGATGGATTTATCATGACGCCAACAACATTATCAATCTCCATTTCTCTCTTTTTCTCCAGGGCACTGCTCAAATAGGATGAGACAGTAGTCTCTGCCCGACACTGAAGGTCAAGGGGTCAAGATGCCGTCCAGTCGTGACCCCAGGTCGTATGTCAAGCCGGTTCCCCTTCCGGTGCCATCATGCAAGGGGGTCAAACTGCTGGCGCGGGACATGATTAACTTCAACCCACAGATGCCCACACGTGAGGTGGTGCGGCAAAACAACTTCAATCGGCGACAGATGCAAATGTCGCTCATGGGGTTCAAATCTCTCAACCATAAGCCGTATATGGGGATTGGTGATCCGTTCTACCTCGATGAAAAGAAGATGATCCTACATGCTCTAGGACAGTGGAATGAAGTAAGATTTTTACAGAAGTTCTATGTTAACTTTTTTATACACTTGGTGATAAATATATTAGACTGTTAACAACCTATAATTATGTATTCAGAATGTATGGTGTATATGTTACGAATGATACTGTATACCAGTCGAAGTTGACATACACACAGTCCTTTGTGTTTTACTGACAGCTTTCATTTTTGTGGCTATAAAAGTTTGCACATGCCAGTCTAGTGGACAAAGAAATATCAACAGATCAAATGCTAGGTACAATTTCACAACAGTTTCAGTGTGTCAGTTTAAGTTTTCCAGTTTTTACCAGAGGCACAAAATGCTATTAACTTAGATCACATGAATTTGTAACAAATATTGGGGCTAACTAGTCTGAACTTTCTAAAATATGTACATGAATTATACTTAATTTTTCTTGGGCTTATATAGCTAATGATCAGAGACCAATGATTCAATAAAAAAGATTACGATGACACAAAAGTCACGGGGGTTAAATAGTATAATCAACAAATCAACAAATATTGGTTATAATTAAATATGAAACTCTAAATTATCCACTTATGAAACCCTACAATTAACTGTCTGAGCTATGCAAAATTAAAGAGATAAAAACACCTTAAATGGATGCCTAGGGCCACCTTTATACTAATAGCTTATGAATGAAAATATCCTTGTGCGATCAAACCCTATGTATATCAATCTCTGTGCCGACAGACAGATAGAATTACGGGGTCTGCTCACTAAACAGTAATATGTCTGTAGACGGACCCTAATTAAACTTGATTGAACGAACAGACAGACTGGTAGACCATATTGGTGCTAAGATGAGCTCCCAAACTCAAGTAACAGGATATATCGCAACCCTTGGTATCATGAATATTCTGAATCTTTTCCCCCCTAACAATGCTCAGTAAGGTCACTACTTGGGAAGCAGAACTTGCATCGAGAATAATTTCTTCTGAGATCCGCTCCGGTTATTTTTTTTTCGTATTGGCCTTGGAAAAAAAATAACCGGAGCGGATCTCAGTAGAGATTAGCATCGAGAATCAAGATACAAAAGCTTAACAATCAATTACAACATACTCGCGCTATTTGAGATCTTACCCTGATGACAGTTGAAGACAGACTGACTGAAAAACTGAGCGGACCCACTTTATATATTTTTCTAAAGTCACGTGACCTATAAAACACAGAATATTCCAGAGCGAAACCATTTCAATTAAAAAAGAATAACCAGAGGGGTGTCAGCTTATATGAGGGAATAAATGGCCGGGATTTAAGCATTTAAATCAAATTTATGGATTAAATCAATGAAATATGATAATGAAAACAATTTAAACTTATGTCTAGATGCTTTCTGTTATTAATTTGGTGAAAATAATGAGATTCCGAATGGTTTAAATATCGAATTATGAAACCAGAAGTAGAACCTTTGATAAACTCTACTAAAATTGTTGTAACTGAGTAAGCTCACCTAAATTATATTAAAATCAAATCATTTAAATTACCAACTAATAGGCAGGTTCATTATAAATTTAAGTCATTTGAAGTTAACAATTATACATGAAATAAGAATTTCCTGTAGTTTTTATTTGAACAAATTTACACTATTGTAGTCACCCTGGCGTTGGCGTCGGCGTTGGCGTTGCAGCTTTTGGTTAAAGTTTTGCGTGCAAGTTACTATCAACCTTATATCTCAATAACCGTTTATGGTATTGACTTGAAACTTTATAAATATGTTCAGGGGCATCAGACAACCAAGGTAGATAACTCTTGACTGAATTTAATATGAATTATGGCCCCTTTTTAACTTAGAAACTTTGGTTAAAGTTTTGCATGCAATAGAAAATTTGGTTAAAGTTTTGCGTGCAAGCTACTATCTAGTTTGTATCTCAATTAGCATTCATGGTATTGACTTGAAAGTTTATGAATATGTTTAGGGGCATCAGACAACCAAAGTAGATAACTCTTGATGGAATATATTACAAATTATGGCCCCTTTTTAACTTAGAAATTTTGGTTCAAGTTTTGCATGCAAGATACTCTCATGCTTATATCTCAGTATCCAGGCACGCGATTGATTTTAAACATCTTTAATATGTTAAGGGGTATCATACTTTCATGGTAGATAACTCTTGATGGAATATGTTACAAATTATTGCCCCTTTTTAACATAGAAATTTTGGTTAAAGTTTTGCATGCAAGTTACTTTCATTCTAATATCTCAGTATCCAAGCATGCGATTGATTTTAAACATCTTTAATATGTTTAGGAGTATGGTAGATAATTGATGGAATATTTAAAATTATGCCCTTTTTAACTTAGAAATTTTGGTTAAAGTTTTGCATGCAAGTACTTTCATCTATATCTCAGATCAGGCATGGATTGATTTGAAACATCTTTAATATGTTTAGGGGTATCATACTATAAAGGAAGATAACACTTGATGGAATATATTAAAAATTATGACCCCCTTTTAACTTAGAATTTTGGTTAAATTTTTGCATTCAATACTATCCAGAAAGGAATTTTGGAATTTTAAAGGCCCTTTTCTAACTTGGATTTTTGGTTAAAGTTTTGCATGCAAAGTGTTATTGTGCTTATGTCTCAGTAACTAGGCATGGGATTGATTTTAGACATCATAATAATATTAAGGGGTATCAGACTATCAAGGTATATCATTTTTGACTATTATTATGTACAGGGTATGTGAAGGGCAAGAAATGAAATGGATTTCATTTGATTTACCAACAAGCATTTTGAATAGTTGAGTGTGCTGTCCTCTGACAGCTCTTGTTTTCAGTATTACTTAGCAAAAATTAATGATTAAGTGAAATTGGAGCAAGGAGACCCGATATTTTCCATGACTTTACAATGAATTATCAGTTATTGTTATTGACTTCCTCTGTTTTCTTTACACAGTATTTTCAATATGTATAAACAGCCTGACAATAGTGTAAAATTACATTTTCATATGGCCTTTCAGTTTTTTTTATGCCCAATATTTAATTTAGAGGAACTATGAATAAAATTGAATGGATTCGCAGGATAGACCATAGTCTTTTTGTATAATATATTTTTGAGTATTAAATTGCCATTAAATTTCATGAATGTACATGTTCATGGTGCAATTAGATGTCTTTCTTTTTACCATATTGTTTAGTATGAACTTTTTGTACAGTTAAGTGATTTTTTTTATACATGATAGCCTTTAGTCTAAATTATGAAATTTCTTTTACATTTTCATTTTGAAAATCTTTTTGCAGGAAGGGAAAACTCTAGGGATAATCAGTTCATTTGTATATTTTACTGTCATACTCAGATTGTATGAGAATTAAAAATTAAAAACAACATTTCATATATGTTTAAAGATAAAACAGCCTGTAGTGACATAGTATCTACTTAGCTTTGACCCCAAATACAACCTAGACTACTGTAAGACAGTGCCTAAGTTTGGACCCCAAATACAAAAACATACTGTAAGATAGTACCTAAGTTTGGACCCCAAATACAAAAACATACTACTATAAGACAGTACCTAAGTTTGGACCCCAAATACAACACAGTACTTCTGTAAGACAGTATCTGAGTTTGGACCCCAAATACAACACAGCCTTCTGTAAGACAGTACCTGAGTTTGGACCCCAAATACAACACAGCCTTCTGTAAGACAGTACCTGATTTGGACCCAAATACAACACAGTCTTCTGTAAGACAGTACCAGAGTTTGGACCCCAAAATACAACACAGACTTCTGTAAGACAGTACCAAAGCTTGAACCTCAAATACAACACAGCCTTCTGTTTAAACAGTACCTAAATTTAGACCCCAAATGCAAATACAACACAAACTACTGTAACACAATATCTAAAGTTTTACATCAAACAGATGTTTGTAAAGGATTGGCATTATATATGGTGGGAACACAGGGTTGTGCTTATACAATAAAATCTAGAGAAATGATTGGTACTTAGTATACAGATGAATTGATCATACCGTCATAAATGTCAGGTTATAAATATTTGTTATTCCATCATCACTGGCACACTGCTGGTCAGGCTTGAATCGCAATGTTAATTCAATGGCTTTCAGTCAGGTTATGTAAACAGTTTCTTATTTGTCCAAGGTTTTACTGGTTCTCGGAGTGACAGTGAATTGGCACTTATTCAGACCATTTTAGAGTTGATTTATGAGGGGGCATAGCTTTAATTCTGCAGAGGATAACAGCTTCCTGCAGAGTAATGGAATTTTATTTCTATCCCCTGAACATTCATGTTTAATATCTTCCATGTAGACAAAAACTCATTTGAATTCAGTGATTTGTTTGCTATTTGGCACACATTAAATACAGTTTTATTTGAATAATCAATCAGGTACATAAGTTGCGCCGGAAATAGCATAGGCTGAAATGAAGTGTTGGAAAACTAATTAAGAACATGAAATAAATAAATCTAGTGAAAGTAAACATCACCTGATTTAAATAAGTGCAGTGTGGGAGCAGGAATCAAACTTATTTGAAATTTGTTCAGATATTACTTTCTCAGATTTTAACCTTCCATAAACTTCACTCACTTGTAATTACAGGTGTGAGCTTGAATTGATCGCTATTTACTTTTTAAAATATGCTGAAGCTCATTATATACAGTTCATTTTCTTATATGATAGTCATATTATTTACATAATCCCAAAATCAAATGACCAAATCTGATTTATTTAGTTATGATATTTAGATAAATTGGCAAATTATTTTAGATTCAATGTCCGTGGGTTTTAAATTCAAACCTTGAAAGTGTAGGATTTGAAGAACACAGTGTGAGAAGATAATATGATGCCTGGAAGGATATACTACCTAGATTAATGCTAGTATGGTGTTATATAGTGTCTAGGTTAATGCTAGCATGGTGTTATACAGTGTCTAGATTAATGCTAGAATGGTGTTATACAGTGTCTAGATTAATGCTAGTATGGTGTTATACAGTGTCTAGGTTAATGCTAGCATGCTGTTTTACAGTGTCTAGATTAATGCTAGCATGGTGTTATACAGTGTCTAGATTAATGCTAGTATGGTGTTATACAGTGTCTAGGTTAATGCTAGTATGGTGTTATACAGTGTCTAGGTTAATGCTAGCATGGTGTTATACAGTGTCTAGGTTAATGCTAGCATGGTGTTATACAGTGTCTAGGTTAATGCTAGCATGGTGTTATACAGTGTCTAGGTTAATGCTAGCATGGTGTTATACAGTGTCTAGGTTAATGCTAGCATGGTGTTATACAGTGTCTAGATTAATGCTAGCATGGTGTTATACAGTGTCTAGGTTAATGCTAGCATGGTGTTATACAGTGTCTAGGTTAATGCTAGCATGGTGTTATACAGTGTCTAGATTAATGCTAGCATGGTGTTATACAGTGTCTAGATTAATGCTAGTATGGTGTTATACAGTGTCTAGGTTAATGCTAGCATGGTGTTATACAGTGTCTAGGTTAATGCTAGCATGGTGTTATACAGTATCTAGGTTAATGCTAGCATGGTGTTATACAGTGTCTAGGTTAATGCTAGCATGGTGTTATACCGTGTCTAGGTTAATACTAGCATGGTGTTATACCGTGTCTAGGTTAATTCTAGCATGGTGTTATACAGTGTCTAGATTAATGCTAGCATGGTGTAATACAGTGTCTAGATTAATGCTAGTATGGTGTTATACAGTGTCTAGATTAATGATAGCATGGTGTTATACAGTGTCTAAGTTAATGATAGCATGGTGTTATACAGTGTCTAGTTTAATGCTAGCATGGTGTTATAAAGTGTCTAGATTAATGCTAGCATGGTGTTATACAGTGTCTAGATTAATGCTAGCATGGTGTTATACAGTGTCTAGATTAATGCTAGTATAGTGTTATACAGTGTCTAGGTTAATGCTAGCAGGGTGTTATAAAGTGTCTAGGTTAATGCTAGCATGCTGTTATACAGTGTCTAGGTTAATGCTAGCATGGTGTTATACAGTGTCTAGGTTAACCCAAGGTGTGTTGCTTAGCAAAACTGTCTGAAATGCTTTGAATTTTTTCCTATTATTGCATAGAAAAAAGGCTTTGAAACATTTTGGAACATCTTTGCTATGCAACACACTCCCGGCTAACAAATATACCATAAGCAATAAATACATACACATAAGTTTTAACATTGGATCGAATTATTTACAAGTGTTCAGCCATATTGATACCCTATCGCATACCTACCAGTAAATCATTGGCACTCGTGTGGTTTTGTTCAGAAACCCGTTATAAACAGCCTTGCTTATCTGTATTGAAATTTTTATGGTTAAATCACTGCTACAACTGACCCTTGGCATTAGAGTGACATACCAAGTTTCTGTCCCGTAAATTCATGTCTTGGAAGATTCGTTTGACCCTTTTCTGACCTTCCTTTATTGCATTTCACCATTAAAACATGCTATATTTGATGTAAGCACAGTTTATGGAACACTTTATAATCACTAATCCTGGCAGGATTAGCAAGCAAGTGGGAAGAGAAGGCTGGCACAATGGATGGCTCAAGATATGATACAGATTCTTGCTGAATTTATGTGACTGATATTTGTACCTGATCCAGTGCAATTTATTTAAGACTTGGCACATTGAAATGTGCTTGCTTGCAGTTATATTGAGAAAATCAGAAGCAAAAATATCTTGCACTCTCACACAGAGTCTTAACCATATGATATGTATAGACCCAGTCAATAGTATTTGAAAGACAACTTTGTGTAGGTAGTTGAAATGTTTCAAATAATATTAATATTGTGAGCTTTTAGATGGTGTTGATTACCTCTTAGACTCTAACTGTCTTGGTCTGTTAACATTTCATATTAACCCTTAAGCCCATATAGGCTCGTTTGGAGGCAATGGCAAACAGAGCAGGCCCAGATTGTATAGGAGCTGTCTGATCAGGGTCTCTTCTGTTTGCTCATTCATGCACAATATTGTAGCTCAGATTCTACTCAATCTGCATGGCATAGACAAAATCCATTGTTTCATAAACCATTTAAAGCTAAGTTCATTAATATTCATCAAGTTATACATTTCTCTGAATATTCATGAGGTAAACGGTTATCTGAGAGTCTGATCAGGTTTTATATGGTTTACTTCTCTTTGGTACCTTTTTGTATTTGGGATGTTATTCACTTCTAGTGATTGTGATATATTTTTCAATGGGTTCGAATCCCGGTAGGGACTTCGGATTTTTCATGTGAGGAAGCCTTCCAGTTGACTTGCGGTAGGTCGGTGGTTCTACCCGGGTACCTCTGTGTACTCGGGGTCTTCCTCCACCTGTAATTAGCTGGACGTCACTATATGATTGAAATACTATCACAGCGACGGTAAACCCCAATACAACAACAACAAATATTTTTCAAAGGGAAAATCACTTTAACATAATCATAGCTTGACAGTCATTGAAATTTTGGATGGATCTTGTTATAATAGATATATACTGTCCCTGGGAGGTAAGAGACAGATATAAAGAAGTGGGTCTAGAGTGATATTTATCACTTTCAGCAGTAGCTCGAGTTTTTACTGCAAGTATTTAATAACAAGAGGTAAATCTTTCTGAGTTAAGAGTTTGTAAGAAGGGCATATCGAGGGGTGAGAGCGAAACTAGGCTAAGTGCATATAAATATATAAGCACTTAGCCTAGTTTTGTTCTTGCCACTTGATATAGTCAAGCATGAAACAATGATATTCACCACAAGTATCATATAAGGGGTGGACAGAGGTATGAACACTCCCTCCCACAGCCTGGGATACCGGGGGGGGGGGGTCCCCTAGGATAATTTGAGGAGTTTGTTCTCCAAAGATCAAATTTATATTTCTGAAGGGATTTTTAATTTGCCAACATGTAATGTGCATGCATAATGGGCGCTACAACCTTGAATATATCTTATCAGCATGTACAGATTCAAAGTGTGTGACTGTGAAAGGCAATTTCCCCATTGCAAAGGATATTAATGTCTAATGTATCTTGAGACTAAGAAATATATTTAAATCCTGTCCTCTGAGCTGTGTGCATTTTTTATCTCTATTTTGTATACAGGAACATGCTATATTCATGAAGGTTAGGCAAGGATCAGAGTCCTTTCAAAAATACAAGAACAGAAAAATCCAGCGTCCTTGTATAGGACATTTGATGCAGTGATTTCAGCTTTTGATAAACTCTGATAAGTAACGGAGATAACATATGTAAGATGTCAAGTCAATGCGATGAAGAGATTGATTTATCTGATGGTGGTGACCCTTTACTTCATGATACTGATCTTCGGAGATTACAAGATTATAAGCTTATTGACTCCATGATCACTTTGGAACTGTTCCATACCTGTTCAAAATATCAAAAAAGCTGTGAATATGTTAGTAGAAGTTTGAAAGGCTATGCATGGTGACTTAAATATAAACAAACGTTGGACTGAATCTTGTTTGGTGTTTCGTGTACATTTGAGACTTTTTAATCAATTTGATCAATACAGACTAAATCCTATTAGCGTTCAGGTATCAATAGCTTGTTTGTGACTCGAGGGAGTTGGAAAACAAGACCGACAGGAATTGTATGATTTGTATCAATATTTATGGAGAATGATTAGAAATCTGATTGTTCCATGATCAATGTTCCATTAATGGAGGACTTTGAAATCCTTTATTTTCAATAACGTTAACTTTTGTTGTATTTGTGTGACAAGATATTTTGTCAGCAGTGATTGGAAAAGGAGTGCATGTATACAGTCATAGACACCTTCAAACAGATAATTTCAAGTAACTTTAAAATAAAATTACTTTAAAGTGGAGTTTGTACGGTTTCCCATCTTACCCTATCAACTTTAAAATAATTAATGCCTTGTTGATTTTTGTGAAAAATGTAAAAAAAACAACAAAAAAACATGACAATACATTAGAAAAAAAGCTTTCCCTGTCTGCCATTGTTTATTGGCATATACATGTACTGGTACATGTTTGGGTCTATGTTTTAGAGAATGAGACAAAACAAAATGAACATTTTTTTTATATGCCTAATATTTGTGATAATTAAGAATCATTCATAAACTCAACAAAAATTATCCCGCCTCCCCCCTCAATGATTCAGTGAACCCCCACCCCTCAAATTCCAAGACTGAATGATGAAAAATAGTCCACCTAGAAAAAAAAAAGTAAAAAAAAAAAAAAATATTCGCCTATGAAAATTCACAATTTCAGTAAAATTAGTCCTCCCAGAAAATTCCATCAAAATCCAATAATAACTTTAAGTAATAAGCATGGATATTGTTAGTTTTCTTCAAAATCTGGGTCATTATAGATCTATTTCTGACTAGAATGAGTAATCTTTGACCATTTTCTTACGCATTTTATGTACACTTACATGTATTATTGTGAGCATGTTCTTGTCTAGATAACATTACAATACATTTACATCCCAGTTTAAACTGATAAACCAACAAAACCAGTCCTATATAAGGCAAAAAAAAAAACCACCTCAGAATTTTGCATTCTATGACCCTTTTTTAAAACATGAGACATTTTTGCCCCCACACCAAAAAAAATTGGATGCCCAATACAGGTTGTATTGAACACAGGTAAATGTTGATGACATATGTATCTGACCGTGTCTTCTTGCTCTGTTTACAGCAGGAGACGTCCTCGTCCAGTAGCGGGGAGGAGTCAGATGATGAGGAGGACAGGTCCGCAGAGAAGAAAACAGCTGTAAGTTTGGTGTATCACTGAAACTTTTTTCAAGGAAGGAGTCTGCTAATTCTAAATTTAAAGAAAGAAATTAGCCTTTTTTTTTGTTTTAGGGTGGTTTCTGGCGGTATCGCGGGTTCTCTGGTATCGCGGTATTGTCAGTTTGTTAGGAAAGACTTTGCCGATCACCACCTAGTGACACCATTTTGTAAACAGGAAGTAACGATTTTAATTGAAATAAACAAAAATTAATTCTCCGTAAATGGTAAGAAAAACGTAAATTTCTTGCAGTATACCAACTTCCAACCATTACGCTTATGCGTATCACCCCATGTCCGCTAAAAACCGTTTTTTAGCATAAATTATGAATTGAAAGACTCAACAAATGCTAGATGTTTGTCTGCTGCATTGTTTTATGAATGATGATTGTTTTGATCATGTAGCGACACCTGTAGGTGGAGCCAGCGGTCTTTTTTCAAGAAATACCGCGATACCAGAGAATCATGGGATTTTTTATGTAGGAAAAACATGGCGAACAATAACATGTTTTAAAATGTTATTAGAAAGGCTGGAAAAAAATAAATTGTTTTCACATTATGGTACAAAGGTGGAATTACAGTGACATACAGAAATAAATTTCAGATAAGACTTCACTGATATTTTATTCCCGTTCATGTCGTTAGTACCGCGATATGAGGGAACACCATCCTAGGTGGTTATGGAAAACACTGCTAAAAACACAGTTAAAGAATCTAAATATTAAGAAAATCATATATATTGTGTTTGAAATTTATAAAATTATGACCCCCCAACCCCACAAAAAAGAAAAAAAAAAAAAAAAAAAAAAAGAAACATCAAGCTAAGATGTGTGGAAATTAGAGGGAATTTCAGCAAAGTAAGCAAAGCAGCTTGTTAACTGTCTGTGATAACTATGGTTTATGATTAAACTCAGCTTAGTTTGTCTGTTACTTATATTATAGTGTGGTACATACTCTGGTCACACTCTTCAATCTGGAGGGAAGAACAGTATGACACAGAAGAATGATGGTTGAACCATAGTTTATATCCAGATAAACTCTACACATTGTTCTGTGCTGAGTGTGAGCAGCCATAGTTACCCTGTCTCAACTGATTGACCTACTTCAGAGTGGTCTATGCTCTCAACAGTTATCTCCCTTGAATGCTGTCCTCTGCTGCAATAAACATAAAATGACAAGCAAATTGTTTCACAGCTTTAAAACAGCATTTATTTTAAAATTCCCCCCTGTTTAAGTTTGATATTGTGCTTTTTATTAAAATTATATTTTTTGGACATTTTGGAAAATTTACATACTTACATGTAAATGTAAAAAAACAAACAAAAACAGCTGTGGTGGACAAAGACAAATACAGAGGGATCAGACATGAAAAGTGAGTCATAAATCACTATGTATATTATAATTATGTTAACATATAAAGTGATTTATGGCCAGCCTTTCATGCTAGACCCTTATGGTGGAAGCAGTTATCTACAAATGCAAAGGGAGGGAACAACTACATATGAGTTTGTGTATTACAGTTCACAGCAGCCAAGTTTGTGTTGCGGAGGTCAAGGAAGGACCTCAATACTCTGAACAAGGCAGTGGTACACGGCAGGTAGGTACAGTCCCTAGCACTCCTAGATTAAACCTTTACTTCATGAATATTTATGATTTGATGAGTATTAATTTACTGATCTTTAAATGAAACAAAGAAATTTTCTTTGCCATGCAGACTGTGTAGAATCTGAGCTACAATATTGTATGAGCAAACAGAGGAGACCATGATCAGACAGCTCATATAAATGCTCAGTTTGCTAAAGGGTCTTATACGTTGGATTCCTCCATCCAAATGCCAACAGTAACATCAAGATTGAATAAGATTTTTTTCCCATTTTTTCTGTATGAAATGCATTGATAATTAAAGAGGGCACCATGATCCAGTGGTTATATGTATGTGACTGCAAATCCTAGAGTCATGAGTTCAAACCCCTTTGGGGGAAAGGATTTTTCATAGGAGCCAAGTACTGGTCCAACCCAGGAACCATTGAGAGGGATTAGTATAAGTTGTAAGAATTTGTTACCCAATGGATGCTTAATAAATAAATTTAAGTTTAATGGCTTTCAATTATCCACTACTGCCAAATGGAATGAGAGAAATAAAGGTATTTGAATTTTAAAAAATGTAAAAAATATATATCTGAAGGCTGGTATTTTAACTTAAGTTACTTTCTTTTTGAAATTAGCCAACATTGCGTAAAAACACTAAATGTCAATTTTATTACCTGCAAAATTGGGCAAAAATACTTTTAAAAATGAATCTTACAATTTACATGGAGACAAACTGCCATGAAATGAATATGCATATTGGTTTAACCAGTGAAACGTTGTACAAACCTTCGACAAACAAATGCATGTGAACTTTGCTTTAAATATTTACCTTTGTTCAACAACCTCCAACAAACATTCGGGTTGGGGATATACCTGTTTTGTTGTCATGTTAATTTGGCTTGTCCTTGAACATTTTATGTAAAAATATATGAGGGTTCATTTTTTTTGTAAGAAAATGCCTGGTTACATTAATTTTACTAATATTTAACCATCGTATTACAACATTATGTATGTTGATATTCATATACAGTCAACATTTGTTCATCAATCAACACAATTTAAGCAATTAAACATAATTATGTAAATAAATTTTGCATTTATCAACTTATATAATAATTGCAAAAGGACATGGACAGCATGACGCTCGTTGTGTTCCACACCTTGAAAACATTGATTTTGATTGCATGACAAAGGAAGGAAACAATGCGTAACAAAGAATGTTGGAAAGTTTTTGTAATTAGAGAACAGAGAATGTGTGGAAAGTTTCTGTAATTACAGAACAAAGAATGTATGGGAAGTTTGTGTATTACGAAGCCTGGTGTTTGTTTCAGGCACATGATCCGCCATGTGAGGCTGGGTCACGGCCTGTTTGACCTCATTGACAAGGAGAAGGAAGACAAGGTAATATTCTTGAAGAATTATCCCATCTTATTCAACCAATGGACAGCCAGATCATATGGAAAAAGATAACTAAGTGTTTTAAGCATCATTATGTTTACGCAAGCTTTCTTCTACTGTAAATTTTAAAAAATCTAACCTGGGACTTTTGTCTATTCCATTCAAAAGTTACATGCTTAAGGATGATACGAGCTTACTTCAAGGGGTGGGCAATATATTTTAATATTGCAATATATTGCAAAACCATTTTTCTGCCAATATATCACAATATGGTTTCAAATATCGCAGTATATTATAGTGTTTTAGTAGCTGCATAATTTTTAAGTATTTAGCAGATCTAATAAATAGAAACAAATGGCAAATTTGTTTATACAACATTAAATTTATGTAAACATTTATTCTAAAGTAAATTTCACAACATCAGGAGAAAAATTGCGCAATGATTTTGCAGTTTAAACAAGCAATTATGATGAAGTGGTAATGGTTAGTATAAGAATGAACGGAAATTTGAAGTTAGAACATCAATTGAAAAGTTCAGGCAAAGAATTTTGAGTTGATACCTTACACATGAAAATACCTCAAAATAACTTAACATAAAGGAAGCTTCCACAGCTTCAATGTGTTTTGATTTTAGGCAATATTTTACAATATATCACAATATTAGGTTCAAATATCACAATATATTGCAGTATCAGTACTAATGAACCTTATGTTTTGTTGATTACATGTGGAATTTGACAAGATTTTGATAATTTAAGGTATTGGTAAGTTTGCCTTTCGAGGTCAAGTGTAGAAAGTCGCTGACTTTAACACTCACTCAGCCCCTCACCGTGTGGGTTCGAATCCCAGCAGGGTCATTCGGATTTTCATGTGAGGAAGCCTTCCAGCTGGCTTGTGGTAGGTCGGTGGTTCTACCCGGATGCCTCCGTGCATTTGGAGTCTTCCTCCACCTGTAATTAGCTGGACGTCGCTATATGACTGAAATACTGTCGAAGCGACGGTAAACTTAAATAGTCAAGTCAAGTCAAGTGTTCTGGGCTGAACTTTTGAAGGGTCGAAAACTCATTATCACGCAAAATACTTGTGAACTACTTTCAGTAAGTAGATCTTCATGTATGTAAATTGAGCTGCTGTTCTGTTTCCTGAATGGCACAGATATTTTATCTACAATTAAGATGGTAGTTTCCAGTGCAAAATAACTGTAAAAGAAAAATATGTTAAACAAATTAAATAAATTTGAAGCATTTATGATTATGATTAATTTGTGTATGTAACATGTTACACTAAATTGGATACTCTACTGAGCCGATG
The DNA here is from genome assembly GCA_021229015.1 of Solen grandis. Classification (NCBI taxonomy): domain Eukaryota; kingdom Metazoa; phylum Mollusca; class Bivalvia; order Adapedonta; family Solenidae; genus Solen; species Solen grandis. The sequence continues at coordinate 56,276,519 of CM037788.1, forward strand.
ATACAATTAATTTGCTGTGTCGATTTCAATATCCTACCTTTGGATGCATCCACATAAGAATGCAATTTATGCCGACATTCTAAAAGTATATTGAATATAACATAGGGAATTTAAAACACAATATCAACAAACTCATTGTAGTTTTGATTTTCGGCTTAAATAAGCATTTTTAAGGGGAAAAAACTTAAAAAATTAATTTAAGATAAGGTTTTCATTTTAATCATACTGATATCATTGGTGGTTTTGCATTGATTGTACAAAGATTGCCGAGGAAGTTTTTGGAATTGTTTCATCATTTCAAAAAATTGGCAAAATTCTGTAAAACCAGGATAGATATCCATGGAAATGTTATACAATTTCTTAAATTAATGTTTTTATTGCATCATACTGAAATCTTTACATTGGCTTGGCATATATTTAATCTCTTGATAATGGACTACAATTGATGGTTTATTTAAACGCCTGCTTCACAAAATAAAGTAGGAACTATAAAGGAACCATGCAGGTTGTTCTGTCATATTCTGCCATTGTTGTGTTGCATCCTGTTTTGCAAAAAGTGCACTATCTTCTCATACTGTTGTATCAACATGGTATTTATCATCCTCCTTAAAGACCCATTATTCTTCCAAAAGCAGTGTATAATCTTCAAACAGAAAAGCAAAGTGTGTGCTACAGATTTGTTATGAGATGCGATCTGTACATACTTGTTGATGACAACGTTACTACAATGCATAAATAAGAAAGAATCTTTTACTTAAGATTAGCCAATTGTTTACAAGAATTAATAGTGTGCATATTCCACATATCGTATTTTCTGGTGTTTTTCGTAGACGGTCCCTATGTCTCCCTAAACAAATCACAAGTGCATAAATTGATGATCTTTCAGGTAATCAAATTTTGATTTGTCAACGTTTTTTCAACTTCAAATTATTTCAGATTACAGACCGTTTTTGGAAACACTAGTCAATGCAAAATGAAAACAATGCAAGTATTTTGACATCCATCCAGATAACTAAATTATGATGTAATTGATCAACAATTTCAATGCTTTTAGCTGTTATTTTACATCAGAAATTTGCACATTATGTACCATTTGTGTTAGTCTACAATATGTCAGTGTGATTTTATACTTTTTTTTTTCATGAAAATTGAAATATAAAGAAATATAATGGCCTTTAATGACAGCACTATTTTAGAATGTTATATGATATAAAATCATCTTCCTCAGCATTTAAGCCGAGTTTTATGATTGACCTTCTACAACAATCTATGACAGAAACTGGCATCTGAGATGGCCATTCAGAGGAGGAGAGAGCTGTTGCGGAATGAATTCCAGCCTCCCAAGACGGAGAGCGACGATGATTCAGGGGATGACATTGCTAGTGAAGTGGACCTCACAAAGTAAGTTGGATATATTCTGCTATTGCTGTAATATATAGCCAAGCTTTGAAATAATGCAGGCTTCACTTACATTGAGTACAGACGCAAGCATAGAAGCTGTTGTAAAATACATGTGATAATTGTTACAGGGGAGGAAACTGATGTTAGTCTAGTTGTTTGGTTAATGCAGTGCATGCCCTGTAAGTGAGGGGTCCAAGGTTGAAGCCCTGGACTGAATACATGGTCCTCATGCCGTGTGATGGTTACATAGCCATGATGTCTTCTATATTAAACGTAGATTTCTTTTTCAATTTTGGTACATAATTATGCTAATCACTAGAAGAATGCAAGCACTAGTTATTTAAGAATTATTTAACAATAATATATATATTTTTTTTAACAATTATTAGGGACTATATTTTAGAATGATAGATATCAAATCTGAATGAGCATAACATAACTAGCCCAGACTTTATTGCAATGTTTTATAATAAGATAGAGTAAATGCATGTGTAGAACTTTCATGTATTCCATTTGGCTTTTTTTTTATCTTGTCTTTTGCATAGATATATTATCTTACATTATTTTTTATGGGAATTTACTCACCTTTTCAATATTTTGCATGTCCATGCATCTGTAGGTCATATTAAGGTCATCTTTTTAACTCCTAATTGATAATGTGATTTAATGTGATATGTGATTTTGAGTGACATGCGTTATGTGTTACAAATCATGTGACACAAGTCATGTGATGAGTGTGATAGAGCATTAGGTATGCGGGCAGCGAGCTTCATGTTGCTGCTTGTCCATTGTTTGACTAGAAATGCTACGTGTTTCAAGGTGTGATTGATTCTGAAGCTGACATTGTTTACATTCATTATTGGCTCATCTCTAGTGTCTACCTTCTGCTAGGTGTGCTGATTAATCAATTCCAAACAATAATTAAACACTATGGGACCACCTCCAGGAGATTGTAATGAGAACACCGGATTTTTTTTATTCTCTAATGAGGATGAAGTTACTATAACCACTTAGCTCTTAATTTACAAACATTTTTAGCTCGACTTTTCGAAGAAAATGAGAGCTTATACTGTCACTCGGGCGTCGGCGTTGCAACACAAGGTTAAAGTTTTTTTCAAACATCAATAACTTAAATACTATCAAAGGTATTCCACCCAAACTTAAAATACTTATTCACCATCATCACTTCTACCTTACTTCTAAGGCCCACAACCCTGGCTACCCTATTTTTGGAGTTATGCCCCTTTCATACTTACAAAAGAGCCAAAATCAAGGTTAAAGTTTTTACAAAGTTGTATATCTTCAATACTATCTAAGGTATTTGACTAAAACTTCAAGTACTTATTCACCACCACTACCTCTGCCTTACTAGCAAGGCCCATAACCCTGGCTGTACTACTTCTTGAATTATGCCCCTTTCATACTTAGAAAACAGCCGAAATCATGGTTAATTTTTTTACAAAGTTGTATATTTTCAATACTATCACAGGTATTCCACCATAACTTGGAATACTTATTTATTGTTTACCCACACTACCTCAACTTTACTGGCAGGGCCCATAATCCTATATGCAGTGTATTTTCAAATTTACCCTTTTATACTTAGATATTTTTTAGTTGGTGGATGATCGACCACATTCTCAAATTGATTCTGCATGCTAAATTTCACCAATTAAAAATGTCATATTTGTTTATTGGAGGTGATAGAATAATTTCTACTATAACTAGAACATATCATCATTGATATGTACCATACTATTAAAATCCAAAAAGTCGAGCGCGCTGTCTTATGGACAGCTCTTGTTAATACAGTCCCTGCAGTGTTTTTCTATCTGGTAATACTACCAGTACTCAATAATTAATCTTAGTCTGTTATTAATTAAAAGAAGAAGGAATTAATTGACTTTTCTTTAATGAAAGGGAGGTTTCTTTATTGAAATTAAGGGACAGTTGTTAATGAAAATAATGTTTTAGATTGGCATAATAAACTTTTGCTTCAGACTTGATATTCAGAATCATCCAAATGCTTTATATTGCAAAGCAAATTCCAGTGCAAGTCAGTAAGAATTAAGATACGATCAAAATGCTTGTGGCAAACCCAAATCCTATACAGGTCTTCAAATGCTTTTAATAGACAGAGCAATCCATGTAAAGGCTTTGTATGTTTTATTCTATTTTTAGGTTTAAGAGACCCTGAGCCATTATCTCCCCTGAATGATTATCTCTTCTGAGCCATTATCTCCCCTGAATGATTATCTCTTCTGAGCCATTATCTCCCCTGAATGATTATCTCCTCTTAGCCATTATCTCCCCATATTTGAGCTAGGCATCATGGGTGGTATTTTAAAATTTGGATTTGAAGAGAAATTGTCTAGAGGATAATGTCAAAGAGTCTAGCTCTAAATGTGTCCCTTATGAAAATAGTCAAATTGTCTTTACTTCAAGCTGATGTGGCTTATCAGTTTCTTTACTGGGGTGGTTTGTTTGGTTTAGATAAATTATGAACTGATGTGAAGTGATGTGGGAAGTTTCCAGTGTTGTGCTATAGGTGTCACATAGGATGTATTGTATATATAAGCATGTTGACTCAGACTGCCAATAAGTTTGTTGTTATAGGAGTAGGACAGCAGCTGTAATGGTGTTGTGACATGAAATGGAATATTGATCTAGAATTAATTTATAAAAACATTTTCTAGCCTCTCATTTTAAATAGAAAAATATATTTTTCTACAACTTCATATTTTTACAAATATTCAAAAGTGACATTTACTACCGTTTCATTTCAAATAGAAAGATTTGAATATTTCAACCATTTCATATTTTTGCTGTGTTTTTAGATATTTCAAACCAAAAAGGCCCTTTTCCTTTTTAAATTTAATAAAATATGCTAATTATCTTTTTGTATTTGCCATTTACACGACACGCATGCATTTTTATATTAGCTACATGGTACCAGTTGCCCCACCTACTTTTCTCACACAACACCAGCTCGACATAGATGAGGAGCTGGGAATCGTCAATGATAACACGTCCGACTCAGATCAGAGCCCGGAACGGGAACCAGAAATTGTAACATTCAGCGGGTTGGTATTGCATGTCATCTTGTTATCATTAATCTGTTAACCCATTACCACCTGGAAGCTATTGTGGAATGACCTATATGACCAGTATAAAACCTGATCAGCCTGCAAATGACTCACAACACAATACATAGGGGATATCTGTTTTTGAGTTAATATGGAATATATCTCACCAAGAAGTGACACAATTTTGACATTTTAACAAGAGATATGCATTTGTGTAAATGCTAAAATTGTATCACTTTGGGATGAAAAATATTCCATAGCCATTCAAAACAAACAAATTTTCTTTTTATTTTATGCTAACTGATGATGAAGAAGGAACTATTTTGTATATTCAAGCCTGTTACACACAGATGAATCAATGTGAATGTTTGCCATTTAAAGAAAACAAAGGGAGGCAACCAGTAAATATTGGAATGCTAAATATACAGTGTATCTTCTGAGATCGACCGGCCAAAAAGTTAGGATTTTGGAAGTTTCCGGAATTCAGATCTTGCAAGTGTAAAACAACAGTGGTTTTTATTAGCTCACATGAGCACAACGTGCTCAAGGTGAGCTTTTCTGATCGCCTTTTGTCCGGCGTCCTGCGTCCGTGCGTCCGTGCGTGCGTGCGTCCGTGCGTGCGTCCGGCGTCAACAATTGCTTCAAACAACATCTCCTCCTAAACGGCTTGGCCAATTTGAAAAATATTTTGCAGGAATGTTCCTTGGATGAAGCTCTACTAAAGTTGTATAAATGGTTCTGGTCCATTGCATAATTAGGTCACAGGAGCTAAAAATAGATTTTAAAAATGCAAACTTTGAAAATCTTCTTCTATGAATCCATAAGGCCTAGAGCTTAGATATTTGGTATGTAGCATCATCTTATGGGCCACTACCAAGATTGTATAAATCATAGCCCTATGGTGATAAATGACCCCGCACCAGGGGTCACTTGTTTTACATAGAGTTATATAGGAAAATCTTAAAAAATCTTCTTCCATTAATGCATAAGGCCTAGAGCTTAGATATTTGGTATGAAGCATCATCTTATGGGCCACTACCAAGATTGTATAAATCATAGCCCTATGGTGATAAATGACCCCGCACCAGGGGTCACTTGTTTTACATAGAGTTATATAGGAAAATCTTAAAAAATCTTCTTCCATGAATGCATAAGGCCTAGAGCTTAGATATTTGGTATGAAGCATCATCTTATGGGCCACTACCAAGATTGTACAAATCATAGCCCTATGGTGATAAATGACCCCGCCCCAGGGTCACTTGTTTTACATAGAGTTATATAGGAAAATCTTAAAAAATCTTCTTCCATGAATGCATAAGGCCTAGAGCTTAGATATTTGGTATGAAGCATCATCTTATGGGCCACTACCAAGATTGTACAAATCATAGCCCTATGGTGATAAATGACCCCGCACCAGGGGTCACTTGTTTTACACAGAGTTATATAGGAAAATCTTAAAAAATCTTCTTCTATGAATCCATAAGGCCTAGAGCTTAGATATTTGGTCTGTAGCATCATCTTATGGGCCACTACCAAGATTGTACAAATCATAGCCCAATGGTGGTAAATGACCCCACACCAGGGGTCACTTGTTTTACATAGAGTTAAATAGGAAAATCTTAAAAAATCTTCTTCTATGAATCAATAAGGCCTAGAGCTAAGAGTTTTGGTATGTAGTAGCATCTAATGGTTCATTACAAAGATTTTCAAAGTCTTGGCCCTACGGTGATAAATGACCATGCACCCAAGTCTTCTTTGAAACCATATGGCCCATTGCTTAGATATTTGGTGTGTAGTATTGTCAGGGGTAAAATGTTTTAGATTAAGTTATATCAGAATCCTTGTCTGTTTAAAAACCTTGACATCAGTTGAAGCAATGGTACTCAGGTGAGCGATTCAGGGCCATCATGGCCCTCTTGTTGTAGTAAATAGAGCTTTTATTGTTTATGCATATTAGGGTTTTGTAACACTATACTTAATAAGTAAAAAAAAAAAGTAGTTCCAGTAGACCTATATTACTCACAGTGTGATTGATATGGAGTTGTTCTTACTTATAGAACACAGTATTTCATCAGTTAGCATTAAGTTTAACACAATATTTCTATACTGTCAGAAAATACAACATGTAAAACACAAGCTACATACGTATAGCTTTTGACTCAACTTTAAGGCTGGTGGGGTTTGTATATTGTTCTCCTTTGTACAACAAAGATGAACAAAAAGCACAGTAAATCTTGTTTAGAACATTGCTTGCAATCTGATCAGGTTTTACTGTGGTATGCCTTAATATTCACTAGCATGACAGAGTGGTAAAAGGGCTTAACTCTGGCAAGATTTACTTTCATGCCTAATTATGTCCCTTTAATTATAACAAACTTGAACTAAAATGCCACAAACTCTCACACTCACACAGTTGATTCTAATGTGTGCCAGTATTGATGGAACTGTATATTATGCCTGTTGTGTTTGCCATGTATGTAGTGGGCTGAGACAAGCATCTGATATGATTGAAGTGAATCTAAACTTGATCACATTCATGTAAAAAGTTGTGGATTTGTTTGCATTATACTGGTAAGAATTTTTGTGTAACAAATGTTTTTTTTTTAATTCTTTGTTTTTAATACCATTATGCTAAAAAATCACATTTTCTGAAGATTTTTTTTTATATATATTTTTTACTTCTTGTTTTTTAGCTCACCTGAGCCAGAGGCTCAAGGTGAGCTATTGTGACCGGTCTTCGTCCGTCGTCCGTCCGTCCGTCGTCCGTCCGTCCGTCGTCCGTCCGTCCGTCGTCCGTCAACATTTTGCTTCAAACGACATCTCCTCCTTAACCGCTTGGTCAATTTTGATAAAACTTTACAGGGATGTTCCTTGGGTGGTCCCCTTTCAAAGTTGTTCAAAGAATTGAATTTCATTTGGAATTCTGGTTGCCATGGCAACGGAAAGAAAAAACTTAAAATGTCTTCTTCTCCAAAACAACCAACTGAATTTCAAAATGTTTTGGCACAGATGTTCCTTTGGTAAGTGTCTACCAAGATTGTTCAAATTATTTGGATCCGTAAAAAAACATGGCCGCCAGGGGCGGGGCTTATTTGTCTTATATGTATATAGAGAAACCTTTAAACAACATCTCCTCTGAAACCACTGGACAGAATTTGATTAAAATTGGCAGGGATGATCCTTGGGTCAACCTTCACAAAAGTTGCTAAAATAAACTTGATCCATGTAGAACTCTGGTTGCCATGGCACCAAAAAGGGAAAAAAAAAAAATTTAAAAATCATTTCAAAACTACGGCCAGATTTTAAAATAAATTGGTACAGATGTTCCTTGGGTCAACCTCTACCAAAGTTGCTAAAATTATTCCGATCTGTAAAAAAACATGGCCGCCAGGGGCGGGGCTTATTTGCCTTATATGTATATAGAGAAACCTTTAAACAACATCTCCTCTGAAACCACTGGACAGAATTTGATTCAAATTGGCAGGGATGATCCTTGGGTCAACCTTCACAAAAGTTGCTAAAATAAACTTGATCCATGTAGAACTCTGGTTGCCATGGCAACAAAAAAACAAGAAAAAAAGAAAACTTTAAAAGTCATCTTCTTCAAAACTACTGGCCAGATTTTAAAATAAATTGGTACAGATATTCCTTGGGCCAACCTCTACCAAAGTTGCTAAAATTATTCTGATCCGTAAAAAAACATGGCCGCCAGGGGCGGGGCTTATTTGCCTTATATGTACATAGAGAAACCTTTAAACAACATCTCCTCTGAAACCACTGGACAGAATTTGATTAAACTTGGCAGGGATGATCCTTGGGTCAACCTTCACAAAAGCTGCTAAAATAAACTTGATCCATGTAGAACTCTGGTTGCCATGGCAACAAAAAGAAAAAAAATATGAAAACTTTAAAAATCATCTTCTTCAAAACTGCTGGCCAGATTTTAAAATAAATTGGTACAGATGTTCCTTGGGTCAACCTATTTATCTCAGGTGAGCGATTTAGGGCCATCATGGGCCTCTTGTTTGTTCCCTCTTCCATCATTTAAAAGTAAAAAAAAGTAAACAAAACCCCCCAAAAAACAATAACTTTTTCAAAAGGAAGAAATGTTTTTCATTGTTAAAAAGGATAGTTTGAATAATTTATTTCAAAATAAATCAAAGCCATCAAACTTTAAAGGAACATTCACCAGCATGGGCAGTTGTGCACTTTGAAATTCATCAAGTCATAGCAGAGTTACGGCCTCTGAACCCCCCCCCCCCCCCCCAAAAAAAAACAAAAAAACAAAAAAAACAACATTAAACAAAACAGGGCCAAGTGGGGCATCTGTGTCCAGTTTCTAAAACATTTCTAGTTTTATATCTGAAGAACAACTAATGGTATGTTAATGAATCAATATAATGGTACCTCTAGGTTTTTTAGCTCACCTGAGCACAAAATGCTCAAGGTGAGCTATTGTGATTGCCCTGTGTCCGGCGTCCGTCGTCGTGCATCATCAACAATTTTCTTTAAACGACATATCCTCTGAAACCGCTGGACAGAATTTAATGAAACTTGGCAGGAATGTTCCTTGGGTGAGGCTCTACAAAAGTTGCTAAAATAAAGTTGATCCATGAAGAACTCTGGTTCCCATGGCTACAAAAAGAAAAATAATTTGAAAACTTTAAAAATCATCTCCTTCAAAACTACTGGCCAGATTTCAAAATAAATTGGTACAGATGTTCCTTGGGTCAACCTCTACCAAAGTTGCTAAAATTATTCCGATCCGTAAAAAAACATGGCCGCCAGGGGCGGGGCTTATTTGCCTTATATGTATTTAGAGAAACCTTTAAACAACATCATCTCTGAAACCACTGGACAGAATTTGATTAAACTTGGCAGGGATGATCCTTGGGTCAACCTTCACAAAAGTTGGTAAAATAAACTTGATCCATGTAGAACTCTGGTTGCCATGGCAACAAAAAGAAAAAAAAAATGAAAACTTTAAAAATCATCTTCTTCAAAACTACTGGCCAGATTTTAAAATAAATTGGTACAGAGTTTCCTTTGGTCAACCTCTACCAAAGTTGCAAAAATTATTCCGATCCGTAAAAAACATGGCTGCCAGGGGCGGGGCTTATTTGCCTTATATGTATATAGGGAAAACTTAAATCAACATTTCCTCTGAAACCACTGGACAGAATTTGATTCAAATTGGCAGGGATGATCCTTGGGTCAACCTTCACAAAAGTTGCTAAAATAAACTTGATCCATGTAGAACTCTGGTTGCCATGGCAACAAAAAGAAAAAAAAAATGAAAACTTTAAAAATCATCTTCTTCAAAACTACTGGCCAGATTTTAAAATAAATGGTACAGATGTTCCTTGGGTCAACCTCTACCAAAGTTGCTAAAATTATTCCAATCCATTAAAAAACATGGCCGCCAGGGGCGGGGCTTAATTGCCTTATATGTATATAGGGAAAACTTTAATCAACATTTCCTCTGAAACCACTGGACAGAATTTGATTAAACTTGGCAGGAATGATCCTTGGATCAACCGTCACAAAAGTTCCTAAAATAAACTTGATCCATATAGAACTCTGGTTCCCATGGCTACAAAAAGAAAAATAATTTGAAAACTTTAAAAATCATCTTCTTCAAAACTACTGGCCAGATTTTAAAATAAATTGGTACAGATGTTCCTTGGGTCAACCTCTACCAAAGTTGCTAAAATTATTCCGATCCATTAAAAAAACAATGCCGCCAGGGGCGGGGCTTATTTGCCTTATATGTGTATAGAGAAACCTTTAAACAACATCTCCTCTGAAACCACTGGACAGAATTTGATTAAACTTGGCAGGGATGATCCTTGGGTCAACCATCACAAAAGTTGGTAAAATAAACTTGATCCATGTAGAACTCTGGTTGCCATGGCAACAAAAAGAAAAAAAAATGAAAACTTTAAAAATTATCTTCTTCAAAACTACTGGCCAGATTTTAAAATAAATTAGTACAGAGTTTCCTTTGGTCAACCTCTACCAAAGTTGCAAAAATTATTCCGATCCGTAAAATACATGGCTGCCAGGGGCGGGGCTTATTTGCCTTATATGTATATAGGGAAAACTTAAATCAACATTTCCTCTGAAACCACTGGACAGAATTTGATTAAACTTGGCAGGAATGATCCTTGGGTCAACCTTCACAAAAGTTGCTAAAATAAACTTGATCCATGTAGAACTCTGGTTGCCATGGCAACAAAAAGAAAGAAAAAAAATGAAAACTTAAAAATCATCTTCTTCAAAACTACTGGCAAGATTTTAAAATAAATTGGTACAGATGTTCCTTGGGTCAACCTCTACCAAAGTTGCTAAAATTATTCCGATCCATTAAAAAAACATGGCCGCCAGGGGCGGGGCTTATTTGCCTTATATGTATTTAGGGAAAACTTTAATCAACATTTCCTCTGAAACCACTGGACAGAATTTGATTAAACTTGGCAGGAATGATCCTTGGATCAACCGTCACAAAAGTTCCTAAAATAAACTTGATCCATATAGAACTCTGGTTGCCATGGCAACAAAAAAGAAAAAAATGAAAACTTTAAAAATCATCTGCTTCAAAACTACTGGCCAGATTTTAAAATAAATTGATACAGATGTTCCTTGGGTCAACCTCTACCAAAGTTGCTAAAATTATTCCGATCCATTAAAAAAACATGGCCACCAGGGGCGGGGCTTATTTGCCTTTTATGTATATTTGTGCATATCCATTCAGCTGACCAAAATTCCGAAAGACCGAGGTTCTGTGGTTGAAGCAAGATTCAAACATAGGACCTAAATTTTCATTATAGGATTATAGAGCATTCAGATGAGACAAAAAACTGAAACTTACACAGTTTGCAGTTCTGCAGATTTTCTTTAGATATTTTGAGTCCTGACGTCATGTGATGTCACAGCATATTACTGATTTCTCTTTATTTGGGCAGTGATTTCGACATGATATCGGTTGTTCAGAATGATGAACAATTAACAACTTTGACAGAAATGTATAAGTTTTTAAGCAATAGCATTTTCAGCATCCTATGACGTCACGTGATGTCAGCGCTAAAAATAGGAAACATTTTTGTTTGCGCTCTTCAGCCGCTATTTATTGTTGGATTTTCTTTAAATTTTCGCAGAATGTACATCTCAAGCCTTAGCTATGTACAAAGTTTGCAGTTCTGCAGATTTGCTTTAAATATTTTGAGTCCTGACGTCATATGGTGTCTTGTTTTACATAGAGTTATGTATGAAAACCTTCAAAATTCTTCTTGTGAAAACCCATAAGGCCTGGAGCTTAGATATTTGGTGTGTAGCCACATCTTATGGACCCTTACCAAGATTGTTAAAATAATAGCCCTGGGTCAAAATTAGGCCTGCCCCAGGGGACACTTATTTTACATAGAGTAATGTAGGAAAACCTTCAAAATTCATCTTGTCAAAACCCATGAGGCCTGGAGTTTAGATATTTGGTGTGTAGCATCATCTTATAGACACTTACCAAGATTGTGAAAATTATAGCCGTGAAAATGACATCTCATCTGAAATCACTGGACAGAATTTGATTTAATTTGGCAGGGATGATCTTTGGGTGAAGCTTCACAAAAGTTGCTGAACTTATTCTGATCCATAAAAAACATGGCTGCCAGGGGCGGGGCTTATTTGCCTTATATGTATATAGTGAAATCTTTAAATGATATCTCCTCTGAAACTGCTGGACAGAATTTGATAAAACTTTACAGGGATCATCTCCTTCAAAACTTACTGGCCAGATTTCAAAATGTTTTAATACAGACTGATGTTCCTTGGGTAACCGTATACTCAGGTGAGCGATCCAGGGCCATCATGGCCCTCTTGTTTTACTCTTTATAGTTTTATCACATCCCCCACTTCTTAAATTGAAGCATATAGGCATCAAATGCATTGTCCTGCGTAATAATGGGCCATTGCATCCTGTTTTACTAAAACTTCAATATTGTTTCCTATATTGTTGAGTCCAAATGATGTAGCTGGGGGTATTCATCACCTTTAGTGAGTGCTCTTGGTCAAATTCCACCAATAGTTCTTAGTGTTAAGTTAAACTTAAAAACTTAAGGGCGAATTTCATTCATCTTGTGTTTCTAATGAAAATACCCAAATATTTATTTCTTAACAGTTTTTTGTTAGTTATTAAGCTAATAATTCATTTCAGCTTAATCGTCTACTTAAATATTTCAGAAAATAATTATGGTGGAATGTGTGTCTTCCTAGTTTAAAGAATTTAAGTATTATTTAGCACTAAGTATTGTCGGTGGAATTCGAGCCTGATTACTCCCTACATAACACAGACATTGACAGTTTTTTGTTTTTTTTTATTTCATGAAAGAAACCTTTTTCATGTATTCTGACACATTTTTTTACTCACAATTCACCATCCTCTTTAATTGCCTTTCCTAAGAGTAAATAAAATAGTTTTCATCCTTTACTTTATATGGAAGCATTTTGATGCATTTGCAAACATAACAGACCCTGATCAGACAGCTACTTCAAGGAGCAGTCTGGTCTGGGTTTCCCCAGTTTTCTTATACAATATTGTTGCTTAGATTTTCAGTCTATTGCAAAGATAAATCCATTGTTTTATAAGTCATTTAGAATTAAGTAAATAAATATTCATTAAGTTCATGAATATTCATGAATTAAAGGGATAATGCTAGTTGTATAAGAAGGATTGAATATGAGTACAAACTTACAGGTAAATATCTTGTATAACCCTTTCCCTCATATAGACTCATTTTGACGCACTCAATAGGTACCACATAAAGCCTGATCTGTAGAAAACCACAGTTAAACCTTACCAAATTTAATTGTAAATCTCATTACCAGACACTGAGGACAGCGTAACAGCATAAAACTGATCAGCCCGCGAGTTACTGCAGGCGATTTTTTATGCTGTTCGCATAGGTCTTTTCATGGTATCCTCTATGAGGGAAAGCGATAACTGTATAGTGACTGTTTATCATACACTATTATTCTAACAAATTTTCCATTCCATCATGGAAAAATATTCACCTTGAGACCTTTTCTGTTATAAAATGTTTTTTCATCAGATAACATTGATGCACGTATTCCCAGGTAATGAACTATGGGGGTGTATATAGGAATCCTCGACTTTTTCTGTCTCATAAAGACAAGCCCCTAGGAAGACTAAAACACAATCACAGGTAGGGGGGCTGGGTTATGAAAAGGTGGGAAGAAACCTTCTTTATTAGCTCACCTGAGCACAACATGTCAGACATCTGTTGTGCGTCATCAGCAATTTGCTGTAAACAACATCTCCTCTGAAACTGCTGGACAGAATTTGATTAAACTTGGCAGGGATGATCCTTGGGTGAACCTTCACAAAAGTTGCTAAAATAAACTTGATCCATGTAGAACTCTAAAACTTTTAAAATCATTTCCTTCAAAACCACTGGCCAGATTTCAAAATGTTTTACAATGTAGTACAGATGTTCCTTTGGTAACCCATTACTCATGTGAGCGATTCAAGGCCTCTATGATCCTCTTGATCTTTATATAAAGACTCATTGTCTCATAAGAAGACTCAGAAAGAGAATGTTTGATTTGATTCACTTTAGCTTTCAGATGATTTGTTCCAGCCCTATAATTGTCTCTGCTTGTGGTTTTCCGTGTGACATTGCTTACTTTGTAACACCATTTGTACATCTAATCATACTGGTTTTTATCTATATAACATGGGCTTTTTATGCCTAGGTTATCATTTGTAGAATTGATATCTGGATAGGTTAAAATAAAGTTATATAATAATGTTTAAATGATGTCTTTTGAAAATCCAGGAAAAAAAACTGCATCAAAAATTGTTTCTAATTTCTCTCTAATTTTCTCCCTTTACCATGAAAAAGGTAAACTGGAGACAAACGTAGGTTTATAATGAATTTCAACTTTTTGTTTTGTTTAACTCATGTGAAAATTTGAATTAAAAATAATAAAACATAAAATATTATGGTTAGGTTTTTGTTGATAGTGTCATAAAAATCATGTTAATTGAGTCGTGATATTTAAAAATCATTAATTGAGCCATGATATCATATAAATAATGTTAATTTATAAGAATGGACTTAGCTATTCCTGTTTTAATTGTACATAAACAGTGATTATTGTCTTTACCATGCATGTCTGTATTTTGTATTCAAGATAGAAATGGTAGAATCTTTGACTGGTTATACATGTACATTGTATATAAAACAGGTGTTTTTCTTTACTTTTAGGCTAGCAAGGTAAGTGAATGCAAATCTGGTATAGTCCAGTCAGGAAATTGAAACAGATGGATGATTTAGTTGTTGTTTTTAGAAATAAAATAATTGTCTGAGGATAGAAAGATCGAGGTAGATATCCCTTCCCATTTATGACTCATTTTGAATCAAGATTTCTCAACCATTTCTTGCATAATCATCACAATCCTCTCATGTATCTTCAGAGTATCACACTAATGGCAAAGGATTGCCACAAACAGTTACAGTTTTTACAAAGGATCCCTTTCAGGACATTTGATTATTTTGAGGTCAGCAACTAATGAAATTTCTCAAGTCATTTTTTTTTCTTTTAGACCACAGTCATGGTGTATCAAAATGAAATACTCATGATTTTATTCATAAAAAAAATGTTTAAAACTTGAGTTTCATCACCAAAAAGACAATCAACATGTTTGAGCAACATACACTGTAGATAATCTATCACAGCACACTCCATTTCAATGCCTGTGTAAATACTATGAACCCCAAGTCATTAATTTGTTTATTGACTCATTTTGACTCTTTGGCAAACAGAGCAGACCCAGATTAGACAGCTCCTTTCAGGTTCAACTTTGTTGCTCAAACAATATTGTCAGTCTATTTCTACACAGTCTATCTGGTACATAGCAAAGAAACGTTCTTTGTTTCACATGCCATTCAAAGTTCAGTAAATCAATATTAATAAAGTCATAATTTTGTATATTCATATTCATGAGGTAATGGGTAAATGTATTGTTATTACAAAACAGTCCTAGCCTGTGTTTCATGAAATTTTCTCATATTTCATACCATTTTTATGGTGATAGTTAAGGACATACATGTACAGCATTCGGGGTCTTCAGGGATTCAGGGGGCAGTATTAATCACCTTTAGTGATAGCTGTAGTTTGTATACTTATTTACTACTCTTTATGTCATTAAGTAAAGGAGTTTTAGATCTTCAAAATTTTTAGTTGAGGAAAATCAGAAGTTGTGTTGTTTTCTGAAACGTGTGTCAGTATAACTAGATTTGGGTCCCTGATTAGCAGTATAACAGTGAATTTTGTTCTGTATTTCTTAGGAGTAGTTTTCGGGAAATACTTTAACCTAGGGACTTCAAGCCCTACGAAAGGCAAGAATTCCTTTTTTTCTTTGACATTTCATATGTTCACAAGCTAAAGGTTAAACTTGCTAATTGCTAATCAATGGAAATTTAATTTTTGCAGGCTTGTTGGCAGTAATAACCACTCAAAAACTTTTCAGAAGAAAGTGAAACTGCTGATCCCATTTAAAAAAATCCAGTGATATAAAATGAAAAAAAACAAACAACAACAACAACAACAACAACAAAAAACATGAATCCAGTCAGAGAAGTTCATGTTCTGGGGGAAGCAAATCATAAGTGATGGGCTAAACAAATAAGCAGGGGTGTGGGTCTGTGCAGGCTATCCCTTTAAAACCTGTTTGTTCATAGTCACCCAGTATAGCTCTTTTTTTTTTTATTATTTATGGGGACTTTTTACTCCCCTACCAAGAAAAAAGTATGTGTTCTTAGGGAAAAATCTTAAGAGATGGGATAAAAAAATGAGTGGGAGCAGTTTCAGTTGGTTTGTTGGGTAACCAAACTATTACAGAATGGCTTCACTGTGGGAATTATTTTCTGTACTCAATAGGTTCACACATGATATACTTTTAGATATATCTGAAAAGATCCAACCACAAAAAATCTGATTATAACATTAGTGTGACCCGCTATCTGTTCCTGTACTTTTATGGACCTTTCCCATGTTGACACATGTATTTAAATTAGATGTTGAAATTATCCAATCACTGCACTGGAATATCATGTGACATGGATGACACAGTTTACATAACTGAGCACATGTGTTTGTGATACTGTTTTGATGACTTACCACAAACTGTTTTATCTTCCTCTATTTCTGTATGCACTAAGAACATTTTAGCAGTCAACCCTCTGTATATGAGCCATTGTCTCCGTTGTGAATGGAAATTCTTTCTGTAACAATGTGTAAGGATAAGGCACTCATTTTCACTGCAAAATCTGGAAAGGTCCATGCCACTCAGACTACTGTATTTACCCTGTTTTCTAGTCACCTATATTGGCTATACATACATTTGAACCTGATCAGACTGAAATCTGTCATTAATTACACTCACTGAGAGCCAAAATAAAACTGTTCATACCAAATATAGGGATGTACCAGTATATTTTCATTAAGTGACTTTTGATGTTATGACCAAAATCTAAATGGATTGTTGCATGATGAAAATTTTATATTTTCTTGTCAATTTAATCAGGGTAGCTCTTGATACTCAAATCAATTCATAACTTAAGTTATGCACTTGCGCACTGACATATATGCCCCTGACTGTATAGTTCATATTTGTAGGGGAATTATTTTTTAGACTTGATGGTGATTTTTATCCATGAATATTTTTCCAACAGAAATCGTTTACCTCATGTTCCTTTGAAAATGAATCTACAATTAAATGTTGGTGTTCTTAGAAAATTTTCTATAGTACAGTCCAGTAACAATGGAATGAGAGTAATGGAACAAAATAATGGTGTAATATAAAGTAGGTCTCAGCAGAATTTGCGATGGAATAAAGTAAAGGATGGTCCAGTGCTACTCTTTGTTCCATAGTGACTGGAATGTTTATATTTAACAAAGTTTATTGTCAAATGATATTTTTCCTTTAGTTATGACACATTCCAATATAACGTGTTTGCCACAGGTGTTCGGCGCAATTCTCTACTATTGTTTGCGATGTAAAAAAAATATACTCCTATTCTCTACTATTGGTAGAGTATAGGAGTATATTTTTTTTATATGGGACATTGCGCCGAACACCTGTGGTGTTCGCTAGGCTTGGATCCCTGAAACAGCGTTACAATAGATACAAACTGTGATCCATTTTGAACAGGTTCAAAGGTACTGATAAATAGGGAAAATAGTTAAAACCTGACCCGCTTTCAATTTACTTGCAGGCTGATCTGGTACTAAACTGTTTATCTATTTTTGGTATTTATCTTGATTTCTCTTTTGTGGTTTAGGTATAACTTAATGGTAAACTATTTCAAACTCTTATTTTGAAACTAATCAAATCGGCTTATGGTACTTTTTACTATTTTTCTCTTGATAACAAAATCCATTTTCTCTCAGAAGTTCTTAACAGTCACTTTTCTTCTCAACCTTTTGTACTTTTTAATACAGCAACTTTTTATCTTCTTTTTAAAATGTTGCTCATAATGAAAAGAAAAGGGACACTTTTACTAGTATTTGAGTATTCACAAAAAGGAGATTTGTAGCTGCATGATTTACCTCACTTAGTAAATAAAATGGGGTCTATATATAGAGGAGTAACATGTGTCTCATTGTGCCGTGTCCTGTTTACAAAATGTCCAGTATCTCATTTTAATGTTGAATTAAGGTGGTATAGTGATGGTGGCAGGGGGTAGGGGGGTTACTTCATTATTGCTCTAACTTTTAATGACTTCATATTTCAAATCCTCGTAAGAGAGAATCTTCCCCTGTACTCAGGAGCCCTTTATATATATTATATATTTACACTGTTTGTCTTAATATCAGGCGCGTGCCTAGGCTTACGCAAATACGCAGTTACGTATACTTTGTCCAGAAAATCTAAAATCTAAAAGTGCCAAAAGTGCCAAAACTTGCATAAAAATCGATGCCTAACCCCAAATTTTTTTTCCGGTGGAGCATGCCCCCTAGCAAGTCTACGTATCCCGAATTTAGCCCCAGGCACGCCCCTGAATATGATTCCAAGTTATCCTTAGACTGGTTTTGACACATTGGAAACACAGTTCAGACAACTCCTGTAAGGATGATCAGCCAGGTCTTCTTTGTTTGCTTATACAGTATTGAAGCTCAGATTCTAAACAGTCTGAATAGCAATGAAAAATCTGTCGTGTCATGTACCATTTAAAGTTTTGTAAATTAATATTCATTAAGTCATGAATTTGCTCATGAATATTCATGAGGTAAAGGATTATATCATTGAATCACAGACAAAGGAGCTTAGCTTAAGTCACCAAATGGTAGTTACCTCCCTTAGCAGTAACCTACAACTCTGACAGTTTGGTGATTTTCCATCATTTTCATGCAAGTTGATTCCGTCATAATCAATACTGTTTTCATTTGTAGCATACTATATAATAGCAATGTGCAGTATTACTTTTAGATTGATGTATACCAGTATTCCATGATACATATTGCATTTTTTCTCTCTTAAAATATCAATATATTCTGTGACCTTGGTACTGGGGTTTAAAAGGAATTGAATTTTTCCCTGCCCCTTTTCTACCTTTCCAAGTGGAAGTTTCAGACTTGCATCCTTGTAATAAAAAGAAAATCAAGATGCAGTGAAGAAAAATAAAGCAAACAAAATTATCATTATTGGTTTATTTAGAACAAATATGAATAAAATGAATATGAATGAATTACTTTTATTTCAGCAAGTATGCATACATATACATATAATTAATTCACTGATATGTTTGATCAATTTGGAACCAAATGATGCAAATACAATGGAAAACATTGTGTAAATTTCGCAATATTATTTTTGGCTACCTATTAACTTTATATGATTATGTACTCAACCTATATGCAAGGTAGCACTGAATTAAAATGGCTTATTTTCAGGAGTTATTAATAACAAAATGGTAAAAAGATGTTTAAACCATACATGAATTGACATTATGATGTTGTGAAAGACTTGATTTGAAATTGTGGTATCTTCCAGTTATTTCTACCGATACATGTATTTGACTTAGATAATTGCTATTTTCAGTCATGGTGTTTCAATTTTTTTTTTTTTTCAATTCTTAACTTTGTGTTTCTATTTAAAAATGATGTTGTTGCCTTATTCCTGTATTTGTTTTTGATCTGCTTTGGTGTTGAGGTTTGACATCTGTCTGCAGTTTAACTAAGTACATGTGTACTTAAATTACAAAATTTATGTTAAATACGACTGCAACACAATAATACACAAGTATTTAATAAGGGAAAACTGAATTGAAAATGATACTCAGAATTAAGAGTCATTTATGTTAAACAGAATGACAAAATCCAGATCTTTAATGATTTGAGGAATATTTGAAGTAAAAGGGCTGTGTTTTTTGACATTTCAGGATGGCCTTGGCAGAGCAAGAGGAGGAATATGTAAGGGCAAGGTCAGCTGCCGTAACCTCAGAGATGACCTCTGCCCTCTCGCGACCTGTAAGCAGCCGGAAGAAGAAGCAGCAGACGCCACGGCCGTACACACCTCAACACACCAACCTTTCTACAAATATCTCAACAAATTTGTCAACACGCGGTTCTATTGCTGAGGAGGATGAACCAGTTGATACTTCCAAGTAAGTAACCAGAATTTTTGGCATAAAAATTTTGTTTGCTTTTGAGTGGATATGAAATATATCTCATCGAGAAGTGAAGCAGTTTTAATATTTTCAAGAGTGCGGACAGTGTGAAAATTGTATCAATTGGCGATGAGATATATTCAATAAAACAAAAAATCTTTTTATTTATTTATTTATTTTTTCATGCTAACAGCTGGTACATAACCATGCATATATATTCCCTTTATAAGTAAAAAAAAAAAAAAAAAAAAAAAGTTACAGCAGATCTATATCACTTAACTGTAGAATATCACTTAACTGTAGAATATGGATTTTATCTCACAGATAGAACTCAGTACCTCATCAGATAGCATAAAATAAAAGTAATACAGTACTGATCTCAGTGGGAGGGAAGTTTGAGATTCCAACCTTCAGATTGGGGGTTGTGGCAGGGCTTTTTTCTCTTCTAAATCAGGGGGCAGTTCAACTGTGCTGTTAGTCCCCAAAGTATGCCCCTTGTTTGTGTTAGATAGAGAGAAATGAAGGGTCTGCTTTTACCCCTGCAAAAGAGAAATTTTGAATATAGTGAGTAACCTTTTTCTGT
>CM037788.1:56297377-56347377 GCA_021229015.1 Solen grandis
TCCCTACATATTTTATATGTTACAGGGTCATTCTGCAGTTACTTGAACTCTTCTGACACATTCAGGATAGACTGGTTTATTTTTAGCTCACCTGAGCACAACGTGCTCAAGGTGAGCTTTTGTGATCGCCCTTCGTCCGTCGTCGTGTGTTGTGCGGCGTGCGTCGTGCGTCGTCAACAATTTGCTTTAAACGACATCTCCTCTGAAACCGCTGGACAGAATTTCATGAAACTTGGCAGGAATGTTCCTTGGGTGAGGCTCTACAAAAGTTGCTAAAATAAATTTGATCCATGAAGAACTCTGGTTGCCATGGCAACAAAAAGAAAAATAATTTGAAAACTTTAAAAATCATCTCCTTCAAAACTACTGGCCAGATTATAAAATAAATTGGTACAGATGTTCCTTGGGTCAACTTCTACCAAAGTTGCTAAAATTATTCCGATCCGTAAAATAACATGGCCGCCAGGGGCGGGGCTTATTTGCCTTATATGTATATAGAGAAACCTTTAAACAACATCTCTGAAACCACTGGACAGAATTTGATTAAACTTGGCAGGGATGATCCTTGGGTCAACCTTCAAGAAAGTTGCTAAAATAAACTTGATCCATGTAGAACTCTGGTTGCCATGGCAACAACAAAAAAAAAAAATGAAAACTTTAAAAATCATCTTCTTCAAAACTACTGGCCAGATTTTAAAATAAATTGGTACAGATGTTCCTTGGGTCAACCTATTTATCTCAGGTGAGCGATTTAGGGCCTCATGGGCCTCTTGTTTCTTATCCCTGTCACGCAGAGAGTTATTTCCCTTGGGAGAGCCAACGAAAGAGAGAGCTCACAATCAGTACATTTCCTCTGATTGACATGCTTTTTGTTAAAGATATGCCCAATAAAAGAGTACTTTTGTATCGGAGCTTATTGAAAATAAGTATGTGTTTATAATTGTGTTTGTATGTATATGATATTTATGTATTTGTATTTCAGGGATGCTTTGTTCCGTCAGCTGTGTGTGTTGCACTGGATCCTGGAGGCCATGAGCACTGACACACCCTCAGTCATGACTCCCATCACTTCCTGTTGGAGTCTCTCGTGAGTATCCCACAAACCATATTCTGTTCCTGAGTACCCAACCCAACCTGCTTTTGCGTACCTAACCCATACATTCACTCACTACCCCACCCACCCTGTTTTTGGGTACCTCACCCGCAAAGTTACTCAGTACCCCACCCACTCTGTTTTTGGGTACCGCCCCCACACAATTACTCATTACTCCATCCACCATGTTTTTGAGTTCTGCAGTTACTCAGTACCCTAGCCACTACCTTCTTACCCATAAGAAAACCCACAGAAATGATGTATTTATTCTATTAGATCGTACTTTGATCCAGGAACAGTTCATGAGGATTGTGTATTCATTATAAAAAAAAATATTTACTAATATTTATAGGGACTCATATTAACTGATCAGATCCAGATCAGTGTTTCTCTACTTGCTTATGATACAAAATTGTTGCTTAGATTCTACACAGTCAGCATGGCAAAGAAAAATCTATTGTTTCTAACACCATTTAAAGATCATCTAATTAATATTCATCTTAGATGTTTGCATATTCATGAGGTGAAGTCATCATTTTAAAGTCATGCTCCAGATTAAAACAGATTAAAGATTGTAGGATGGAAGCTGTTGATATCTGTTATCAATGACTGGTGGTGATGGCCTAGTTTTTATGATCATTTTTTGCTATTATTTATTATTATAATGTATCAAATTGTCCAATTCTCACAAAGTCATGTTTTCAAATATCTCCTTTCCTATTGAAGGTATTTGAATGTAAAGTATATCTTTTAATAGTACATAACATTACCATAAAAATGGTACCTTATTTATTAAGATAAGTCAAGTAATAGAAAAGTTATATGTAAAATAGATAAGTACCTGCTGAAAATTTTGAAAATAAATAAAACTGAAAATAATTCTATGTATGAAAGAAATGATATTTTCATAATAAAGTTAAATTTTCCTCTGTGATTTTTCAATATTTTTTTCAAATTATTAATTATCTGATGAGTGCCTACACAATATTTTCAACTGACTTTTACAGGGGTTTCCTATCTCTGTTAAATATACTACTCAAAATTTGCTAAGGATCACTTATTGTTCATTGCATTTCAGAAAACTTGAGTAGTATAAGTGTTTGGTAATACACATACTTGAAATCTGAAAATAGTAAAGGAATATTCCACCTTTCTTTTGTTCCCAAATGTTTAACCCTATACTTCATATAGACTTATTTTGATGCATTGACAAACAGAGCAAACCCAGATCAGATGGCTCCTTTCTGAGTCTGCTCTATTTGCACATACAATATTGTAGTTCACATTCTACCACAGTCTGCATGGCAACGAAAATTCTATTGTTGCATATACCATTTAATGTTCAGTAAAATAGATTTTCATCAAGTATGAATATTCATGAGGTGAAAGGGTTAACTTACTTTTCCTGGAAAGATAGATAAAAAAAGTAGATATTTTTCTCATGAGTTTTTTACCTGCTTACTCACATCTGTGTATATGTGTGCATGTGATTGAACAATTTTTCACATATTCTGTTTTCCAATCAGATATTACTACAGCAGGTGACACAAAGTGTTCTCATGATTATATTCCTAGGGCCCGTTTTACTGAACTTTGTACAGAAAAAATCTTCGTACATGTATTAAGCGTAAAATCACAAATGTAAAATTATATTTTCTCTGTGAATTTTTCTTTACAAAAGAAGTTACATTTGTATAATGGAATGAAATGGGTGAATTTTCTTCATGTTTCATTGTGCAAATAAGACATTGTTAGAAACTATGTAGAGCATCGCACTTGCGACTAAGATCAAATTTGTTTGTATGAAGTTTAGTGAAATGGGCCCGTGGTTTGTGAAATTGACCGACAGACACCTTGAGATATGTTAAGAGGCAGGCATTACTGAGAAGTGACATGTATAGGAAATGTCACTATATTTAGATATTTCTATTAGTGAATTATATTCCTAAGTGCTTAAATTTTGCTCAGTGCTAAGTATGGTCGATTAAGTTTGTGCCTGATTGATAAGATATTTAAATTATCCCTTTTGGTTTTAAACAGAGAATGAGTACAAATCTTTGCAATATATGACACCAGAATTAATATGTCAGTATTTTTGTACGTTTCAGTGAAATCGGTGGATCAAAAGCCCAGCCGAAAAAGATACAGAAGGACAAAGCGACAGAAAATAACTGGACCTCGTTCATAAGCAAGGAGAGTGCACGGGTATGTATTTACGTCCATTCTCCTGAAGAAGACTGTACACAGATAAAATGTGCTAACAGTGATGTCATGTGTACAGTGTAGATCCATTACTACGCTGTCCCTTTATAATGCGATTACTATTATTTCCGTATATTGCAAGTTTTGTATCCAGCGTTGTCTGCATTATGCAGGCTTATTATTTCTTTAACCCTTTCCCTCATAGAGGAAACCATGAAAAGACCTATGCGAACAGCATAAAACCAGATCAGCCTGCGAGTAACTCGCAGGCTGATCAGGTTTTATGCTGTTCGCTGCTCCTCAGTGGTCTGGAAATGAGGATTTTGTAATTAAATTTGGTAAGGTTTAACTGTGGTTTTCTGCAGATCAGGCTTTATGTGGTACCTATTGAGTGCGTCAAAATGAGTCTATATGAGGGAAAGGGTTAACATTTGCTTAAAAATTATTATACAGTTCATACCTTGGGCAAAAATTATCAATTTGTTTATGTTGTCATTAATACAACATGGTCTGATATAACACGGTAACAGTCCTGGAAACAAGCAACAGTGTTATAATGGGTCTGCATTGTATTTACAGGAACAAGATGTAAAAACAGTAAAACCTCAATGGTAAGACCAGTCTTTGGACCAAAGCCAGATGAAAATAATGATCTCAAAAGGGAGGTGGTCCTTATGTTGAGATGGTCTGATTATAAGTTATTTTAGCAGTAAATAAGAAAATTAATTGGGGGGCCCAAAACGTGGTCCTTATAGGGGTCTTTATATTAAGTGGTCCTTATATTGAGGTGGTATTATATGAGGTTTTACTGTATAATCTAACCTGTTTTAAAAAGCCAGAAAAGGGATTAAAAGAACACTCCTGTTGAAGACTAAGGTGGCTTCTAAAAAGAGTTAGGCAGCCTTTTTTAGAAGCCAAAGTAAAAAATTAACAATTGGTTATATGATGGTTTTTTAAATATTATTTCTGGTTAATATTTTGGTTAACATTTTTGATATTTATAAAGAGAGGATAACCTTAAGCTATAGTAAACAAGGTGTATGGAATTGGCTGCTGATGCTATAACCCTTTCCCTCATAGAGGAAACCATGTAAAGACCTATGCAAACAGCATAAAACCAGATCAGCCTGCGAGTAACTCGCAGGCTGATCAGGTTTTATGCTGTTTGCTGCTCCCCAGTGGTCTGGAAATGAGGATTTTGTAATTAAATTTGGTAAGGTTTAACTGTGGTTTTCTGCAGATCAGGCTATATGTGATGCCTATTGAGTGCGTCAAAATGAGTCTATATGAGGGAAAGGGTTAAATGACAAATGTTACTTTTGGAAGCTAATGGCTGTGTTATTACTTAACACTGATGGCTTCTTAAGACAGGTTGAATTGTAATGTAATTTGGAGAAGTGGCACGTACTGTCTCTGTATGGTGTGAAATGTAAACAGGATTGAGTGCAAGGATTTGAAGACATTTAAAATACAACTTATTACAGTCCATTACCAAGATCGAATATCCTAATATCATACAAAATTTTGTGAAAAGTTCAGATATTTAAAGTATCAAGAGAGTATTTATGCAGATGTAAATAAAGGCATGTGTATAAACACGTGTTGAGTGGGTTGAAATATAAGAAACAGATTAGCAGTAGTTTCTTGGTTGATAATAAAAATGTTATTTATGCAGATGTAAATAAAGGCACGTGTATAAACACGTGTTGAGTGTGTTGAAATATAAGAAACAGATTAGCAGTAGTTTCTTGGTTGATAATAAAAATGTTCTCAGGGCCTGTCCTTTTTGCTAACTTTCAGTATAGGTAGAACTTATATAAGATTAGAGAAATACTTGTAAACCATCATGTATTTGTAGTAATGTTGTTTATGCTTGTCTGAGTCGTACAGTCTTATATAAACAGGCTGACAGAGAGCTATTGAACCTTGAATATTAATATGTTTTTTTGTTTGTTTTTTAAATGTAAAAAGATCCATGAACATTTGTTATATAAGGTTGATTCTAACAAGGTAATTTACCTTATTTATATATAAGAGAATATGGTATTTATTCAGTTCAAATGTGATTTGTTATATCAGTTTTTATTTTACTTGAATTGAAATGATTCAGATTTCCTATTTTAAATCAGTACCATTGGTAGGGTAACTTATTTATGAATCCTCATCACTGTTGTAATCTGTAGTCAACTCATTTTACCATCAGATATAGAATAATTTAATAAATGAAAAAAAAGCATTGACCTTTTTTAGTATTGACTATAATAAAAGCATATATTATTCAAATTATATGTGTGTTTTGATGAAATGGAACCGTTTTATCAAAGGAAAAAAACAACAAAATGAATGAATTGCTCTCTTCTGTTCAGGAAGTTGATATCAATGAATCAGTCACCACTTTTCTGTTACAGCTGTAGTTGTCATTATTTTATTATACTTACACTTTACCATTTTATTATGATTTATTATAATTCTCTTGGATGTTGTTCATTTAAAGTAGTAATGTGTCTCTTTATCACCTTAGTCTCATGCATGTTTGTCTCGTTTGTTTCAAAATATTTCACCATTTTGTTTACAGTATTGTCCTGACTTTGACTGCTATTTTCAGAGAGTGCTCATATCTCCCAGAGTTCATATAGCAATACCGCAAAACACAACACATGGCGGCCAGGTATTGGTTGTGTATAGCAATGCATTGTGGGAATGTCGGGGTGATGTATTTTGGGATATGTAGGTGACAGGTAGCAATTATGTTTATCACCTGCTATATCAACTTGATAGAAATGGCGCTCAGAAAAAAGGGTGGGACAGTAATTCTGCTGCTTTTAGGTCTGCTATAAAATGTACCTGATATATATGGAACAATTTTCAATTTTCATCCCTTTTCTAAAGATATATGTCAAAAATTAGTTTTTCTCCATCATCTCATTTACACCAAGTGTATTCAAAGTGTGGGAGAGAAAATGTGCTAAAATGAAGTGATTGAATGTTAGAAGGAAACATGTAATAGGTGCTACCTTAGGGAAAGTTCCTGCCAGTGTACTTATTAGCTTTGAAATAGAAATGCAAGCTTACAAATATTCTAGATTTTGTCAAGACACTCTGTCCAATATAACTTTTAGACAAAAGGTGGTATCAGCTTTTGTCCTGGTTTCCATCCTTCCCTCACAAGTACAAGTCCTCCTAATATTGAGCAGGCAAGCATCATGGAAAATGGCCGAGGCTGAATCATTCAAGCGTGTCTTAACGATCCTAGATTTTCCCTCAGTGAAATTGTTTCATAGGAACATGTGCCTACAGGGAAAGCTGACTAATCAAGTTTGCCCTGTCATCCAGGCTAGAAAATATTAGCACGTTTAAATTATTTATTTTATATCAGGTTATATTAATGGCAAAATAGGATGAATAGTATACTGGGATGTTTTTCTTCTTAGAGTCAGTAGATTTGGGCAGGACTGGACTGGTTTAACCCTTTCCCTCATATAGACTCATTTTGACGCACTCAATAGGTACCACATAAAGCCTGATCTGCAGAAAACCACAGTTAAACCTTACCAAATTTAATTGTAAAATCCTCATTACCAGACCACTGAGGAGCAGCGAACAGCATAAAACCTGATCAGCCTGCGAGTTACTCGCAGGCTGATCTGGTTTTATGCTGTTCGCATAGGTCTTTTCATGGTGTCCTCTATGAGGGAAAGGGTTAAGGTTATATTTTATAACTCTTCTATTACCTTTTAATGTTCAAGTAATCATATTGATTTCCCATCACATGGTATTGAAATAAAAAAAAAAATGTACACTGTATATTCAGAGAAAGAGTTGATACAGCAGGTGAATGGGGAGGTTTGTGGGTCCAAAAAGGTTTGGGTTAGGGCTTCTGGTCCCTTAGCCGTGCCTAATGTGTAGGAATTTTATCAGTGTAACTGTTTGAACTGACTTGGTGTTAAGAGTTGGATAGATGAGTTTTTGCACTAGTCCCTGGGCTACCTTGATCAAAGTGCGGGCAGGAGTGAATAATTGTGTTCTGTGGTAGACTTAACCCCGGTAGACAGATAACTGTAGCCTTGTCCATGTGGTCTGGGTCAAACAATGCACTATTTTTTATGTACATGTATTTATAGAGAAATCATATTCACAAAATTATTAATTAAAACATGCTGAAGTAAAAGGTTGAATTTGTGTGTTTGCATTGTTGTTTGTGGATTTTTTGGTTCAGGAGTTGCATCCCTTAGATTTAGAGATTACAATCATATGGTCTGTGTTTAACACTCAAATGTTGCTATAGGAGATGTGCCCCTTAGATTAGAAAACAAGCATAATATGAGGGTTTGGTGCAAAATTATTGTAACTGATTTTTTTTTTATTATGATAATGACATAGTTTTGCACCAGATATCAGATTTGGAAACCATATGCATGTTTAATTATCTTTTTGCCATTTTCTCTGTGAGGAGTAACACTTAAATGATCATGTAGCCAGGACTTTCAGGCTGATCAGGTTTTCTACTGTTTGCTGTGTGTACATTGATTTTGAAGTCTCATGGGAACAGTATAAAACCTGATCAGAAATTGAACTTGCCTGGAGCTGGTTATGAACAGAACAGACAATTTAAATTTATGAAATTCAGATGAAACAAAATGACAAGAGTACTGTTAGTACTTAACTATTGGGGGGGAAAAAACAACAAAAAAAACCACAACTGTTGTGTATGAATTGACTAACTTACCTGTTTTTATCTCATTCCGAAAGTAAGAAGTCAGCAGTTTCGAATCAGGGTAATACTTTTTCTGCATTTTCCCCACTGAAATCTTGAAACATAACTCAGCTTTATGATTATATTTATGTACATGCGCCTGTGAAATGACTGCCTATGCCTTGATGCAGATCCTCATCATATAAAAATGCATGTTTTTCTCTGACTTTAACTACATTTATCTTTTATCTTTATTGTTCTGCTTAGAAATGAAAATCTTTTTTTTTTTAATGGGGGAGGGGTAAACATTTGTTTTATGTCTATGGGAGTATAAGTTTGACATCTTAGAATATATGTCCCAGAATTTTTTTGTGTCTCCAGCTTTAAACAGAGGTGACATAAAGGGATTATTCTCCGTCATCTGTCTGTCTGTTTGTCTGTCTGCCACACTTTTTTTGCTCCCCTTCTTTCAGCAGGTGACACGTGTGTTTCAAGGAACACTTCTTGTTTGGTAAGACCAGTACTTTGTCTCTGAGAACCCCCCCCCAACCCCCCCCCCCCCCCCATAATTTTCTTTTAAAAGGAAGGTGCAATATTGTTTACTCATGGACCTTTCCAATATAAACAAAACTGTTTAAATCAGAATATCCAACACTGAGAAACTATATGATCAATTATAGTTAATTAGATTTTTAGATTTCACGTCAGAGGTGGGCTAATATTTTACTGACAGCAAGTAAAGTAAAGGTCATTTGCATGATATTTCTCTTATAAACTTTCTTCAGCAGCCCTTTAGTGAATGCTACTAGTCTTATAAGCCAAATTATAGTCAGTCATTCATTCTGTATTTATTTCTCTCTTTGTTTTATATTGCATATTTATAAGATATTGGGTATATCAATATTGGACATTATACCCATACATGAATATATATCTTATGTGTTTAATGTTCTAATCATTGTACTAACTAATCTGTACACCTTTTTCTTATACACTGTGTAATATCCATCCATTGTATTCATATGTTTGTTATATTTTATGCAAGTTCTATCGAGGAGTGGCCAAGGTAAAGTTATCTCCCCTTTTTGATTCTCTAGTTAAACATTTGCTCTTCATTCTGTACAAGACATACGTGTAAGAAATCTTAAATGTGGTTAAAATCAAGAAATCTGCTAGAAGGACTTCTAAATGACTGCACAGTTTTTACTTAAACTGATGCTTAAGGGTATGGTATATGCCTTATCATAAAATTATTTATATAAGTAAGTTCAATCATAGGTGGAAATTCAAATATATATGCTAATGTAATGGCCACATTAATTTGAAAATTACTCTTTTCATTTTTATTTTCAATATTAAAATCATGCTTAGCAAAAAATACTTTAAAAGCATGATATTGGACTCATACTCAGGATCTCTTTTAAGAGTGATAATCAGCTTTAAAAAATTTTTTAATTTCAGTATACTATTTATGTTTGAGCCTTTGTAATAGTGCTGAAGTATTGTGTTGAAATTGGGAGAAAGCTAATAGTAATACCAGATCATACAGTATTGATTTCTTTTTTTCTCAAGCTACAGATATAACTGCAAAAGTTAGCTCCCTTGAATCTGTCCAGTCTGTCTCAGTAAAGTTCTACTTTAAGTTTTCTTTGATATTTAAGTCCTGGTTTATATGTGGGATACTACACACACTTTTCTTAGAATATTTCCAGCACAGGTGTTTGATTTATATTTAAGCATATTCTGTGTTTCCCTTTGAAACTCTTTTCTTGATATTTCTTGTAATTTTGAAGACATGGGCCATGTTCTCAAGATAGGTCTTAAATTACTTGAGGAAGAACTTTATAGCTGGGCAAGTTAGATAGAACTTCCTTTGAATTTATCATTGTAATATTGCATATAATGAAAAGAAAAATTCTAATCCCTGGTTCATCAAAATAAGGCACTTTTTTTTGGGGGGGGGGGGGTTTTTTTTTCAATTTTTTATTTTATTCATTGATATATTAAATTCCATGGAATATGTAACTAAGCCATTTTCTTTGGTACATATATTTTTCAACATAAAGAATTTTAGTTGTTAATATTTTTTATACAGTCTTTTTGACAGAGAGCTACAAATTTTATTTTGCACTTGTAATGTGATATTCATTTTGTTATCAACAGATATTCTGGTAAAACAATTTGCACATCTGATATTGTGTTCTTTGCATATTGTTTTGTTCACACCATGTAATTTCATATTGTGTATTTGTAAAGACAAACTCCTTCTTTGCCAAGGTAAACATGTTTTGATATTACCCCACCCACTTTCCCTGTCTTCCGACAATCTTGTGTCCAAGTGTTACGATCCCTGTGTGGCTGGTTCGTCCAGTGTGTCGGTATCTGCAGATACAACCACATTCTCTTAGACTGATTTTCAAGCTCAAACAGATTCAAAAAGCTCAGACCAAACAGCCTCCAAAAAAGCTCAGACAAAATTGCTTTCAAAAAAAGTCCAGACATTAAAAGCTCA
This sequence comes from Solen grandis, assembly GCA_021229015.1. Classification (NCBI taxonomy): domain Eukaryota; kingdom Metazoa; phylum Mollusca; class Bivalvia; order Adapedonta; family Solenidae; genus Solen; species Solen grandis. Next base: position 56,307,878 of record CM037788.1, read on the forward strand.
GACAATATTAATAACACTCAGACCAAACAGCCTTAAAAAAAGCTCAGACAAAATAACCTTTAAAAAAAAGCTCAGACAAAACAACATTTCAAAGAGCTCAGACAAATATTGAATAAAAATTGGTTTAAGGTTCAGTTAGTTAAGGCAAACAAATTAAATTTAATAAGCTTTGACAAACAGCATTCAATGGAGGAAAAAAATTTTAAACTTTCAATGAGCTTGATCAGTCGGACCTTGAATCAGACAGACATTTAGTGAGTTAAGGCAAACATTGTTTTCAATAAGTTCAAACAAAGATTGATTTTAATAAGCTCAGATAAACAGAGAGTTCAAGGAAACATTCAGTGAGCACAGACAAATATTGTATTCAGTGAGCTCAGATAAACAACATTGTATGAGCTCAAACAACATGAATAAATCAACACAGACCTACCACATGTGCAATATAATAATAATTTGACAAAGTTCTAAACTATATCTTTGGAAATCAATTTTCTGAGCTTTCTTTGGGTAGTCTTTAGACTGTGTGATTGTATCATATGATTTATATGTTGTACATTTTTCTTTGGGTTTTAATTTAGGTACTGTTACTGAAGAAATAGATGAATTTAGTTATTCTTTAGTTTTTATGTGCATTATTAAACGCTAGTACATACTTCATGTTCACTTGAGCTCTTGCAGGTTGACAGTGCAGAAACTGACCACAAAATTTACTCCATGGCACAAAGAAAAGAAGTCTTCATAGAATTTGTAAATGATCAAAAAATAATATTATTTAAACAAAAGTTTATTTATACCTGGTTTCAAAGAAATGGAGGTTATAAATGTATCATGTTGGTCCTGTCATACATTCACATTACATGTACACAATGTGACATGTGGGGGTAATATATAAATCACCTTTTGTGATAGTTTTTTAGCTCACCTGAGCACTTGTGCTCGGGTGAGCTTTTGTGATCGCCTTTTGTCCGTCGTGCGTCGTGCGTCGTGCGTCGTCCGTCGTCCGTCGTCCGTCGTCAACAATTGCTTGTGAACACTCTAGAGGCCACAGTTTTGGCCCAATCTTCATAAAATTTGGTCAGGATATTTGTCTACATGATATCTCGGATGAGTTCGATATTGGGTCATGTGGGGTCAAAAACTAGGTCACCAGGTCAAATCCTTAGAAAAACCTTGTGAACACTCTAGAGGCCACAGTTTTAGCCCAATCTTCATAAAATTTGGTCAGGATTTTGTCTACATGATATCTCGGATGAGTTCGAATTGGGTCATGTGGGGTCAAAAACTAGGTCACCAGGTCAAATCTTAGAAAAACTTGTGAACACTCTAAGGCCACATTTTAGCCCAATCTTCATGAAAAATAGTCAGGGTGTTTGTCTACATGATATCTTCGATGAGTTCGAAATTGGGTCATGTGGGATCAAAAACTAGGTCACCAGGTCAAATCTAAGGAAAACCTTGTGAACACTCTAGAGGCCACAGTTTTAGCCAAATCTTAAATAGATTTAGTCAGGATGTTTGTCTAATTGATATATTGGATGAGTTTGAAAATGAGTCACATGAGGTCAATATGTAGGTCACTTAGTCAAATGTTAGAAAAACACTTTTAGATGCCAGATTTTTTGTCATTATGCCTAACACTGCCATCTTACTCAGGTGAGCGACACAGGGCCATCTTGGCCCTCTTGTTTAGTTTTAAACTATTGGAATGATAAATATCCTAAACACTGCAGATCTATTACTGTGAGCCACATTATAACATGGACTCCAGTGTAAGGCAGTTTATACCATGGATCCCACCTTAAATATTATTATTTGAAATGTGTCATATGGTCAGAAGAACATCTGTCCGTTACATTGCACTGCGCTATAATGGATCTTATACACTGTGTATCATAAGTGTCAACATGGTCCATTTTAACCCTTTCCCTCATAGAGGAAACCATGAAAAGACCTATGCGAACAGCATAAAACCAGATCAGCCTGCGAGTAACTCGCAGGCTGATCAGGTTTTATGCTGTTCGCTGCTCCTCAGTGGTCTGGAAATGAGGATTTTGTAATTAAATTTGGTAAGGTTTAACTGTGGTTTTTCTGCAGATCAGGCTTTATGTGATACCTATTGAGGGCGTCAAAATGAGTATCTATGAGGGAAAGGGATAATGCACAGAGCTAAAATAGATTTACACTCTCTATTTTAATTGTCAGTGTGGTCCATTTTTTATGGATCTATGCCTTATACCATTAGTGTCAATGAAATTCATAGGAGGCAAAGGAAAAGACTTTGTGTGTTTAGTGTAACACCAAATATAATAAGGCAAAGGTTTCTCCATGTATGTGTGTTTTGGTGATTATGATCTTCCTATACAGTGTCACTTTTATTGGTGTTCCTTTCTCTTTTATAATCCTGATTCTTTCTAGATGGGCGTGCAGGGTCTTGGTTTTCATGGTGTATGAATGTAGATATATTCTTTTTATAGACAAAGGTGTTTCTGTTCCAGTCACTTTATGTACTCAAGATCTCAGGTGTTGTAGTTGACAGGAACATTTCTTGTTATAACTTCTCTCTCACTGTGTCAAGGGTTAAAATATCTGTTCATTTTAGTTCCAAATGATTTTCATATGCATCTCAAATTTGACTGTACTTCACTCTAAAGAATATGAAATAGAAATGAAAGCTCTACATGTGACAGATTACATGTATTATAAACATTGTTTTTCAAGTAGCCAATATGTTGGAATGAACTGCATAAATAAGAAAAAAGCACCATTTTTTATCATAAGTGTAGCAACATAAGTAAATATTGTAGACTTTGACAAAATCTAGGAACAATTACAACAAAATTAAAGTAATTACCTTGACAAAGTTTGGAGACTTATTGTTTTTCATATATGTGTGTTTTTTTTTTTTCATGCATACATGTCATTTGATAGTAACATTATAAAGGGAAAAAAAAGCTTCATAAACTGCATTAGCTTGTTTGCTGATGTAAAAAAAAATTGTGATTTTTAAAAAAAAATTTTGTGATAAAATTTTTTAAATTTTTTTTAAATTATTATTTTTTTTTATTGCTTTTATACTTCACACTGTTTTTTTTTTTGGAAAAGGTTTTTTATAAGAAATATCATTAACATTTATTTTCAACTGAGTTAAAAGACTAGAGATAGCAATTTTCATGAAATTTTAAGACCCATCTCCTTGGCAGATTGGCTTTGAACAATTTATTGCCCTGTAAGTCATGGGTCATGGTATTGGGTTTAATACCCAAAGTGATTAAAGATACTGGCATATCACCCTTGCTTTGGGCTCAGTATATGAGAGAAGTTCCAGGACTGGTTGGCCCAGTGTCCTGTGTTAGCATCATGTGAACAGAATCCTCACAGATCTGCAGGCCTTTTTTTCTTCTGATGATGGGAAATGGGCCTTAAAGCCATACTTTGGGGAGTGAAAGGACCATTTTCTTGAGTTTTGGGAGTGGAAATCCCTGAGATGTATAAAAAGAAATTTTGCAGAAAACTGCATGAATTCATAGAAATTTTCAGAGAGGATCGCACCTATAAAGGCCCCAGATAAAGGAGCGAAAAAAAAAGCCCTAGACTGATATACTGTCTGTAGAGCAGTACACTGGAGTAAACAAATGAACATATATATTACTGATTGGCTGGTTTGTTTTTGTCACTCAGAATGGAAGGATAGACGACAGTAAACAATGGCTTGGTGTGGTATCGAGTCACGTTTTATGATGTGGTCTCTCATTGCTTTTGTGTTAGATCTGGTCATCAGAATAAAAATAGAATGATATACAAGCCTGATCATGAACCCTTTACATCATGTTCATTTGCATGTACATATTTATGGTGTATTGGAATATCAATTTATAGAAATTCAAACAAAAGATTTTTCTTTTCTGTGCTTAATGTGTAGAATCTGAGCTACAATTCTGTATGAGCAGACTTAGATCTTCTAGGAGCAGTCTGATCAGGGTCTCCTCAGTTTGCTCATATAGGAGCAGTCTGATCAGGGTCTCCTCAGCTTGGTCATATAGGAGCAGTCTGATCAGGGTCTCCTCAGTTTGGTCATATAGAAGCAGTCTGATCAGGGTCTCCTCAGTTTGCTCATATAGGAGCATCTGATCAGGGTCTCCTCAGTTTGCTCATATAGGAGCAGTCTGATAGTCTGATCAGGGTCTCCTCAGTTTGCTCATATAGAAGCAGTCTGATCAGGGTCTCCTCAGTTTGCTCATATAGGAGCATCTGATCAGGGTCTCCTCAGTTTGCTCATATAGGAGCAGTCTGATCAGGGTCTCCTCAGTTTGCTCATATAGGAGCAGTCTGATCAGGGTCTCCTCAGTTTGCTCATATAGGAGCAGTCTGATCAGGGTCTCCTCAGTTTGCTCATATAGGAGCAGTCTGATCAGGGTCTCCTCAGTTTGCTCATATAGGAGCAGTCTGATCAGGGTCTCCTCAGTTTGCTCATATAGGAGCAGTCTGATCAGGGTCTCCTCAGTTTGCTCATACAGTTTTGTAGATCAGCTTCTACACAGTCTGCAAGGCAAAGAAAATTCCATTGTTTTATGTACATGTACCATTTTATGTTCAGTATATTAATATTCATCAAATCATGAACATGTACATGAATATTCATGAGTAAAGATTTTAACCTGACCTTTGTTTTGATTTTAATGATACACTCTAATGTCAAAATTAATGATATAATGTCAAAATTTGGTTTTAAACCTGACCTTGTTTTTATTTTAATGATACACTATAAAGTCAAAATTAAGATGATATAATGTCAAAATTTGAATGATATAATGTCAAAGTTTGAATGATATAATGTCAAATTTGAATGATATAATGTCAAAGTTTGAATGATATAATGTCAAAGTTTGAATGATATAATGTCAAAGTTTGAATGATATAATGTCAAAGTTTGAATGATATTTTTTCCTGTAATTGTTTGCAAACAGTATACATTGTATTTAATTATCCTAGATGCATTCTTTTGCAAACAGTTTACATTGCATCAAATTCTCCTAGATGTATAATCTTTTGCAAACAGTATACATTGTTCTGTGTATACAAATGTGAATTTTGGATCTTTATTGTATGGCCTGGAATACACAGGGGGCCTTTCATTATGGTTAACTTATCAGTTAAACTTCAAAATTGATTAGTCTCCCTGTTTGTACCTGAAATCCCCTGTAGCCTATGACTATTCTTTTTAGCTTGACTATTCAAAGAATAGTGAGAGCTATCCTACTCACCCTGGTGTTGGCGTCAGCATTGGCGTCGGTGTAACACTCAAGGTTAAGGTTTTGCGTGCAAGTTTTTCTATCTTCTTGTATCTGCACAACCACTGAAGGTATTCCCTTGAAACTTTACAAACGTATTTGGGATCATAATTGTAGCTTACTGACAAAGACTCATAACTCAAGCATGGATTTTTACTCAATTATTCCCCTAAATTCCTGGTTAAGATTTAATCTCCACAACCACCAAAGGTATTCACTTGAAACTTTACAAATGTATTTAGGGTCACAATTGTAGCTCACTGACCAAGACTCATAAATCTAGCATGGATTTTAATGGAATTATTCCCCTTTGTGACCATATTAAAATATACTCATAAATATTTCAAAGTCATGTTATTGCTTTTATACTTTGTATACTTGTTCAGCAGATAAATGCAATGAGTAGAAAAGAGCAGGCGGCACTATTATGTATTTTGACAGATACATGTATATGGCCATTAAAAGATTCAGCATGGCTTTTTTATATTGTAAAACATTGAGAATAGTCGAGCATGCTGTCTCCCTGACAGCTCTTGTTATACATGTTTTCATTCTATTTACTGTCTGCAGAGGATTTCTTTACCCCTGAAAATGAAAATTTGCTAGCACTTTAAAAAAAAAAAATCAGAATTTATCCCAAAATCAGCAATCTTTACCAAAAATTAAAAAAAAATCATTAAAATTTATCCATGAATTAAAAGATCAGCAAAAATTACCCTCAATTTAAAACAACAACAACAAATTTCATTATCAACTGAATATTGAAACTTGTTACTAGGTCAGGCAATAGAGATCCAAACATGTCTAACTTATTTATTTATCCAGGCAGTGTAATATAACACATTCTGTATCAGTTTACTGTTTTACAGACATCACTGAATGTTTTTTCTTTCTGATTAGTCACCTCAGGTTGTTTCCAAGGTAACAGGCTAAGTTTGAGAACAATCTGTAGCCGTAATACTCGGAAAATTCTCGAATCTTTCCTGTCTGCGACCTAATAAGTCTTCAGCTTCCCTTTAAAATAATTTTCTCAATTCTTTCATATCGTAAAAATCATCTGGAAATATTTGCGGTGAAGAAGATACTAGAAAATAAAAATAATGCTTAGATATTAATTTTAGCTATCTGTTTTGCATATTAACACATTAATGAATAGAATAAGGGAATAATAAAATTATTTCTTCTGCAGCTTGTAGATGAGTAGATAGTGACTTAATTCACTTTACAACAATTCTATTGATTTTATCTAGGTTGAGGTTAAAGGACTAATGCCTTATTTCCCTTTTTTTTATATATATTCCCAGTACTAGATGTAACCTCCCCTGACCACAATGTTGTCCGGAGGAGCTTTGGAGATTGGTGATTGTCTGATGTCCATTAATTCATCGGTCCTCTACAGCCACTTCATCCCTTAATCACTCTTATCCAACTTAAATACAACGTTCATGGTCATGAAAACTAAACAAAGTTTTATCATTGGACTGATTTGACCAGAATATTCAGAGTTATGACCCTTTATTATTTTTACTTTTTTAAATTGCAATTTTGACATTGTTTACACTCTAGCATCTTCTTTAATAAACTGTAGTTATACTTTAAGATTGTCTTTAGAGCTATGGTACACAGGTGAGACGGACGTCTTACAATTTTGAAATTTGGTCGAAGTACATGCTTTTTTCTTGTATGATACAATAATTTTTGAGCTTATTATCATTTCAACAATAAAACAACAACAAGGGAAAAAAAAAATCTGAAAATGCTTATTATTTTTTCCAATTTTTTTCCCAAGTTGAAAAACAAGCACCCCTCCAAGCAGGGGTTAGTAGCTTTTAATTTCTTAAGTAAACATCCTATATTTGGGCATTTATATTGTAGGATAGAAAATTTTATTTATATTTTCTACATAAGAAATTTTGCATTCCCTGCGTTTGGTCACCTAGTGGTTTTATTGTAATCACAGTTTTAGCTCACTCTGTTTTACAATATATAATTGTTTCCATAGCAACCATGGTGAATTTTATGTACGCCATTTAACCCTTTGTTTAAAAGAAATATTTGAGTATACTACATTATACTAGCAATGAAGTCATGACAAAAATATTCTTTTAACCCTTTCCCTTATAGAGGAAACCATGAAAAGACCTATGCGAACAACATAAAACCAGATCAGCCTGCGAGTTACTGATCAGGTTTTATGCTGTTCGCTGCTCCTCAGTGGTCTGGAAATGAGGATTTTGTAATTAAATTTGGTAAGATTTAACTGTGGTTTTCTGCAGATCAAGCTTTATGTGGTACCTATTGAGTGCGTCAAAATGAGTCTATATGAGGGAAAGGGTTAATATTATCAGTATGCAAGAAAACAGGAAGTACAGGAAAATTGCAGTAATCCAAGGACTGTTTGGAAAAATTAAATGCTCTGATATTTGCAAGAATCAGAGAACAGAAAATATTTTCTGTCTGAAGCTCAATTTACCCCGCTTGAGGCTGGGAATGTATCTCAGTTTTATGTACACAACTCAGATACTGCCTTCTTTGACTATTGTAATTACTGTATTAAAATTAGTGTATGTGTTTTTCATATTCATTGGTTTATTACATTAATAAACTAAAATCCTTGAAACAATATACATTGTATCATGATAATCATGCAGCTGTTATAATGCTGTTGTCAATATAATATGGTTTAGACCAAGGATTTCGAATCTAGTATATTTGTAAGTAGTTGTTATGGTTACAATGGGATCTGATATAATACAGTATCAAGGGCTTGGCCCCACATTCAGCATTATAATAGATCAGTGTTGTACTTGAAACTACGGTCAACCCTGTAGAAGTGGTCACCTGAATAATAAGAAAGGCTGGGGACTGGATTTATACAGAATATAATCTCTGAATAACAGTCACCTCCAGATATAGGCCAGTTTTGCTTATCCCCTGAGTAGCCTTTGTTCACAGGTTTTATGGTTTTAAATGGGGATGAGGAGAGAATTAATGCTAATGCTAAAAGGTTGCAGTAATATATAGAGCCAAAGATGTTTGAATGACTAGGCATTCTTATGTTTCCAGTAGCACTTAAGTGTTTATTTTTATTAGTTTTGTCAATTCCAGGTAAAAAGTTAAATATAACACCCTTATGTCTGAAGTGGAAGAATAAGTTAAATTTATAGTTTTATTTTTTTTTCTTGAAGAAAAAAAAAAGTTAAAATATTTTAGTACTAACCGCACATGTTTTAGAATTATTTCACTAAATTATTTCACTATTTCGCTAAAATGGGGAGATGATTTTTTCAGTGTTGCTCTGTTTTGTTTGATATGATAAATTATAATAAAAAAAAAAAATTTACATGTGAGTAATGTGTAGACTGATCAAAACTTTTTTTTTTCATTTTCTTCATGTAGACATATTTTGACTCCTTTGCAAATAAAGCAGACCAAATTCAGACAAATCTTTCCAGGAGCTATCTGATCAAGGTCTCCTCTGTTTGCTCATACAATATTGTAGCTATTGCTATATGGAGTCTACACTGTCAACATGACAAAGACAAATCCATTGTTTTATTTATCAATTTAAAGTTCAGTTAATTAATATTCATGAAGTCATAAATGTGCACATAAATATTCATGAGTTAGAGGGTTAACCCTTTCCCTCATAGAGGAAACCATGAAAAGACCTATGCGAACAACATAAAACCAGATCAGCCTGCGAGTAACTCGCAGGCTGATCAGGTTTTATGCTGTTTGCTGCATCTCAGTGGTCTGGAAATGAGGACTTTATAATTAAATTTGGTAAGGTTTAACTGTGGTTTTCTGCAGATCAGGCTTTATGTGGTACCTACTGAGTGCGTCAAAATGAGTCAATATGAGGGAAAGGGTTAAAGGTCAGAGTGTTTTGTATGATTGGTCCTCTGACTCAACATCACTTTTTTTAGAACATTATCTATTTAACTCTCAGTATTAAGGTTAAGTCCCTGTAATGGTTCCGCTACATTTCGGACCTTATGGCCTTTCATGGAGATAACCAAGGTTTCCTAATGTTTCATTAGGGTGCCTTGGTTATCCTGGTAAAGGTGAAGTGGTCCAAGATATAACGGGACCATTACAGGGGCATTACCGTAACTTGAATTTCTACAAGTACAAGTTAACTTTTGACATTTAAGGTAAATATCACTTGCCTTAAGGTTCTGTGACAGTTTGTCAGACCAAAACATAACTCTTGTTAATATAGTTAGCAATTTAAATTATCATACTTAACATGATTTCCTAGTACAAATGAATTGATGACGTCTAAGGTAATTTTATCTTCCTGTAAAGTACAGTGACTGATTGCAAACCCACGAACAGAGAAATTTTCCTACATGTTAATAGGAAGCCTATCTGTTGAACATAATATTTTAGCTTCTCACGGTACCCTGGCTTATTAAAAGACTGTTAGCGCTCTGCAATATAATATTTAGTAACATCGTAGTCACTTTTGGGTGTCCAATGATGGAGAGCCAGTCCTAGGACAAAAATGACTGTTTTGAATTCAGATCGGAGGATTTATGAAAGGAAACAAAAAGAGCTATTTTTGCAATCAGTCATTGATTCTCACTGGGCATGGACATATCAAAAAAATTATTAAAAATGGTAATGATAGCTGGTGCACTTTAAAGGCGTTTGAGCAGGTTTTTTCTAATGGACAGATTTTTCTAAAAAATTGCATATAAGTACTTAAGACTTTAACTAAAAGATATATAAATTAAAAATAGGGGTCACCATGCTTGTTTTAGAGATTAAGCTTATGGTAATTGAATTTTAAATATTTATAATTTATAACTTATAATGTATTCTATAAGTAACAGATAAAAATAGTGCCAAATATATGCATCGAAAATACAAAACAGGCATAAAATCTCATTTGTGCCCGGACCAAAATGTATACAAAAACTATCCCAAAACTGTGAATTTTTATATATATTCTTCTAAATAAAAAAATTAAGGACAGATTTCTTTATTTTTTTCGAGTCGTCCTCTGTATAAATGCTTTCTGAAAATGTAAAAATACACACCTCACCAGCTTTGTTTTTTAACTAAAACTGCCTTTTTATTGAAATTTTAGCCAAATTTGCATAAAAACACAAAGGTGACTTTTTGTACCTTCAAATTTTATAAAAATTTTGGTTTTTTTTAAAATAATTAAAATATTAAAAAAAATTTTTTTTACCAAAATTAAAATCAGCTGTAACCCGCTGAAACGTCCTTAATACAAAATGAAGCAAAACTGGAGCTGGTACTATCTTAATGGTGGTCTGAAAATTAGGTTTTTAACCCTTTCCCTCATAGAGGAAACCATGAAAAGACCTATGCGAACAACATAAAACCAAATCAGCCTGTGAGTAACTCGCAGGCTGATCAGGTTTTATGTTGTTTGCTGTTCCTCAGTGGTCTGGAAATGAGGACTTTATAATTAAATTTGGTAAGGTTTAACTGTGGTTTTCTGCAGATCAGGCTTTATGTGGTACCTACTGAGTGCATCAAAATGAGTCTATATGAGGGAAAGGGTTAAATGTTAACTTCATTGTTTGTTCAGCAATAAGTTAGAATGTATCATAGCAGTGAAGGAAACAGTAAATACTAAATAATCTACTAAATAATCCTCAATGTCACCTTGTTTTTGTTTAATGACGATATTTGATTATTTTCTGGATCTCTGTGTTATGTTGATGTTTATATAAGATTTGGTATTATCCCAATGCTTTTGAATCAGTATTTGAACACAGGTCTTGGAAAGAAATTATAATAATTTCAGTAAACATTTTGCCATCTATTAAAGGTTAGTAAGCGGTTGAGTTCAACACGACTTTCCAACCGGTCGCCCCATGCACGGAGAAACATGCTTCCAGGAACTCGTAACTCCACCCAGTCGTCGGGCACTGGCAGTCACCAGGGTAGCACCACAGGTACTGTCCCCACCCCCAGACCTGGCCATACCCACTGTACATCGGCCTTCTTTCGTGGTGTAAATATACACACTGGCCCAATAGGTATAGAGGTGGCGGGTAGATGTCTCACTTATGAGTAATTGCCTCTGTCGACTGGTAATAAAATATATCTCCAATCAGTTAGCGCGATGTCAAAACGGGCAGTTTCATGCCCTGAATGTTTGTCAGAATCTGTTGAGCTTAAATTAGGTAACTGTTGAAAAAAAGGTTCAGGTGCATTTATTGTTAGAGTGTTGTACAGCTTTTCATTGGTTAAAACCATTACACATATTAATTTTGAGGTGGTTTGGCATCGTGTTGATTGTTAATGCTTTCTATTTGTATTTTTGAGTCAAAGTGTGTCTGTGTAGCTATTGAAATAAATTAATGGAACATTTCATTGGTGACCACTAGAAGCCAGTGGTCGTAGCTTCTTGGTATCTATTTAACTTTCGTAAAACTTAACCAAACATACAGAAAATATGAGAGACCGACCATAGATAGGTATATTCTGTGAATTGACCTTTTAGTTTATGTAATAGCTAAAACAAGTAAGAAAAATTAACTGATACAACTATCTTCTGTTACTGAATTTATAGTCATTTTGATCTTCATTTTTAATAAAACATTAGTAAATCAGCAGCAATTATTGTGTTGTTTTAAATTTGAATTAAGCTATGAATATGTTTAGGGTTATGAATAAATATGTACAGGTTGAAACATATATGTATAAATCTATGTGTATGTAAAAGGCTTTGAATATGCATAGGGCTATGAATATCAATAGGGCTATGTGGGAATATGTACAGGTAAGATCTTTAAAGGGTTATGAATATGCATACATATATGAATATATGAAGATCTATTAATATGTATAGGGTTATGAATATGTATACATATATGAATATATAAAGATCTATGAATATGTATAGAGTTATGAATATGTATACATATATGAATATATGAAGATCTATGAATATGTATAGGTTATGAATATGTTTTGAACTATGAACTTGTATAAGGCTATCAATATTATGCATAAGGCTGTAAATATGCAAAGTAGTTCTGCCTGGGAATAATTGGTGGTAAGTGCTGGCTGATAATATTCTTTTACTATGGGGAAGCAGGAGGTTACACTGTGCAACCTGTTCAGAATGTCATTGTGATCTGTCATCACAGAAATCCAACATTATGCAAAGTGTCATATCTGAGAGTTCAAAGGTTAATAGGGTTTTAATGACATTACAAATCATGTTGTTGTTGTTTTTTTGGTTTGGTTTATCATCCCAGCTACAATATTTTTAGTCACATTGTCTGACACAGGGCCAACCAGTCCAGGGTGTATCTTTATTAATATAGTATACTAAATGCAATACTAAGAGCAAAGCAAGGGGGATATACAAGTAAATTATTTTAAGACTTTGATGTGTCACAGAAAAATATGATTAGATAATATGTATAGATCTTTGTTTCACAGTTGTGAAGCTTTAGAACATTATATTGTTGATAATTGATGGTCATTATTTATGTCATTGTTTCCAGACAACGACCAGGCAATAGGAAGGAGAGCTGCTTCTTTGTTTGGTTCCTTACTTAAAACCTCCTCCCCAAAACTCAATGTTGCTTCTATTCTCCAACCCAAGAATTCCCTTCCGACACCCTCTGCTATCAACATGCCCAGATCTCAGAGACACTCTGTTGCTCATCTTTTCTTCATGAAGAAGTCAGACACAGCATCATCTACCTCTGAAGAACAATCCCCTACATCTCCTAGGTCTGCTGTGGCAGCAGTCCATGCTGCTAATACTCCTAGTACATCAGGAACATCCACTGATGCAGCAATAAAGTCTCCTCCTTCAGATGCTAAGGCCTCATCACCAACATCAAAATCTATGACCTCATTTTTCAAGAAAGTCCAACAAGCCCCTACTGCCCCTGCAATTACTGTAACAGCACCTAATGCTACTTCTGTGTCTGGTGAGCAGTCTGCAAAGCAATCAGCTGTTTCACTTATTACACCAAAGAGATCTCAGTCAGCTGTTCCTTCTCCATCAGTATCCTCCACATCATCAGCAAAGCCCTCATTAGCCTTGCTTTCATCAGCTAAGAAAACTCCTGCTGAAGAATCTCCTTCCTCAGAAAAACCTGCTGTTGCCTCATCATTAGCTGCTAAGAAATCTTCACCAGCAACAGGCCAGGCCTCATCAGAATATCCTAATTCACATCCCAAATCATCTGTGGCTGCACTTCTAGCTTCAAAGAAATCAGCAGCGTCAAATGTAACTTCAGACACGCCCACTTCTTCCCCAAAACCGTCAGTGAGTTCGCTGCTCACTGCAGCACAGAAGTCCCAAGTCAACTCCCCAGATAGCCCTTCATCTTCTAAACCTTCTCTTGCTTCTGCTCTTGCACCCAAGAAATCTGTCACTATGGTAACCCCTCCTGCTCTCAATTCACCCACCTCTCCTTCAAAAAGCCCAAAAGCAGGAGCTTTGGCAGACATGTTTAGCCGGTTTAGCAAGGATTCAAAGACTTCTAGAGGAGGTATTCATAACCCTTGGTGTCCCCTTTCGCTTGTGAATATAATGCACAGTTCATCCCATTTTTTTCAAATGAATAAAACTATTTACACAGGGTGCCCATTGAGTTTTGAAACTGGGGGTAAACATTTGCTGTTTTTCCTGAATTTTGTACCCATATAGAGATTCCAACAATTGTTTTGGGGAAAATGGCAAATTTTTAGGGGTAAAAACCCCTCTACAGGAGGTAAATGGGCATGCTGTTTGCAATCTGATACCTTCACATGACACAGTATTTTTAACCCTCTTGCCTTCTTTTTTTTGTTGCTGATGAACAATATAATTTGAGGTCCAATACCTTTTACTTTGTCACAGTTTCATTTTGTTTCTTTCTTGTTCCAACCCCTTTCTATTTCCCTCCTCACATTTCACAGGTTGTTTTGAATGTTGCACTCTCCTAAACTTTATTGGACTGCGAAGTACAGATCAGTGAGGTTAAATCAATTTTTCTCCACTGTTTTCAGACCACTTCGCAGTCTTCCAGCACTTTCAGCACTTTGATTTTTAATACAGATTGAAACACACAGTTTATATACCGTCCTAATTAATTGAAAGTAACCATCACAGTCAAATTATTCTGCATACATCTACATTAATTTTTATGTTAAATAATAAATATTTAGGATGACAGATATTTGGATAAAAAGCATGAATTTCATGGCTTTTATGACTTATATTTCCTGGGACATTTTCTTCAAATTATTTTGGGGGGGGGGGGGATGTTATAAAATTTGAATTATCGTCTGTTATAGATACAGCTTTCATGTTTTGTTTATCATTTATTTTTTAAAAACCATAACGCATTTTGATTGTATTTGATTTTGTTTAATTTCATAATGCATATTTTAAACATTGAGTCAACAAATAAGTTCTCGTTGTTTTATACATGTATGTTATGTAATTGACAGCTTACATTTAAGGGCTGACTGCAAAACTAAAGACATAGAAATAAGCAATAATCAAGAATATACATATTCAAAACACATGATTATTTTCTCAAAGGGTTGAATACCTTGACGACCCAGATGAACCTGCTGAGTGCTCGTAACCGTGGCGACGAAGATCAGTTGGCCCCGCAGGAAGAAGAAGAGGACCAGGCATACAATAAGAGTAAGTTGCTTGAGGCTTTCTTTATGTATGGTAAAAATTGTTTCGGCTGTGTTTGATGGGAAATTTTGTGTGGATATATACAAACTCAAATATCAACAATATATTGTTTGTTTTCTTAAAGCAGGGCACCAGATAGATGATTTTAAGTACCAAGTTTGAGTATCAATACAAAATCAGACAGCAATATCATTGATACATATCAAAGATATCCATAAAGCCTGAAAAATTGTTCATTTGAATACTAAGTATTTTTTCACCAGGTATTTTTAAGTTCCTTGATGAGTACTACGAAAGCCTGAAGAAGGAAGAAGAGGCCAGCAGGAAGAAGGAAGATGACAACAAGTCTACATCATCCGACCCGTACGAGGTCCCCAGTGTCGAGCAAAAGAAGAGAAAAAGTGAGTTGTGCCTCAGAACACTCTTCTTACATAATAAACTGTGTAGATTTTCCACTACGCTTTCCAACATACTGTCAATACTAGTACAAAACATAGGTGTTTGGCTCATAGAGTTTTGGATAAAAATCTATTTATTTTTGATATGTATTGCTTGTATATAGATTGTCTAGAAAATAATTTTTTTTTTTCTCCAAAATACGATATGCTGTACACCTGTAGAACATGAGTATAAGATGGGTTATAACATGCACCTCGATAAATTCCAGTGATAACGTTGTCAGAAAATAAGTCACAAGAAAAAAAGAATCTCATATGGCCAAAATCAATGAAAACTTGTTTGTGTGCGACAGGTTTGCATTTTTACAAGGGACGTTTCATATATTCAGCAGATTTCAATAAGCAAAAGATAGAGCAATCTCTCCCAAGGAACTCCCTAAAATTCAACATGGTCCAATAGGAAACAATAAACATGTTATGATTCAATGGGCCTGTACTGTGTATACTGTGTAGATTTATCCCAATATCATCCATTGTGGCATGGCTGCCAAAATACCACAGTTTAAAGTGAAGGCTCATATTCTTAAGCCTTTACCTCATATAGCCCTGTGTTGATAACTTGGCAAACTGCAAACCCAGATCAAACAAGTCCTTTCAGGAGCAGTTTGATCAGGGTCTCCTATGTTTGCTCATACAATATTGTAGCTCTGATCCTACATAGTCTTTACCATGTAAATGAAAAATCAGCGAGTCATAAATTTGTACAGAATATTCATGAGGTAAAGGGTTAAATTTTGTTCATTGTTTATTTAAGTTTGGATCCCAAAATAGATAAGCTGTACTGTAATAAATTATTTATTGTAAACAATTTGTTCAAGCTAATATTTTGAAAATGTTTCTATCTTTATAGGTCAAAAGAAAAAGATGACAAAAGTGGAAAAAAGTCAAAGAAGAAAAAGAGCAATACAGAGGTTAGTACTCCCCTTCTTGTTTCAAACTTGATATTATTCTGGACTTCACTTTAATACAAAAGGAGACTATATGCTGTATAGAATGTAAGTGACCTGAACCCCGGCTTATTACACAATAAATGTCATAGCATACGACACATGTGATAGCAACAGGTGATATTTGAAAATACAGCAATAGTTAAAAATCAAAACTGCAGAATTCATATCGTGTTCTCTATAATCAATGCTAGGTAGATACACATTCCACCATTGCTATTTTATGAAATATTCAAGTGCATATCAAAATTGAAATGAATTAATACCTTAATAACTAACAATAATTGTTCAGAAATGAAATATTTGGGTATTTTTATTAGAGAAACAAGAATAATGAGATTTGCCCTTAAGTATTTAAGTTTTACTTAGCGCTAGGACTGTTGATGTAAGTTTTCCTTAGCGCTAGGACTTGTTGATGGAACTCTACCCTGTTGTTTATGCCTACATTCAAACTATGTGTAGAAGATATATTGAACACTCGTATTACAGGAGACAAAGAGACTGGACCACAAGGTGGCGGTGGCGCTAGGTGAGGAGGAGAAGATGTCCTCTAAGTATCTACGGGCGAACGCACACCTCATTCGACCTAAAAGGTAAACATAAGAAATATGAGGTTGAACAGTTGCATGCATTTAGTGTTTAGAACACCTGTCGTATAATGGCCATACAAACACAGGAGTCTTCTCGGTCTTTATACACTTTCTTTACAATGAGGCCCACTCTGAAAGGAGCGCTGCCTGTAGGAGCTTCCCAAGACGCATCCTTCCCATACCCTTGACTGGCCAGCTATATATACTGGCCAGTAGCCATGCACAACACAGCCAAACAGAAACTATTATGTAATATAGAACAAACAAACAGAAGGTAGGAACTAACAACATAAGATTTGGTACAAGCAACAGTCAATAGTTGTGATAGACATTGCACAATCAGAACAAGAGTCATGTTATAATCAAAGATGGTATATACCATACATATCGGACTTAATACAACAATAGGGAGTCCAATAATATTACACAGCTTCCATTTATTGTGGAAATAAGTGTTTAGCAAACAGTCCATTTCAGTATGGTATTATTTTTAAAAAAAAAAACACATTTCATTTTAATGTGGTATTGTTAGGAACACAGTCTAATATAATTTAAATGAAGTTCAATAAAATGTTATATTCAAGCTTGGACCCAATACCAGTTTAGAGTGGCTCTGCACCTAACAAATCAGTCCATGTGATGTCACATATATATGAGACGTTCTAACACCAGTGGTTGATGCTGTATGTTTCAGCTCCCCAGCCCTGCTGGAGTTCCAGGCGTCTCTTCCCAGCAGTCTAAAGGCCAACCTGTGTGTGAATCTCCATAACAACTTTGCTGAGAGTCGTGAGGAAAAGGCTCTCACACTGCATGATATACTCGACCATAAAGAAGGGTTAGTCTCCATTATGATACCAGGGGTTACCTTGGAAACCAGGAATATTGGGGGACGAGGGTTTGACTGAGACAGACTCCTTATCTATGTAGTTTTTAATCCCCCGCCGTGAAGCGGGAGGGGGGTTATAGGAATGCCCTTCGTCCGTCCGTCAGTCCGTCAGTCCGTCCGTCAGTCCGTCAGTGTGTCCGAAACATTTTCGTGTTCGCTCCATATCTCATGAATGCTTGGACACATTTTCTTCAAACTCGGCTAAAGTGTTAACCTCATTGAGCTGATGTGCAGAAGGCATGTGGCGGCACTTTTGTGTCGCTCCATATCTCATGAAGCTTGGACACATTTTCTTCAAACTCGACTAAAGTGTTAACCTCATTGAGCTGATGTGCAGAAGGCATGAGGCGGTCACGCTGGCTCAAGGTCAAGGTCATACTTGAAGGTCAAATGTTATTTTCGTGTCCGCTCCATATCTCATGAACGCTTGGACACATTTTCTTCAAACTCGGCTAAAATGTTAACCTCATTGAGCTGATGTGCAGAAGGCATGAGGCGGTCACGCTGGCTCAAGGTCAAGGTCATACTTGCAGGTCAAATGTTATTTTCATGTCAGCTCCATATCTCATGAACGCTTGGACACATTTTCGTCATGATATATAAAGTTTTTAATTGAGTTACACATGTATTTTGTGGTTACCTAACACATCCTAGACTTCATTGATGTTCACTTTTTGTACTGTTTCCCATGTAAAACTTGTCAGTAAACTTTTAATATATGTGCCTCCGAATTCTGAGATTCATACATAACTCCGGAAAGTTAAATTGTCTTAAACTGATCTTCTATGTCTACTACAACCATGCCAGGTTAAGGTGAACATAATCCTATGACCAAACAAATTCTAATATTTGGCCAGCGGCGGGGGATATAGCTGTCCTTTGGACTGCCTTGTCACTGTTAATGTGTGGAAAGACTTTAGGAAGAAGGCCTTGGCTAAGAATTATTTGTACCATAAAAATAACTTTGACTTTTGGAAAATAAGGATTTGATGTAGTCATTTACTATGGATGTTTCTTTTTGTCACTTTACCAGCTTCACAAAGTGAAGTGGGGCTATAGAAGAATCCCATTTTATCGCATCCTATTATGTTGCTTTGCGTCACTTACCATTTTACAAAGAGTTCTATATCTGATTCAGAGCTTTGAAGCAGGGGTTATTTATCACCTTCAGTGATAGCAATAGTAAATGTTATGATTACTGGTGCTATGCATGGTCAGCAATAACATCAGTAATTCACAAACTCCCAAGGACGGAAAAATCCCATTATGCTTAAGATAGAAGAAAAAGAATAATACAAGCATGTTATGGTCCAGTCTAAACAAATCTTTTTATCATGGTTTGCAGAGACCTTTAAAAAAATTATTTGATGCCTGTATTGAAAAATGCTTGATTTAACTTAAAAGCCTTAAAAAACCCTTAAAAAGTGGCTAAAGCCCTTGTAAGACCCTTAAATTTTAAATGGGAATTGTATTTTTATTGTAATGTAGAACAATATTTCCATGAATATATCCCATGATGGGCAGATATGTAGTGTTCCATCCCTTGTGAGAAAATATTCCAACAAATACTGGTTCTCTTTTACAGTCAGAGGAGGGTTATCTGTCACAGCAAGTTTGCCAGTCTGCAGAACCTGAAGCAGGGAAGCAGCTTCCACCGAGCCGTCGAGGACATGCGTACTCAGAGCTGGCAGCGCATGCATAAACCAAACAATGAGAGAAAGAAATCAGTTGTTAAGGGAAACTGGTAAGTGGGAGATACTTTCACCTTGTTGCATAAGTAAGACTGCAGAAAAAAGACGGCCATTGGCTCTTGTCGACGCCCAATGGTTTGCTTATTTTACTGCATCAAACAGTAACCACGGGGAAAGGGTCATGAAAGGGGCCATCACCATAGGGAGTTGTCTCTGTATGTGCAGTTATACTCACTGAAGGTGATTAATACCCTCACTACACCATCTTGACTTAACATTAGGAAAGATAGTGCACAAAATCTCCTCAGTAGAAAAGGGACAAGAACTCTTGAAATACTTTACAGAAAGTAATGCTCCTTTGACTTGCAATAGGCCCTTTGCCACATTTTTGACTAGACATCAAGGCCCCCCCCACCCAAAAAAAAAAAAGAGGGGGGATTTTTTTATACCATTGTATAAGGCAAACCCAATGCCAGAAAACTGAAAGAATGGGGAAAAGAATGCACCTGATCTGGTGCTGTTTATAACACTGGCACATCATAATGACAGGTCTAACAAAATGAACAGTGATATAATAAAGTTAAGATTTTACAAATATTGTGTCTCTGACCAAGTCTGGTAATTGCAAAATTACAAAAATTATTCCTTGTGTTTTAAGAAATTCCTAAGCCCATTTATTGTTATACCCCGTTTCACAAAAGTTCGGGCTTTAGAGGAATCACACACATTGTGTCTGGTTTGGCTTATTCCTACACTCACATAACATGAAGAGAAGGTGAAATATTGGGGTATTTATCACCTCAACTGATTATTGTAGTTGATTTTTGTTTTTCTACCATACTGCAATATGCAATCTTCTATTGCCACAAAAATGCCCACCATTGATAAAACAGGGACACCTGCAACAAAATTAGAAGACACGTGACAAGATTAGAAAACACTTGATTTTTAGAAATTTGCATGTGTCTTTACCTCGTGCAGGGTTTGCTGTTCTGCTTTGTCATGTGTGAGAACCAGTAAGTGAACATTTTGCTAATGGGATGGATAAAAGTTGCTCACTATCCTAATAGCTTGGCATGAATTATTTAGTACATATGGCTTCAGGAAGTATCAACTCTAGAAATGTGTTTCATCATGGTCTCGGGGTTCCCAAGAAGTTTTAAAACTGGAGATACAGATGTTGTTTGTCCTTAAGGTAATCTGTCCATCATTAAATTGTGATCATGGTCATGTGGTCATGTAAATTTTATAGTAAATGCAAGCTTTTATAGGCTTTGAGCATAATAGTTAATATCTCCATGTCAGTTGATGCTTGCATCTGCACTGTGGTCTTTTTAAGCATTTGAAGGACCATGGTTATAATTTAATGATGGATAGATTACCTCAACTTTGTTCCATCACATCTGTGTCACAAAAAAGTTCAAAACCAATATAAGAGCTGCCTGCACTGTCTGTCAAGGTGCCAAAATGCATGTTTGCAAGGTAAATTTGAAGTAAAATATTCATGAATGATAAATCATATCTTTTACCATAGAGTATAAGATGTAATCATATTCATTTTGATGAAAGATTTCCTGCGTATCTGATTTAAAATAAAGTTGTGTTGACTGAGCTGGGTTAAAAAATGTAAATATATGATCTCAAATCAGTGGAAATGCAATCATTTTGTGTAATTAAGGCTCCCAATGGGGTATTCCATACGCCAGGGAAATATATTTAAAAGTTGTTTGAATAACATGAAATAAATGGAATACCTGATTAGTGTATTGTAATATTGTATTTTCCTTCACTTGTGATGTTAGAAAATACATATGTTCAGTAGAGGCTCCTCTGCTCCCCAAATTACAACACTTTCTGTGACCTTGCTTATTTTAAAAAAATATCAACCCCATTTTCTTAACTTCATTGTGAGACTTGCAAATGGTACAACAAATTATGGTGGCCCATGTAACTAGGAGGCAGTAGGTTAGATACTCTGCCATTACATTCTAAAGTCATGAAAAATTGTATTGGTATTAAGTCGTAAAATTGGAACTTGTATAGTTTCCTTGCTCAGCATATAAGGGTAGTTCCGGGACCGGTTTGCCTGGTGTCAGAATAATGTGACTGGATAATGTGACTGGATAATGTGACTGGATAATGTGACTGGGTGTGGTAACATGGCACTTGTCTATAACATGATATCTCAATGAGGCAGCACATGCTTTATCTGCCACATGTAGACAACGTCCCCATATTACCAAAATACTGTCAGTGAGATGTTACACTAGCAAACGAACAAAGGAGCCAATATACAAGGTCCATGTGCTATTGCTTGTCTTGTGTTAATTCTCTGAAATTTGTGTTTTATTCAGGTTCACTGACCTTGTCGATAAGATCCCTAAGGAAATACAACAGGAGTGGTACTATGCTAAGATACTACAGAAACTTGGGGTCTTTGTCTCGGTAAGTAATCCTGTTTACTCAACATAACACACACTTCCTGATGTTACCCTCATTCTGTGAGCTACTGACTAATGATTAAAGGAATACGCTCGGCTGAAATGAAAATTTAACCATCAATAAACCTTTTAGTGTAGATCACTTTGACATGACTTTCATTTTTATACACGCTATATTTGTGAAGATATAGCTGTTTAAAGTTTGTGATTTCGATCGGCTATGGCCGCCGCCATCTTTGTTCATGTTTACCTTTCTGTGACGTCACAAATACCCATTGAACCATATCCCGATCGATGAGTGCGATTAATAGGGGTTGTGATAAAAGCATTAAAGGAATACGCTCGGCTGATTACAACTAGGTTTCAATTAAAAGATATTGATGTAAATAAACCAATTAAATTTCCCATTTCATTGAATCAATCGTAATAAGAAAGAAATTGTAAGTTAAAGACGTCTATTTAAACCAATTTGCTCCGCGATATTTTTTATTTCTATAATACATCTTTGTAATTTTTACCGTGAAATGCTTGCAACTGCGGTTATTGAAAAGTTGTGTGGTGTTAAACTGATTGGATAAGAAATCACTGGCAAGCCTTTGTAACAGAATAAGCGTCATATAAAATCGCACCTCAGGGCCATAAAACACGGCCATAAAACGAAGCGTGCGACCGAGTCACCATGTCAACAGACAATTGATGTGCACGTTTTACTGAAACGGACATGTAGAGTATAATCATCACCACAAACATACTAAATGCATTATATAAATATGAAAGAAAAGTGTTGAATCCACGTTTTATATTATAATAATCTATATTATGCTATTTTACGGAAAAAGTCTGTTTAAATAAATGTATATAAGTAAAAATATCGTATCGCAATGAGCTCACGTTATTGTGATATACAGAAAGTAGTTAGCATAATTTACATTATTTTGCTAAATTGCCAGCAATTAGGTGTGTTAATCATAATTACAACACGGTGTCCCTTTGATTCGTCTCTATAGTATTTCACAGTTACCGTCATTGCAATTAGATTTCTACTTACATGATACCGCCCCTTTTATATATTTATATGTTTGATTAAAAACTGTTTAAAAATTGTAATGATTTGCGCAATTAAAATAGCGATGTTTGTGAGAATGTGCATGATTGCGTGACAAGGGGTATTGACTTTAGTTATGGTTCGATCACTATAGCAGGAAGTTTAATAAAGTTTTTGAGATATTTCTTAAAATGGAGTGTATAGTTTCTTACGACTTTGAGCCCGAATATACTGAGGAAGAGCTGCAACTGCTTCAAGACAATGATGTACGTGAGGAGGAATATTTATGTGCTGAGGACTTTTGTCTGTGTGATAACTGTGTTATGATGCCATCCAATATGGAAAATGTATGTTGCAAATCGAGTGACTTGGTTGTTGGAAATTTAGATGAACTTACGTGCATTACGAACCATACGGACTTTCACACCTTAGTTCTGAATGATTCTGTTTTAGAAGTTGCATTCATTACCATTCTGGCATACAAAGGTCATAGGACGAGGGCTCCAGACTCTCTCACTCACGAGTAAGAAAACAATAAAATGATCATAGTTTAATCTTTTAATAATATATTTTCATCATATTCAAATAATAAACATTTTTCAAACAATTTCTCCACAACACACGTAATTCCCTTCTATATTTCAATGTATGTACGCAACCGGAAGTGTGTCTGTGACGTCACGATTGTTGAAAAAAAGTCTCGCGAGACCACGAGACGTAAACAATGTCTGCGCCCATGTCTCGGAGCAAATTGGTGTAAATAGACGTCTTTAACTTGCAATTTCTTTCTTATTACGATTGATTCAATGAAATGAGTAATTAAATTGGTATATTTACATCAATATCTTTCAATTAAAACCTAGTTGTTATCAGCTGAGCGTATTCCTTTAAGGCTAGTATCAAACTGGTATTCAGGTCGTCTGGCTTGAATCCGCCATCCACACTTAGCGATAAGTAATTATTAAATTCTTTAATTAGGTAGAAACACATTCCACTAGTCAGGTTTTTTAAAAAAATCAAGATTGTGACCAAATTGACATAAAGTATTAACTTACTAATGAAAAACATTCATGAAGAAATGAAATATTTGGGTATTTAGTCCCCTACCGCAATAACTTAAAAACCGTTTAAGATAATATTTTGAAGAAAAAAATGGGTATACGAATAGTTGACTGTATTGAGATTCTGCACGTCACTTTGGTTTTTTTTTCTCGCACCAAAATTCTGGTTGCTATGGTAACAGAAATACCTCACAGGTAGGGGACTCATGTGTTGCGTGCAACACCAATTACTTTTTATTAGAGAAAAGAGTAAGGTGAAATTTGTTTTACTTAGTTCATGCTATGTATAGTTGGTGGAATTGAGCCTTGTTGTATAAGATGTCTTATTAGAAGCTTTGTATATATATTAAACTTGTTGAAATAAAAAATACATGACCACATGCTATGCTATTAATTCTTAAAAGTGTTCCTAGAAATGAATTGTTTTGTCTTCATTAAAAAAAGAAAGGTTCTACATTTGTATAGTAATTTTTATCAAGTAATGCAGTGTATCTTGTTGAATTATCTGCTTGATTAGTGTGAACAGTTTATAGTTAATTTGTGTCATGTATTATATATTAGTCAATATTCTGTATTCTTAGTATTTAACCCCATTATGAAGATTTTAGGTCCAAAAGTATCCACTTTAAAGGTGAACTGGTAAAAGAAAGTAATGAATTAGCGTAGTGATAAAATAAGTTACAACTCACATTAAGAGTTAAGGAAATTGATAAAATGAATAAAAATGGAGAGCTCCTTTAATGTCAAATTCATGCCATAAAAACTTTTACTGGTTGCCTTCTGATTTTTTTTCTTATTGTCAGGAGTAGAATAATACATTTGAACACCTGGGGCATTTGTTCATAATTTTGATAGTTTTGTAAAAACCGTATTCAAAATACAAAGGAAAAAATATATATATTATCATCTGAGAGATAGCTAGTTATTGATTTACTTTTAATATGATCTGCTGTTTCCAGCTTTCTTCTATAATATATTGATAATTTAGGAATGATTTCATTCTAGTACTGCTTTATTATAGTGTTGTGTATTTTATAGTCGTATACAGTACAGCTCCATTATAACACTAGATATTGTGCAGCTCCATTATAATGCTCTGAGTTCTAAATCTTTTTGCCGCATTAATTTTGTATTAAACTTCATTATAATTATGTGAAAATGAATCTAAGAACTTTAACCAATAATGAAATAAAAACTTGAGGTCCAATGTCGTCCTGCATTATAACAGACTTTGTGTTATAATGGAGTGTGTTATAATGGATATTATGATATAATGGATCTACTATTTGATATAAAGAAATTATTGTAATCTTATACTGTTTGTACAAAGATCCTGGAAAATTACATGGTCATGTATGATGAACATGGTGTAAGTTATTGATTTACTTTTAATATGATCTGTTGTTTCCAGCTTTCTTCTATAATATATTGATCATTTATAAATGATTTCATTCTAATATGTTTTTTTTATTTTTCATCAATAATTTTTCTTAAGGAAAAATGGGTCTTTATATATCTTTTTTGTATTTTATTAAGTAGATTTTTTTTTAGTAGTAGGTTAATATACTGGTAAACTTTGCACCAGTATATCATATTAATACATAATTGTCATTACAGGTACATGTACTATGGGGAGTTTTGTTGAGCTTTTATAAATGGTGTATGTCATTTTTCTAATCCTTTGGAAATATATTTTCATTAATACATTTGATGAGTCTTTTATCAAATGACTTGCATATAAAATCATGGATTTATTGTCTCATATAGACAGGAACCAGAAATAGACATAAAAGACGTGTAAGTTGCTGGTTTAGAAAATAATGTCAGTGTCTGCACACACAATGGACTGGTTCTGTGATTACAAGTGTTTCTGTGTTTTTATGTGTCTTTACCAGCATGGAAATGGTCAACCAGTCTGTCACTAATTGTACCAGCACACCAGATTGACTGGTCACATTCTACCAAAATGTTTGCTGAATTTTGTGTCTGTACATGCATGGAAACGGAGATCCAGTCGGCCACTGGTGTTTTTAATTTTTGTACCTTCCTGATTAAAGATCCAGGTGCTTGGGATTCAACATTGTATATCTGTATTTTCTTTTGTATCTCACTTGCATGGTTATGGTCACAAAGTAGTTAATTAAGCCACTTTATTTTCTTCATTTGATTTCTGTCACATGGGTTGACATGCCATTAAACACATTTTACGAAGGAGTATTTGAAAAAGTATCTTGAAAAGTTCCATAACTTTTTACTGAAATAATGTTAAGAGATAATTTTCAAAAGTGATACTTTAATCTGTTTTGAACTTAATTCAAATAAAAAAGTGATACACATTGCACTAATGCAATTTCCACTAGTCACTATGGCAACATCAGGTAGAGTTGAGCAGGGCAACTTACTTGTGAAAGGAATATGGCAGCTTTAAAGTCTGTCTGACACATCTAAAATTATATGGAATGGTCCTGTGGAATTATGGATTGTTTCCCGGACAACTCCTTAACTGTGCTTACTGTTCCTGATGTCCTGCATTGACGTCCAGATCTTGGGAAACATCTTGCGAAGGATTTTTCTTGAAAACAAATCACCCATATATGCTTGTTTTCTTCATTTAAATTTTGTTGTAAGTCTCCTTTAACATGGGGAACATCTCTGATTTCGTTTTACACATTAATACACAAAACTTTCTTTAATAACGTTGTTCTAATGCCATATTTACCGTTTTCATTAAATAAATGATCCCTACTTTCAATGTTAACAGAAAAGAAGTCAGATTTCAGCCCATGATATTACGTAGGTTTTGAGAAAAGGTCGCAGAAGTGTTACGTATATTTTGGGCAGTTTTTGACGTTGGGAATATGTCTTTACTAATCTTTAAAGACAAGTAAACATATGAAGATTTGCAAAATTTGCCCCGCCCAATGTTACCCAATGTTGCCATAATGACTTTTTTTTATTTTTTTTTATTGATATTTTTTTTTATATTGATGTAAATATATAGCTACCTAACAAACTAACCTTCTTTTTTATTAAAGAAAATAATTATACATATATTTTATTAAGGTAAGAAGATCTATGAAAAGTTTCAAGTAGGAAGAAGTAATTAATTCTCCACTTAACAGAAGTGAGGGTTGCTATAGGAATCATGCTGGTCACATCTGGTCCGGTCACATCACAACGTTCTGTCCATTTTACATGAACACAAGCTGGGATGCGAGAGAATTAATGAACTTTAGTAATAGGTTTAATTTTGGCTGATTGACATGGCTTTTACTGGTTTTGTATGTTATTTGTGTTTCCTGCCATGGATTGAAGGGTTTATTTAGTGGTTCAGGTGTTGGCCAAGGGTTATATGTGGTCTCAAATAATTTTAACATTTTCTTAAGGTTTATAATGTGGTCTCAAATAATTTTAACATTTTCTAAGTTTATAATCCTCTTCTTTTCCAATATATTTTTCTTTTTAATCTAGCTCAAATCTTGCCTGCCTAGCCAAATGAATGAACATTGTTCTTTAGAATCAAATTAACTTTAAGATCTTTTGCAACATTTATATTTGATGCAGAATATAATTAAATTCACCTTTTGTAAATAATTAAAGTGAATAATTCTCATGAATTAAAGTAAATAATTATCTCCCCTTGTTACAGTAAGGGACATTTATCAAATTGATTGATTAAAAATACCCTTGCTCATTAAAAACACATTATCAGTTTATCTGTAGTACAAAATGTTTTTGGTGAGCTTTTCAGATGATTGAATGTCTAGTCTGTCAAACACAGATGGCTTGTTATAACTCTAGCATCCACATAATTCTAGCGGTGGAACATTAAACCTAATAAACAGTCAAACAAAAACATATCTTGCGCATTCTCCATAGAACTTTAAAAAAAGTATGCTCAAAACCTCAGCCAAACTAAATGACCAGCTAGCATAGAATTATGGCCCTTGAATTATGACAAAATCGTACCTACAATTGACATATTTTTTTATTCCAGGCCATGCCAGATTCTCCCCCTTTCCCTAATGACTCTGTAATGGTAAATTGGTGGTCTTCTACCCACCACATGTATTGTGTGACCCCGTACTGTCCTGTACAGTGTATCCATGAAGCTTTGTCTCTTCTTCCATTTGCTTGCTGTTGTATTTTACTTTAATTCGCACTGGTTATTAAATTATCACATCATTTGTGTGACGAGCAGTCCACATTATTAGGACTGCACAGTAGCTTTTTCTTTTACCTCACAAATATTCATGCGCAAATTTATGATGTATATCAATTTCTTGAACTTTAAATAGTATTTTAACAATGATTATTTTTTTTGCCATGCAGGCTGTAGAATCTGAGTTACAATATTGTATGAGCAAACAGAGGAGACCCTGATCAGACAGGTTCATTGCGGCCCTGACTGATTAGAGTCTGCTTTATTTACTAATGCGTCAAAACAAGTCTATATGAGGTAACTTTCATTGTGACCTCCTGATACTTTATGTGACATTCAGCCTGTGCGAAATAAAGGAATACTACAGTATCGTGTGATTGCTTTGTGACATCAGGACTGCAAAATTACTTTCTTTTTTTTTTCTGAAGAAAAGCTATGAGGTTTGTACATTTTGTGAGGCTGTTATATCTTTCTTCTTTCACCAGAAAATGTATATAGATTTGGCCACATTTTACATGTTATTTATATACATTGACTTACTGTCACAAAGCCCCTTTCACTTTTTTCTAGATTAGTCACTCAGATCTACAGAATTTTTTTTTATGAAATATAGAAATGCTGTTTAAAATACAGAAATGCTGTACGAAATACAGAAATAGTGTACAGAGATGGTGTACTTAATACTGAAATGCTGTTAGAAATACAGAAGTATTGTATTAAGTACAGAGATGGTGTACTTAATACTGAAATGATGTATGATGTACAGAAATATT
The DNA here is from genome assembly GCA_021229015.1 of Solen grandis. Classification (NCBI taxonomy): domain Eukaryota; kingdom Metazoa; phylum Mollusca; class Bivalvia; order Adapedonta; family Solenidae; genus Solen; species Solen grandis. The sequence continues at coordinate 56,336,869 of CM037788.1, forward strand.
GTATTCAGTACAGAAATGGCAACAGTACTTAAGATAGAAATGTTGTATGAAATACAAAAATGATGTATGTAAACTTCAGAAATATTGTGTGAGCTACAGAAATGTAACATTTTTATGAGTGGAGAGTTCAAAAAATGAATAAAAAAAAATGCTGACAATTGTTCTGTTAGACAAATCAGGCATTTCAGTGGCCGTATACAGTTAAAAATGGTATACATGTACCCAAGCATTAGACCTTGTGATCAAGGATAACCCACCAAAGTGCAAGCACTTATTTCCGGTGGGGTCTTGCTGTTTTGTAATCTCTACTGAGATCCGCTCTGGAGCGGATCTCAGTAGAGATTAGCTGTTTTGCTGAAAAGAAGCATTCAGAAGAGACAGTGGTATGATACAAGAGAGTGCTGGTGCGATACCCTAGCTCATATCATGAATAGCCACCTTGATTCGTTTTACATGTCGTGTATTATATAGCAGAGGTACACAAGAAACATGGTAAAACCATTTCTGAGTACTTGGGGTTCCCATAGCAACATCATTTTGCAGAGTGCATTATATAGGTCTGTAGCGGTGAAAAACAGATGAAGAAAATAAACATGGTTATTAACATCTCATTTAACATGAGCTGAATAAGATGCTTCACTGGGGGCTGGGGTAGAAACCAGTGATCAACAGCAGGTTCTGTATGATCTGAAAGCACGTGGCTGACCACATGAGGCTTTGTTTAATATTGAAATATCGAGGCGTGCTAGATCGGGGCACCTTGCCAATTATTAGATATCAAGGATTCTATTGTGTTTTAATTTAAACTCGCGTCGTATAATCAGACTAAAGGACATTTTCAAGACAAAGAGATTTTGTTGTTGCCTTTCAGTTTACAGTTACAGCAATATTATTAGCTTGACTATTCGACGAATATGAGAGCTATTGTAGTCGCCCTTGCGTCGGCGTCGGCGTTGCAGCTTTTGGTTAAAGTTTTGCATGCAAGTTACTATCAACCTTATATCTCAATAACCATTTGTGGTATTGACTTGAAAGTTTATAACTATGTTCAGGGGCATCAGACAACCAAGGTATATAACTCTTGACTGAATTTAATATAAATTATGGCCCCTTTTTAACTTAGAAATTTTGGTTAAAGTTTTGCATGCAATTGAAAATTTGGTTAAAGTTTTGTGTGCAAGCAACTATCTAGTTTGTATCTCAATAAGCATTCATGGAATTGACTTGAAAGTTTATGAATATGTTTAGGGGCATCAGACAACCAAGTTAGATAACTCTTGATGGAATATATTACAGATTATGGCCCATTTATAACTTAGAAATTTTGGTTAAATCTTTGCATTCAAGATACTCTCATGCTTATATCTCAGTATCCAGGCATGCGATTAATTTGAAACATCTTTAATGTGTTTAGTGGTATCATACTTTCATGGTAGATAACTCTTGATAGAATATGTTACAAATTATGGCCCCTTTTTAACTTAGAAATTTTGGTTAAAGTTTTGCATGCAAGTTACTTTCATGCTAATATCTCAGTATCCAGGCATTTGATTGATTTGAAACATCTTTTTTATGTTTAGGAGTATCATACTATCAACTTTTAATGGAATATATTACAAGTTACGGCCCCCTTTTTAAGTTAGAAATTTTGGTTAAAGTTTGAATGCAAGATACTTTCATGTTTATATCTCAGAGTCCAGGCATGGGATGGATTAGAAACATCTTTAATATGTTTAGGGGTATCATACTATAAAGGAAGATAACACTTGATTGAATATATTAAAAATTATGACCCCCTTTTAACTTAGAATTTTTGTTAAATTTTTGCATTCAAGCTACTATCCAGCTTGTGGAATTGACTAGAAAGTTAAGAGTGTCATCAGAAAATTTTGAAATTATGATATTAAGATAAGATATAAGTATATATTTGATTATTATTATGTACAGAGTATGTGAAGGGCAAGAATTGAAATAGATTTCATTTGATTTACCAACAAGCATTTTGAATAGTCGAGTGTGCTCCGACAGCTCTTGTTTGATTTTGTGTAATACTGTCTCGTTTGATATGTATATTGTAATGTTAGGCAATATTCACACCATTTGAACACCTATATAATTTGGTATGTGTAATAGAAATGGTCTCAGAAAAAGAAAAATACAAGGTAGCCTTGACAAGTGCCTAATAATTGTCCTGTAACTTTTTATCTGCAGTTTCCCTATTTTAGATCAATGACGTGGTATTATTTATTAATTCAGAACTAATAACCTTTTCTGTTTTACACATTTAATTTTTTTATCAAATAGGTCAAATGTTATTTTACATCACTAGGCTGATATAAATTTGCAGTTAACAAGGAAAACATTGTTCTCAGTAGGGAGGTGACGGAGTTTGTGAAATAGCAAATCACAAAGTTACCCACTAAAGGAGCCTTCAGCTGGCTTGCTGTAGGTTTGTTTTACCACATCATTGGTGTCTAACAGTACTGGCTCAGAATCTTCTTAATTGTCTGACACAAGTACTGAACCATTCTACTACACTTTATTGTTATATTTTATTCAGTGATTACTGTAGATATATGGGGGGTGGGGGGTATTCAATGATGGTTCTTCCTTCCAGCACTTGTAATCAGTTTGATATTGGATATGATGTAATTACTGTGACAAGGATGATAAAATGTCAAGACTCTAACAAAAATTGAAAGGAAAGATAAAATGTCAAGACTAACAAAAATGGACGGGATGATAAAATGTCAAGACTAACAAAAATGGACGGGATGATAAAATGTCAAGACTAATAAAAATGGACGGGATGATAAAATGTCAAGACTAATAAAAATGGACGGGATGATAAAATGTCAAGACTAATAAAAATGGACGGGATGATAAAATGTCAAGACTAACAAAAATGGACGGGATGATAAAATGTCAAGACTAACAAAAATGGACGGGATGATAAAATGTCAAGACTAATAAAAATGGACGGGATGATATGGCAATATTTTATTTGAGTCAAAGACTTTTTTTTGTAATGAAAGGGAAGCAGCTTTAATATTATATTTTAGAGAGTAAAAAAAACATTTTCTTGAGATTGGGAAAAAAAATTCTTGGGGTAAATAACAAATGATTTCAAGAAATTTTCATTTGGTAAGACACCTATGAATTATGAAATTTAATTAAATGATAGATTATCTTCAAAGCAACGTTTTGATTACATGTCTGTCGCAACACGGTAATCTGTACAAACTATCTAACTGAATGTGTTGTTTCAGTCACACGTTTACACTGTATCTTCAAGTTATTCTTTAAATCATGTCTTGTTTATGATTCATTCTATGTTCAATGTCTAATGACTTAATATCAGACCTTCACAAAGTGATACCATGAAAACATGACTTGTATAGAAACATTGACAAGCAAAATGCGTGTAGACCATGCTTTCTGATGCTTCTTTTGTGTAACAACCTTTGACAAGCATTTGAGGCAGGGGTGCTGATGTGGAGCTTCTGAGTAGTCACAGATGCACAGGCTATCCAATAGTCACAATTGGAATACAGGTAGTCGATGGTTGACCTGGTTTACACAAAAGAGCACATGATTTTATTTGTGACACTTTTTGTGAGAAGCTGACCAGGCCATAAATAGGAAAGGCAGGGTTCAAATTTTCACCACTGAAAACTTGAAAAGTACATTCAGTTGATATTTATTTGAATGGAACAGTTGGTACCATGGTGTATCTAATGATATGTTAAAAAGGGGGCTTGGTATATAAAGCTGTCTGCCTAGTAGCTGATTGGTTAGAGCATCCAGGATTGTTTTGATCTATTCCTAACTACCCGGATGCCTCCGTGCGTTTGGGGTCTTCCTCCACCTGTAATTAGCTGAACGTCGCTATATGACTGAAATACTGTCGAAGCGACGGTAAACTCAAATAGTCAAATAGTCTGTTCCTAACTCCATAGTTTTCCTATGTTATTATTGTGGTAGTTTTGCATTTGTTTCCTATACACATGTATTTTGTTACACATGATTGCGTTATTTATGTTTTTCCATACACACTGTACCCCTGTTTATGTAATCATATGATTATATGCTCCTGAAGATGTGTTTGCTGTATATGTGTATTGAATATGTTTTTGTGTTTGTGTATTCAAGCCATTTACTGAGCGAAAAGGAAGTACCATAGACAGAGCATTGGTGTGTAAACAGTACTGAAATCTCTTGTAGATGTACATATGTGTAGGAAATTTACATATGTGTAGGAAATGTACATATGTGTAGGGAATGTACATCTATGTAGAAAGTTTACAATTGTGTAGGAAATGTAGATAATCATGTAATACTTCCCATGTGTATTCAGGGTTTACCCTGGCTGAAAAAAAGTTTGCGCCACAACTTTCGCCAAACGAGAAAACTTGGAGCCAAATTAAGGAAGTCTGTGCCAAATTTAGTGCCAATGGCTCAAATATATATTTTTATTATGTTTATTTTTTCTCCCTTTAAAAATAGGTACCGTATGTATTAAATTGTATTACCAGGTATATTCAAACTACTCACACACACATTCACTCAGGATATAATATTTAATTAAAGAGATGTTATTTATTTAATAATTGTAAATTTTATGAAGGGAGGAAGAAAAACTTTAAATTATTATGCAATTGATTTGTTTCCCTTTTGATCTATCTACCTGTAATAACTGAAAAACCTCAAAAATAAAACAAATAAAAGAAAAACATGTTTTAGAACTTTGTCTTCGTAGTGGAAATATTTTTCAATGGAAAAAAACATTGATAGAAAACTCGGTGCAGCAAAACTAGTCAGCCTTGTGACCAAACTTAGCCAAGTCAAGAACTACTTGAATATATCAAAATCTCAAACTAAACCTCTACGACTATTGCATTTCATACTTCAATATGTTTTACTTACAAAGACTAATTTACATGAAACTGATCATGGCTGGACCTGTAATTAGCAGCCGACAGGTCAAAATCAGCTGATCAAACACTGTCCCAGAATTTGCAATTTGCCAAAGTAAGTGAGGTCACATGCCCTCTGGTCATTTACTGCAGCATGATTACGTAATCGATGAATGGATAAGAATAATCTTTTGTCACCTGCTGTGACAAACAATAGACCCATCATTAAGATTACACGATAACGGTAAACACGCTTGAGTAAACTGATTGGTGATCCGCTTTTCATTGCGGTTAATATGCGGAGACTGAAAAATCGGGAACCAAGCAAAAACACAAGTTTATTATGCGGCGCCAATTATGAAAAATAAGGCGTCATAACCTTTCGCCATTTCAAATTTTTTGGAGCCAGATTTTTTTTTCTGGCGCCATTGGCGACAATGGCGATGGCCAGCGGGAACCCTGTGTATTACTATAAAAACATGTTGATATACCCAAATTTCCCCCTTTTCCTGTCTCATCTTTTTTTAAATACTCTTTTTATTGGAAAGTACATGCATGTACATGTATATATTTTTCTGTATTCAGTATGAAAGACATGGTACTTTTTTTTGAGAGGAAATTTAAGTACAGATCCATTATAACACTATATTTGGGGTCCAAATCTAGATTCTGCATTATACTGGACACAGTACAAAGTACTGGTCCAACCCAGGAACTTTCAAATGGGATTGGTATAAGTTGTTAAAACTTATCTCTTATTAAATGATGTAAAATAAATAAGTTTAATGGACCATATTCGTAACACTATAGAAAAGCATCCACCTTTAGTCAGTAAATTTGTAGATTTGGGAACCATCGTTGGGACCAGGCTATATTGGATTCATTTTGTAAAACAAATTGACGTAAGATAATTTATTAAAATAGCAGTCTTTTTAAACTTGTGATGTCTGTATTTCTCTGAATTCTTGGGATCTTTTGTTCCCATTTTTTTCTTTAATATTATTTCTTGTAGCTTCAAATTTTATCTCATCTGAACATTTCAATGATTATATATCTATAGAAAATGAAGAAACATTGCTGACCTGAAGTCAGAAACTTTGGTAATCTATTTAATCAACACTCTTAATATTCCAGTCAGCTTTAAAGACAGGTAAAAATCCTACTGCAACATATTCTAACATTGTGTATATTTGGTAACATATGATAGTTTAAACATTGAACTATTTTAAATGCAAGACTTTGCATGGAAAATCATTAAACGTTTAAAGTGAGAAAAAATCTTACCATTACATAAATTAATGAAAATTAGAAAAAGTATGATAACAATTCATTGTAGACTGTGTTTTGCATGTCAGTTTTAATCAACAAACCTTTTACCTTTTTATATTGTTGTTTTCTATTTGCATTTTTCACAGCCAAATTTTCTGTGTTTATGTACCTTTCCAGTGTTTACATATGTCCTATAGCTACACTGGGGTAATAGGTAGTCAATGGCTGACCTGGTTTACACAAAATAACACTTGGTTTGTGACATTGTATGTGAGCACTTTACAAAGCCATGACTTGGGAAGATGTGGCTGATAGTTTCATTGTTAAGAACTGGAAGGGTTCATTATATCTATTGTGGACATCTGTAGAGCATTTCTTGATGCATAAACTCCATTGTTGTCTTGATGCTCCCATTTTATTTCCACAGATCTTTTTCTCTGTTCTGTTTATCTTAAGCATTATGTATTAATTGCTCACCTGAGATTCACAACCTTGAACAGAAGAGAACAAAACTTTATTTTCATCCAAGTACAGTAATGAACAATATGGAGGAATGTTTAAAAAACAAACAAATACAATACTTTGGACTTTGCACTGTCTGAAAATGATTTATAGATATTTTATTATCACAAACAAGGATGTAGCAATAATCCACATGACAGTGTTCGTGGGCACTGTTTTGATTGTAATCAGATTAATGCTCAGATCTGTTTATTGTGATCAGTGATCACCCTATATCTGTCATCAACTTGCTTTAAATTTTATCTTGGTTGGTTTTTCTCTAAAAAAAACCTCCCAAAAAAACGAAAGACGATACCTGCATAACTCTAGTATGGTAATTGTCATGATAAGCAGAATATTGATTTTCTTAAAAAAAAAATGAAATCCCTAAAATTAACTGAGACTCTTCATTTGATTCTGCACCAATTACCACCTCATTCCTGTAGGTCAGTAGGTCACTCCATGTGGGTGTTAGCTTACGTCATTAAACACTCCTCACAAGGAATTGAAAATCTTCCATTGAATTTGTAGACTTACAAGTTTTCATGACTCAAAGCATGTTAATTAGATTGTTAGCAAAAAATATTAGCATATTTAACAAATGGTAATAATTTGACACAGTGTATTACCAATATTGCAGTAGCATTAGATATTCAAATCTCTCTAAGATCGTTTTATCAAATCCAGTCTGATTCCTATTTGCCACCTTGTCAAAAATTTCTCTTCAATTTCTTATTGTTGTTTCTTTTGTTTGTTACCAATTACAAAATCTTAGCTTTTGTCAAAGTCACCTATCCTCAACTTCTACTATGGTCTACATTTCCTGTCTGAAATCCCAGTTTTTAAATCTTTCTACAATAAAATTCCATCATAGTAAAGGTTTTCTAGACCAAATTTTATTTTTCAAAACCCTCTACATCATTCTCTTCGACTGCATAGATTTCAGTCGCAAAACCCTTCTTCGTCCAAAGTTTTCTGTCCAAAATTACCAATTTGATAAAGCATGTAAATAATTCTTAACAATAGAATAAACATTTGCATATATTAAAGCTTTCTTGATGTCATTGCTCACATTGCTCATTTTCAATGTAGCATGTATACAGTAAATTAAATGCCTTTTAACCTGTAACCTTTAAAATAAAATCAGTATTGCATGTAGTAATGACTTCATGCATGTTTTTAATGACTTTATGCATGTTTTTGCTATCCAATTTATTGACATTGATATTTCATGAATTTGTTTTGACTATTCATGATAAGATATCATGCAGAAAATACATTTATAGTATAATAATATCATTCATATAGATACTTGATAGATTTGTGATCATATTCATGGCTAAGTTGTCAAGCTGTAATTCTCTAGTGCCATTTTGGCACTTGCAGGTGCTACTGCTTAGATGAGGAGATAGAATTAATCAGGAGTAGAGAAGATATTACTATTTCTATAAAGATATAATAATAAAAGTTCTGCAAAATGTAAGCATAAAAATAACTGAACATTTCTCCAATATAACATCTAGAAGTTAAGAATTTTTCTAGGAGCATCCATTTAATTATAATAAAGTATAATAATTGTGATATGTGTCTCTTCACAGTGAAAGTATAATTTGTATTGTTCATTTCTAAAGGGTTACATGTACGTTTGTTTACATTATAGGTTGAGGGCACAGGAAAACAGAGTATCTACAAGTTCCTCAAAGTGCTGCAGGGCCTGCGAGAGTGGGAGATCTGCAGCCCAGACGTTAGCGCCGCCATCGAGTTCTGCCGCGAGCGCATTGTTGAAATGACAGTAGAGGAGTATGAATGGTGGTTTAAGGAGCAGTTTCCAAGGGTTACACGGCCGCAAACGGCACCACCGGCATCAAAGACGGAGAAGAAAGACGAGGGATCTGGTACATCTGGTACAACAACAGCGAAACCTTCCATGCAACGACGAGTGGTCCAGTCTGCATTTGCCAGGCGGGTTCAGCGCTGATGATGTCACTTGCTGTAGCACTGTTTTTTAAAAATTAGGTTGTACATGTATTTAATTTTGTTCACATGTTAACCCTCAACAAGTATCACTGAGTCATTCTACAATCTCCTGATAGTTATAGGATGATATGTTTCGTTTGTAATTGTTGGGAAAGAATTTAAACAAAAGAACTCAATCCATCCTTGGAAGATGAGTTCCCATCTTTTGTTTATAGTAGTGACATGCTTTTGTGAATAATAATGAGTTCTTATTTGAACTTGGGGTATAGAAAGTACATATCTACCACAGTGTGGTACATACTGGCTTGGAGGTTGCTTAAGGAAGGCCCCAGAAATATTATGTGATATACGTTTATTCTTGTCAGCATTACATCATCATCAGATACCTCCGGTTGACTTATGACATCATGCAGTGGGAAAATTATAGGCAAGCAAACCGTCGTAATACAAAAGTTATTGATTAAATAATCGACCAAAGAAAACACACGATATAAATAAATATTTTTTAGCGTTGAGGATTAAAATTCATGTAAGAAATGAAATAAAAAAAGCTGCGTCATTCAGCCATATGAAATGGCTTGTATGATTGGTTTTAAAAACGTGATGCGACCAATGAAATGGCGTTATATGACACACCCTGAAACAACAAAACAAGCCATAAAATTTCAAAACCTATAGATGATTTATTGATTGGCCTTGGGTATTTGACGATGGCATTACATATAAGCACCAATATTGTCTGTGATAAGTTTGTGATTCCATGACTTCTTTGAGACTCAGCTTCCATTACACATGATCTCATATGCTCACATAATCCATAGAAAGTATTAAAAGAACATGATTTACCCATTATTTTGGTAAATTCATTGATTTTCAATGATTGGGATTTTTAGTTTACCTACTTCCATACTCCAAAAACATTTGTTACCTTACCTGTCAGAAATTACTGCCATAAATTGTATTTTAGATTAAATATTGGCACCATGGATAGTAATTAACCTTTGTCAGTGATTTTGCTGTTTTGTGACAAATGGATGAAATGGTAATAAGTTATGTGTTTAAATGTATTTCATTAAAAAATAAAGACCACTGTAGATATCTGTCCTGCCAAGATCATACTGTACTCAGATGATTGTTACTTGTATACCTGTTATATTTCTCAGCAGTTTTTGATTGTTCGTGATTTTTTTTATTGTGAAATTCAAGTAAAATTAAATATTATTTTTTGTCTTTTCTGTAGATCTTGCCAAAATTGTGCACTTTTTCATCCCTATGTGATAGATGATAAGTCTATCAGTTTGTGTCTGTCATCAGCAAATGGCTTCAAACAACAACTCTTAAACTCTTGGAAGGAAGTTCTTGGCAGAATTGTAACTAAAATGAAAAAAAAAAAAAAATCATGTATTAGATTTGTGTTGATCTCCAGTAATGCCATGATAATCAAAATTTCCATTTCGTGAAGACTGACCATCCTATAGAAGTGGGGTTTGGTTTATTTCCATCAAATCCCTCCAAAAGGAAAATACAGTCATTCTTTAAATTAGTAGACTTACCTAAAAATTAACAAGTTTTCATGAATCTAAACATGTTAACTGGATTGTTAGCAAATGGCAATAATTTGAATGAAACAGTGTATAATATGGCAGGAGTTTAGACATTCAAATCTCTCCAGAAACTCTCTTAAACATTTTATTCTTCTAATAGCTCACTTTAGCATATCATGCTATTGAAAGATCCACAACCTTTTGCATTTGCATTATCTGACAAAGAATTTCAGTTAGATTGTCACCATATACCGTACAGGAATATCAGATAATAGGCCACATGGCAATATTTGTGTTTATGT
>CM037788.1:56347477-56397477 GCA_021229015.1 Solen grandis
TAACATATAACTAGTATAGTATAACGGCTAATGATTACCTAATATACATTAACATATAATGTGTTATAATTTAAGCTTAGTTCTACAAATACATATTAAGTTTAGATAGCAACACATGTATACATTATATGTTTGAAAAAGTAGATTGTACCTGTCTCATGAGAGTGTATATCAAAATCCCCTAGACTAAAAATCCCCTAGTCCAAAAATTGATAAAGTGTTCAAAATCCCCTAGATGAAAATGAAGGGGTAGTCAAAATCCCCTAGATGAAAAATGAAGGGGTTGTTAAAATCCCCTAAGGTATTTGGGTAGTCAAAATTACCTAGATTCAAATTTCAAAATTCACCATTGTTTATTAATAAATTTAATATTGTTGTTTCTCTCACAAGAAAATAATACTTGATAGTTTCAGTTTGTATACATGGACTTTTGGTTTATGCTGTATAAATTTTCACAATTTATTGTCTAACAGAGGTGCTAATTTGACAATTAGAAATGGTTACTGATTGCTATTATTTATTAAATTAGAATGCCTAATGGAGACAAATAGCTCTTTAATTGGACCAACTGATGCTTTTTAACTTTCTTGGTGGGTTTTTACAAGCATTTACTATGAGTCAATGAATTTTACAGTTTTACAGGGGATTTTGACTACCCCTTCATTTTCATCTAGGGGATTTAGAACACTTTATCAATTTTTGGCCTAGGGGATTTTGAGTCTAGGAGATTTTGAGTGTCTCCCGTCTCATGAATATAAGTCCCCTAATGACTAAACAACTATCGATGGGACATTACTCTAACCGACCAAAAACTATACAAGTATGTCGGTGCTTTGTAACTTAGTGAATGGCTACCGAGACTATAAGACTACTATATAAGTACACCTGGATTAATTAAGTCTGTTTGCCAGATTTGTGTAACCATGCCCATCGACAGAATCAGAAGCTGCATTTACAGCAGGCTTTCTGTCTGTAAACAGCTGGGAATATGCTCCCTCTGTGTTTTCTCTGTAACTCAATCCCTGGTACTCTGGGTGTACATCTACACCGACACCCTCAACGTTCACTGGTTGATAGTCGTTCTCTTGTGGTCCAGGGAGATACTGCCTGTCCGCGCCAATCTCAACCATTTCATTTACGTAAGTTTTATCTGGAACCGATTTGCCCTCTCTTTTACTGTTACGGTTCTGTCTGAAAGCAAAAATTATATGTTCGATATACTACAGTATCATTCAGATACACAAGAAGATTCAAATATGTTACTTACATCTTGCTGAAAAAAAAGTTGAAGATAGGTTCAGTAAACTCGGTAAAGACGTAGAACTGTTTGAAATTAAAGGTAATTTAAATCGTACCGTATATTCCAACGTCTGGTCCATAATACAGTGAAAGATACAGTTTCAGCAACGCAAGTAACCGCCAGCACCAGCACGACTATAACAAGCCCCATACTGTCTGAGCATTCTTGACACTTTGTTTGCTGTAATACCGAACACAGATCTTGTTTCTCTGTAATGAATATTATGCAGGCCACTGGTGATATTCGTATGATATTAAAGGTACATTTAAATGCCTCCTTTTTGATTGAGAAGTAACAAATTGACCTTTATAAGAAAAACTGTGGAAAAGTTATCACGTGATGGTGATTAATATTTTTATAATTTTAACCTGTAGCAAAACGCTGTCACAGAAAGGACTTGACTATTTGAGTTTACCGTCGCTTCGACAGTATTTCAGTCATATAGCGACGTCCAGCTAATTACAGGTGGAGGAAGACCCCGAATGCACTGAGGCATCCGGGTAGAACCACCGACCTACCGCAAGCCAGCTGGAAGGCTTCCTCACATGAAAATCCGAATGACCCTGCTGGGTTTCTAACCCACGCGGTGAGGGGATGAATGAGTTCTAAAGTTAGCGACTTTACCCTCTCGGCCACGGAGGCCCCGTCACAGAAAGGGTGATATAGATAAAAAATGAAAGGAACTAAATAAGATATATCATAAAGAATAAAGAAGTAAACAAATGAATGGGTTCTGTGCTATTGTGTTTGTGGTTAATTTCGAGTCTACACATTATAGCGTTAAAAACCATATTTAGATACATTTAGATAAGAAAAGATAATATAAAAATAATTACAAAAATATGTAAAAATATTGCATCAGTAACGATTAAGATAAATATATATTTAACACGACGTTTCTCCCTAGGACGCCTTTAACCTTCTAGTTCGAATATCTACTACTTGATCGGTTAACATTTTATACACAAATGTCTTGCATGGGGTGTCAATATCATTTAAATATGCTACAAATGAAAACATTCACTGCTATTTTGATATTTTCAATAATGTCAAAGGGAGGTAGTTCACCATGTTGATGGAGTGAATAGCAACCTTATAATTGTTAACTGAAGTTTAGAGCATCAATTCCCTGAAAATTGTTCATTGGGTATAGTAAACGCAATTCAAAATATATTCCTAATTCGTAAAACATCTATAGGCGTGCTTCGCCAAGAAATGCACAGATCATCAAAATTCGCCACCACATGTTACCCTGATGTAGAAATGGGATAAATATAGCGAATAATTTGCAACATTCAGTCTTTTGGGACGAATGCCGATCTGTCACATTCTTGAAAGAAACGCATAAAATAAAATAGAATGAATGTTTAAATATGAGACGGGCCAATTAATATGTTTTGCTATAGGTCATTTTAGACAGAACAATTTGAGATGGAGTGATAGACATAAAATACAAAGGAGCTAAAAATCAAATATTTGAAATTCATTATATTCTAATGGCCCAATTAGCCCAACTGTTATTAAAACTTAAACACGGACAGTGTAAAATAATTCGATCACATGATGACATTTGCCATCCGGAAGTCAAAGAGTTTCAGATCGCACGTGCTTATCACGTTGTAACTGTGCTGTCATTCATACTGTGACAGGTGTGGGAACGTGTGGGTCCAATAAAGGACTGTTACATCCTGCATACTTGTAGTAAAACATTTATATTAGTATGTTAAATAACGACATACCCGGATTACTTTTCCTGGCAAATACCTATTGCCTCTGGCTTAAACTCTAATACCAGTTAAATTCATCGGGACTAATAGAGAATTTCAGTTTTATTTGGGTTAATGAATAATATTGTACTTATATGTTTTGAGAATACAAAACATGAGATAAAAAAAATCTAACTACACCCTCAACAAAACAAACAGAACACACACACACATGCGTGTTATCTATGTATTAAACAATTAAAGAAAATGTAAAGTATGACTAAATCTTATTAATCAAACGAACAATACCCGTTTTCTGTATATATACTGAGGGAAAAATAAACACACGGTAAAAGTGTGTTTTTTGGGTGTTGAGATAAGATCGGCTGTGAAATTTTATTTTATATCAGAAATACTTATAAGCTTTACACTAAAACGATATGCTTTCTGAAAGAAATTCGAACTCGACTACATAGAAATAAAAGATCGCGGATTTTTTTTCCAGTTACCTTGGTCACATGACGATCCATTCCACCCAGGATCACACAGCCCCAGTACACAGGTGCCGTTTACGTGGCCACAATGACTGCCATTGATACAGTGACAGGTGTGGGAACAGTTGCGACCGAATGAAGGGCTCACACATTCTGAATAGGAAATGTATAATAGAAGAGAGTACTTAAAGCAAGAAATATTTTTAAAATGATAATCGGTGTAGATATAGATAAAATCAATGGAGAATATAGAAAGGTTATATGAGGTAAGGCGTCACCTCCACCGCAATCGGCGGTAATAATGATTTCTTAAACCGTCGGTGAAACAAATTGTTATAAACTGCAGGTACAGATAATAGGTCTCGGTGTGCAGAGATGTGTTTTAATAAAACATATATATATATATATATATATATATATATATATATATATATATATCAAAGAAATATCTTTGATAATTTGTCATCGTAACAAGCAATGGTAATCTTTTGTCTGCAAGTCCAATGATAAAAGTTAAGATATTCATTCGGCTCTGTCTTTCGTCATCATACTTGCAAGTAGGTCAGAAGTGAGGTAAGACAGATACGCCGAAAATAAATATAAAAGCTTTAGTAAATAAACACAGATACCATGATAATCATTATCAAACCAAAAGAAAACATTTTCTTGATACTAAACTACTATTAACTTTTAACAATTGCCCTGTTCATTACCATGGTTACATGAGGGTCCTTGCCATCCGGAATTACACATCGCCAAGTCACACGTGCCTACCACGTGGTCACAATGGCTGTCATTGATACAGTGACAGGTGTGGGAGCAGTCAGGACCGAAAGAAGGATTGACACACTCTGAATAGGAAATATATTATAGAAGAGAGTACTTTAAAACATATACACAACAAAGAATACCATACTTAATATTATCATATCAATAGTTAAACATTTACAGAAATTTAAACTACTATCAAGCTTTTAACAATTGTCCTGTTCATTACCTTGGTCACACGAGGGTCCTTGCCATCCGGAGTTACACATCGCCATATCACACGTGCCTACCACGTGGTCACAATGGCTGTCATTGATACAGTGACAGGTTTGGGAGCAGTTAGGACCGAAAGAAGGGCTGACACATTCTGAATAGAAAATATATAAGAGAGTACTTTAAAACAAATACACAAGTTTAATAATTAAACAAAAAATACCAAACTAAACATTATCAAATCAAAAGTTAAACATTTACCTAAATTTAAGCTACTATTAAGCTTTTAACAATTGCCCTGTTCATTACCTTGGTCACACGAGGGTCCTTGCCATCCGGAGTTACACACTGGAATGTCACACGTGCCTACCACGTGGTCACAATGGCTGTCATTGATACAGTGACAGGTGTGGGAGCAGTTAGGACCGAAAGAAGGGCTGACACATTCTGAATAGAAAATATAGAAGAGAGTACATCAAAACAAATACACAAGTTTAATAATTAAACAAAAAATACCAAACTAAACATTATCAAATCAAAAGTTGAACATTTACATAAATTTAAGCTACTATTAAGCTTTTAACAATTGCCCTGTTCATTACCTTGGTCACACGAGGGTCCTTGCCATCCGGAGTTACACATTGGAATGTCACACGTGCCTACCACGTGGTCACAATGGCTGTCATTGATACAGTGACAGGTTTGGGAGCAGTTAGGACCGAAAGAAGGACTGACACATTCTGAATAGAAAATATAGAAGAGAGTACTTTAAAACATATACACAAGTTTAATAATTAAACAAAGAATACCAAACTAAACATTATCAAATCAAAAGTTAAACATTTACATAAATTTAAACTACTGTTAAGCTTTTAACAATTGCCCTGTTTAATACCTTGGTCACATGAGTATCCTTGCCATCCGGAATTACACATCGCCATGTCACACGTGCCTACCACGTGGTCACAATGGCTGTCATTGATACAGTGACAGGTTTGGAAGCAGTTAGGACCGAAAGAAGGACTGACACATTCTGAATAGAAAATAAAGAAGAGGGTACTTAAAAACATATACACAAGTTTAATAATTAAACAAAGAATACCAAACTAAACATTATCAAATCAAAAGTTAAACATTTACATAAATTTAAGCTACTGTTAAGCTTTAAACAATTGCCCTGTTTAATACCTTGGTCACACGAGGGTCCTTGCCATCCGGAATTACACATCGCCATGTCACACGTGCCTACCACGTGGTCACAATGGCTGTCATTGATACAGTGACAGGTTTGGGAGCAGTTAGGACCGAAAGAAGGACTGACACATTCTGAATAGAAAATATAGAAGAGAGTACTTTAAAACATATACACAAGTTTAATAATTAAACAAAGAATACCAAACTAAACATTATCAAATCAAAAGTTAAACATTTACATAAATTTAAGCTACTGTTAAGCTTTTAACAATTGCCCTGTTTAATACCTTGGTCACATGAGTATCCTTGCCATCCGGAATTACACATCAACATGTCACACGTGCCTACCACGTGGTCACAATGGCTGCCATTGATACAGTGACAGGTTTGGAAGCAGTTAGGACCGAAAGAAGGACTGACACATTCTGAATAGAAAATAAAGAAGAGAGTACTTTAAAACATATACACAAGTTTAATAATTAAACAAAGAATACCAAACTAAACATTATCAAATCAAAAGTTAAACATTTACATAAATTTAAGCTACTGTTAAGCTTTAAACAATTGCCCTGTTTAATACCTTGGTCACACGAGGGTCCTTGCCATCCGGAATTACACATCAACATGTCACACGTGCCTACCACGTGGTCACAATGGCTGCCATTGATACAGTGACAGGTTTGGAAGCAGTTAGGACCGAAAGAAGGACTGACACATTCTGAATAGAAAATAAAGAAGAGAGTACTTTAAAACATATACACAAGTTTAATAATTAAACAAAGAATACCAAACTAAACATTATCAAATCAAAAGTTAAACATTTACATAAATTTAAGCTACTGTTAAGCTTTAAACAATTGCCCTGTTTAATACCTTGGTCACACGAGGGTCCTTGCCATCCGGAATTACACATCGCCATGTCACACGTGCCTACCACGTGGTCACAATGGCTGTCATTGATACAGTGACAGGTTTGGGAGCAGTTAGGACCGAAAGAAGGACTGACACATTCTGAATAGAAAATAAAGAAGAGAGTACTTTAAAACATATACACAAGTTTAATAATTAAACAAAGAATACCAAACTAAACATTATCAAATCAAAAGTTACACATTTACAGAAATTTAAACTACTATTAAGCTTTTAACAATTGCCCTGTTCATTACTTTGGTCACACGAGGGTCCTTGCCATCCGGAGTTAAACATCGCAAAGTCACACGTGCCTACCACGTGGTCACAATGACTGTCATTGATACAGTGACAGGTTTGGGAGCAGTTAGGACCGAAAGAAGGGCTGACACATTCTGAATAGGAAATATATAGTAGAAAAGAGTACTTGAAGCCTTAGTTATTAAACAAAGAATACCATGATAGACATTATCAAACTATAAAATATACTTTACTGATTATGATTAAAACGTCATCGTAACATCCTACACTCATATTCGTTGGGCGCAGAATCACAATTTTGCATGATTATGTTATTTAGCGCGGCTTGATACAATTAAATCGGAGTGATACCATAAAATGCTCTCTCAGTCATTTTATTTGTGTGCATATACGTTATATATTAATGTTCAAAAATCATATTAAGACGATCGCGACAGTTTCTAATATCACGAGAAAATTTTACACTATCACCGGTAATGCAAATACAAATATAACAGTTTTTGTTTTAATGATGGAAAAGTCAAGATCTAAAAAAAAAAATTGCGTCTTATATTTACAGTTCTATTTCCAACCGATATTGCCTTATTTGCCTACTGTAGTGTGCATATTTATCATGCCGGTTGTTCAAAATGTTTAATTGGAACAGAAACTGCATCGCATACGCGTTATTCCTGTTTGAAATGTACACAGGATTTCGGTAAAAGGTCTACAGGCCTATAAATATCTATAAAGATAATTATTTATCTGCTCCAAAGTTAGATTTCCAAAGTTAGTAAGTTCTCTACCCACAAACATAAATAGCCTATTCTTAAAGGTGACTTATTGTTTTTAAACTTTAAAGTTATAGATAAGTACCTAAAAGTATACATTGAAAAAATAAGATAAATCTGAATGTTTGAACATTAGAAAAAAATAAAGTTGAAAACAAATGCTAATGGTTTGTACTTTTATTCAAAATAAAGGTGTATTTTAGCCATATGTAGGGGTATTTAAATAGATGTATAAACAGTAACCCCAAAATTTATTTTGTTTCATGGTATTTGATGTTTCACCAATATAATGACATAACATTTACAAATAATTGTAATTGATTTGAAGAAAAAAGTAAACTCAGTTTTCATAGGTGAAATTTCATTTTAAATTGCTGCTATATAGGGTAAACTGATAAAAACACGGATATTTTTTTTCTAACGCTGGTGACCTCCTGTTTGTATTTCATAGTTTAAGATAATATGTTATACATATACAAAGAATCAAGAAATTCTGAATGTTTGGAAAAAAAATGATGTAACTGTCTCGATCGTCTTTAAAGTAAGACAACTACGATTGGTACCATACAATATTGGCAAGTGGATTGTTTATTTGACAGAGTGTCCTATGACTTATGGTGTCAGTTGCTCGCCATGTGGCCACTGTTTCCAGAGCAACATTACGTGTGATAAGATCACTGGTCAGTGTCCCGGTGGATGTGCGGCCGGATATAGCGGATCTACATGTGATCAGGGTATGGGTCTGAAGATTTTGTTATTATATACTTGTACAACTGTAAAAAGCACTTTCTTATTCATTTAATTCTACCATTCATATCTGTTCTACTTTAAAATGAATTTTGAACGTTAATATGTAACGTATATGCACACAAATAACTTAAAAGAAAGAGCATTTTACAGTTGCTATTATTAAATACACTCAGTTCCAAAAGAAAGTGAGAACTTTTTATCTAAACATTTTAATAATTAGCAAACATAACAGTTTCAATTTTCTCACACTACCGGTATATCTCGTGTGTATTTGGAATCGATCTAGTTCAAAATCTCTCCATGCTATGCGGTAGATTGAAAAGTGCAAAGTTTCTTTTGGAACTGAGTGTACTTAGAGCCTGAACTTCAGCAAAACAGTCACTTGCCACAAGTTGCCTTAGCCGTTAAAAATATGTGCCGCCTTAAAAACCGTATTAACCGTCGCGGTTAGTCCTCTTCCAAAGTTCTTTACACTCCTACCCGTTAAAATGCATCACAGTGTTCTTCAAAACTGCCTTCAACCTTGTATCACGCATATATGCACACGCACATTTATGGGCGCTGTGGTCCAGTTATAAAGCACATGACTTCTTTTTACATATACATTTATTGAAGATATTAACGTTGTGCATCACATTTTACCTTTTAAGTTTCACCTCGTTGTCTTTGTTTACTTTTTTCTATTTTTCTCAACCTTTCCTATTTTCTACGTAAATACTGGGGGAGGGTGAGGGGGGAATGGAAGCTATCAATCCACTCCGACCAAGAGAAGGTGAACATTTGAAAATTTAAATTTGAATGATAAACCGTTGTATGACTTTGGTGGAATATATATTTGATAAAGCATGACTTTTATTTCAATTCTGGGTCTCAATAATTTTATAACGTTTGTGGACAGAAAAATAGTTTTTATCTTATCCTGCCAGCAGAAGCAGTTGCTGTTGAATGGAAAGAAAATTGTAACACAAAAATGAAGTGGCCGAATTTAACAAAGATTTAACAATTCTTGTTATTTGTGCCAAAACAGTCTGCATTCAATTCATTGTTACATATATATAATACGTAATGAGTAAAATGTTTTATAAAATGTGTATTACTCAGGGAAAAATGTTTATTATGTTTACCTACCAAAACAGGATCCGTCGGTTTTGTTACAGGGTCCCCCTCCACAATTACAAGGAACACAGTCTGGCTCGCGGTGTCCGTCGGGACAGGCTGCCAGGTAAGCCAGGTGTATATTACAGAATAGTTATGATGAATTATTTACAGAGGCAGTATTAACAATAATAAACATTCATGTTTCATTAGGAACACTACGGTATGTATTAGGCTGTACAGATTAAAGCAACTGATAGAATTTCATGTACGTATGCACTATTTTGGAAACAACAATCGTAGTGTAGTTAGGAGATATAAGAAAGATAGCTTTATATCGGTTAAATTTTATGTTTGGTTTAGCTGAAACCCGCTGCCTATCTATCTTTGAACAGCACTAAGATTATCTACATTCACTATTATCTCGAAGGGCTTAGGGTTTATGTTACGTCTTTAGAAAGATGTGACTTAAGGCAAAGTTATTGTAATGTTTCCGCTACATTTCGGACCGCATGGCCTTTCACGGAGATAGCCAAGGTGACCTTATGTTTCATTAGGATACCTTGATTAATGTTGAGGTTTAACATGACCCTTTCTATCATCTTAATATTGAAAGTACTTTGAATATTCAGTCTGACTTTTTGCTTGTGTTATTTTGCCTCCCTAGGAGATCACGCTATAGACAAGGGGCATGATACCACACCCAGTCACATTATCATGACACCGGGCAAACCCGCCCTGGAACTTCATTATATGCTGAATGCAAACCATATGAGATAAACGCTTGAATACCTTTCAAACGCATTTTTAAAACAAAAGACGTATATTATATAAATTACTTATTTCATTGAATGTGATTTAACCGTCATGTTCTACATGTCATTCAGTCAAATTGTTAATGAAATTGTGTATTGTTATATACTGTGAACACCGCAAGCACATTCACCACAAGGTGGGATAGATAGACCTACAAAAGAATTCACAAATATTGAGACTTAACTGTACTTCTTTGTCACATAATGCTTATTTAAAATGAGATCATGAATTTATCCAATTTCCACCATGACGCTTAAAAGAGGGCATTGAGGCACAAAGTCGTTGAATAAACCTAAAATTTTTTTTTTCTTTTCTTAAAGCGTCTATTAACTGTCGTCAGATATAGATTTCTAGTAGTTCAAAATCTCTCCATGCTATGCGGTAGATTGAAAAGTGCAAAGTTTCTTTTGGAACTGAGCGTACTTAGTGCCTGAACTTCAGCAAAACAGTCACTTGTCATAAGTTGCCTTAGCCGTTAAAAATATGTGCCGCCTTTAAAAAACCGTATTAACCGTCGCGGTTAGTCCTCTTCCAAAGTTCTTTACACTCCTACCCGTTAAAATACATCACAGTGTTCTTCAAAACTGCCTTCAACCTTGTATCACGCATATATGCACACGCACATTTATGGGCGCTGTGGTCCAGTTATAAAGCACATGACTTCTTTTAACATATACATTTACTGAAGATATTAACGTTGTGCATCACATTTTACCTTTTTAGTTTCTATGTTATCATTCATCTCGTTATCTTTATTTTCTTTTTTCTGTTATTCTCAACCTTTCCTATTTTCTACGGAAATACTGGGGGAGGAAGTGGGGAATGGAAGCTATGAGGGCGAGTGGGGGGTGGGGTGGAAGCTATCAATCCACTCCGACCAAGAGAAGGTGAACATTTGAAAATTTAAATTTGAATGATAAACCGTTGTATGACTTTGGTGGAATATATATTTGATAAAGCATGACTTTTATTTCAATTCTGGGTCTCAATAATTTTATCACATTTGTGGACAGAAAAATAGTTTTTGTCTTATCCTGTCAACAGAAGCAGTTGCTGTTGAATGGAAAGAAAATTGTAACACAAAAATGAAGTGGCCGAATTTAACAAAGATTTAACAATTCTTGTTATTTGTGCCAAAACAGTCTGCATTCAATTCATTGTTACATATATATAATACGTAATGAGTAAAATGTTTTATAAAATGTGTATTACTCAGGGAAAAATGTTTATTATGTTTACCTACCAAAACAGGATCCGTCGGTTTTGTTACAGGGTCCCCCTCCACAATTACAAGGAACACAGTCTGGCTCGCGATGTCCGTCGGGACAGGCTGCCAGGTAAGCCAGGTGTATATTACAGAATAGTTATGATGAATTATTTACAGAGGCAGTATTAACAATAATAAACATTCATGTTTCATTATGGATAATTGTTTATAACACTACGGTATGTATTAGGCTGTACAGATTAAAGCAACTGATAGAATTTCATGTACGTATGCACTATTTTGGAAACAACAATCGTAGTGTAGTTAGGAGATATAAGATTAAAGATAGCTTTATATCGGTTAAAGTTTATGTTTGGTTTAGCTGAAACCCGCTGCCTATCTATCTTTGAACAGCACTAAGATTATCTACATTCACTATTATCTCGAAGGGCTTAGGGTTTATATTACGTCTTTAGAAAGATGTGACTTAAGGCAAAGTTATTGTAATGTTTCCGCTACATTTCGGACCGTATGGCCTTTCACGGAGATAACCAAGGTGTCCTAATGTTTCATTAGGATACCTTGATTATCTTGGTAGAGGTTAATTACAGGGACTTTACCTTAAAGTACAAAAATTGATTCCATATGCATGCATAATGTTGATGTTTAACATGACCCTTTATATCATCTAAATGTTGAAAGTACTTTGAATATTTAGTCTGTCTGTTTGCTTGTGTTATTTTGCCTCCTTAATATATCACGCTATAGACATGGGGCATGATACCACACTCAGTCACATTATCATGACACCGGGCAAACCCGCCCTGGAACTCAATTATATGCTGAATGCAAACCATATGAGATAAACGCTTGAATACCTTTCAAACGCATTTTTAAAACAAAAGACGTATATTATAGAAATTACTTATTTCATTGAATGTGATTTAACCGTCATGTTCTACATGTCATTTAGTCAAATTGTTAATGAAATTGTGTATTGTTATATACTGTGAACACCGCAAGCACATTCACCACAAGGTGGGATAGATAGACCTACAAAAGAATTCACAAACATTGAGACTTAACTGTACTTCTTTGTCACATAATGCTTATTTAAAATGAGATCATGAATTTATCCAATTTCCACCATGACGCTTAAAAGAGGGCATTGAGGCACAAAGTCGTTGAATAAACCTAAAGATTTTTTTTTCTTTTCTTAAAGCGTCTGTTAACTGTCGTCAGAAATAGATCTCTAGCATATTTTAGACCAGCTGTGATACACATATGTAATCAAATCAGATTCGGAGTTAGACTTTTGATGTAAGCCCCATTCACACAGACGTTGCCATATAGCGGTGCGACCGAAAACATGACAATCGCAAATATATCTATGATTTTTCGGCGATGTTTTACTTAGGTCGCTACAATGAAGTTACAATGTCTCAGAGAAGGCGTACGTTGCGACATGACACCGTCTATAAAAAGGCATTACAGTTTCATTTTTTGGCAAAAGAATCGACAGATTGCAATTATTATATATAATTATTATCATTAAGACAAAATTATGGTGCGTAAAACCAAATTTGACAAACTACAACGAATGTCAAACCTTTTTAGACGTATGTAAGGTGTATCGGTCTATGATTAAGATCAAACTCTTGAAGTGATGTTGACGACTGTCCCGTTACAATAGACAGTCTCTTTGATTGACTATATGCAAATCAATATTTATTTCTAACGACGGACTAAACATGGATGTAAATGTAATATCAAAGTAAGAATAAATATAGCAATAATAATCAGAAAATGTTTGCTTGCCATTACAATAAAAGAAGAAGAAATCGGTGAGACGTTATTAAGGCCTTCGAGTGTATCGGTACCATTTTAACGACTTTGACATGTCGCGGCCGCACGATCTATCTATTTTGTCTGGTATATTCATCGGACTTTAATATATGTTTTGAAATATTTTTGATATAATTTTGTTTTATATTTTACCTTGGAAAACTTGCAATTCGCAAATGACAAGTATGTCGTCATTCAGTGTGACCTTAACATATCGACCCAGCATCTGGCCGACCAGTATGGTGTAATGACCTCCCTCTGTCTTGTATTCAGCCTCGGATATCCTATCCTGATATATCAAGTTCCACGTCGACTGTGAGGCATTGGAAATGTACAAACTGAATCTACGTAGTTGCTCTGAAATAGGTATAGATATCAAAAGTTTAAAGTAAAGTGAAATTCATTTTTAAACTCTAATCATAATTTTTATTTAACAGTGAAATAGTTGCCTTTGCAACATACACACACACGTGCGCACACGCATACACTAAATAATGGTCATATTCCCCACGTCAAAAAAGAAAAACATGTAATCTGTGATTAAGATAAATACATATTATTTATCTTAAGATTTTTGATGAGATATATATCAGTGAGAGATAATTCATATTGTACTGTTGAAAATGAGTGAGATATAGAATTTTTGGTTCCCGATCTGTACATAAAATATATAGCAATATAGAAGGTAAAACGGATACATTACGGTTACGTCATATAATTCGACATGTTTTGGCGCCATTTTTGGTAATGCCTGACTAGTATAAACTATAGAAAACAACATATTAACAACATAATATAAAAAAAGAAAATGTGTTTTGAGTGAATATGAATTATATCTCATCGAGAAATGATACAATTACAATATTTTCACGATACTTTATAGTATTACCGTTATATGTCTACACTTTCAAGGAAATGCACTAAAATTTGACAGGGTTACTACCACCTCTCATCTCGAACCAATAAAGTTACATTGTGAGAGGTCGGATATTCTTGCTGTCGCTACTGACTCCGTAAATAATGTAATATTCAAGTCATAAAGAGGCTATCTCTTGAAATGTAAAGAAGGAAATCAATCTGGCTAAAACCTGTATCAACAATTATAGTATAAAATCTCATACTAATCATTGTCTCGAAAGCATTGCATGTTATAAAACATCTGTATATGTTGGCAGTGATAACGTAACGACCACTGGGGAACAACTTCAAGCCCAAGCATTTCGTTATTCACTCACTGACAGTATTGTCGTTCCGGCCATACAGGTCAATCCTCCCGATGTTGTATTCTCTCCCCAGGTCCAACTCCCACCAGGGTGGTATTCCATGAAAAGCTGTACTACTACAACACCTGCAGGACTCGTTAAAGTCTGTGTTACCGTCTATAGCGAAATTTGCATTCCATAAGAAGCCGTTATAATATAACGTTGACGACTGAATTGGATGTTTTTGAAGCGCTATATTATCTAGAAAAATCATAAAATTAATCAATAATCTAACATGTACGTTATTATGCACTGACCTGTAAAGTAAATTATGTCCCTTGAGTATTAGGAATATGAGTCAAATTACAGAGGTTTGGTATTACTTTCTCTTTGCGTAAATATATATTTGCAAATATGTGTAAAGGGAAAGAGGACTTGGATAAAAGTAAAGTTGCTTATTTCATGGTCTTACAATTATATATTATTGTAATAAAATTTGAATGTAAAATATAAACGCATGTTTGGCTTAACATAAATACAATGGTACACATAACTATTATATCTTAGCGTTTTATATTAAACATTCTTTATTCATATTTCATTAATAATAATTTAATATACTGATTAGATGTTATCAGTGTCCATAATCAGTCATCTTCAAGTGCATAGCAGGAATACTCCCATACGCACAGTAGTACCAAAGGTTAAATGGTGCTTGATTTAAGACCATTCAAAGTGAAGCTGTTCTTGTCTAAACTAGTAAACGTAATACTTTCCCGGCGTCCAGGGTAATTACGTTTAAGGCCACCGTGGACATAATGTGGAGGACACGAGACAACGCTTCGGGTTGGGCAAACGTGATAGACCCTGATTACTGCTGATGTCGGGTCAGATTTTTAAACTGTCAAAAAATATGCCACGACACTCACAGTACGTTTTTTTATAAGCAAAACTAAGTTATCATGAATTACAAATTTGGCATTTTATTTGATCCGTAGCAAAGGCAACATGGATCATTTACCAAATGAAACGGCGCGTTACATATACATTTGTAGTTGTTCAGATTTTGAAAATCATCATTTGCTTTTGTAATTTCAATGAAGATTATTTAAATTACTACGCATATTTTCACTGGTCTGCAAGTGGCTAATTGATATCGATGAAAACGAAGTGTTTTGCAAGTTGGGAATCCCACGGTATATACGGTAAGGTAGTAATAACGACGATGAACAAAATACTGATTTTGGTATACGGGGATAATGATGAACAGCAGAACCGAGAGTTTGTCGCGTTTAATTTCTACTACAAGAAAGAAAGCTTTTCAGTTTCTGAAACAGATAGAAGTCGCATGGGGCCAGATCTGGGGAATAAGGTTGATACTGAAGCAACTTTCTCCGACTTTTGCACTCAAATTGCGTTTTGAAATTATAGGTATTTGGTTGTTTGGCGGCTCATATTTTCTTCCCAATATTTCTCACAGGATCAAAATGTAATTTAATATGTAATGCATCCAGGGTTCATCACCTGTAACAACATTTGCAAAAGCATTTTTGTTTTATTTTGGGAACAATTTCAGCAATGTTTTGGCAGTTTCAAAAACTATAATTATATAAAGGACGCGCCTAGAATACATATAGCTGACAAAAGGCAAAACTTAGGGTTGCCATTTTTTATGTTGATATATAGGCCTATTGTTCATAATGCATTGTTGCTAATACATTAAGTTAGGGGGTGTTTTTACTCATTTGTGGCAAACGAAACATTAATGTTCTAAACAACACTGGCCAACAAATTCTGGACATACAAATCAAAATGCTCTAGATCCACTCCTGGATGAACATTTATTCTAGGTAACATTTAGTGACATACCCCTGGTCCCGCTGATGACGAGGAATAATTCCGCTCCAACCAGCAAAGGTACCAGTTTTCCATACATCGCAATCTCTCTGACACTTCAGGAGTATCGGTTCGTGTCAGGGTGAGATAATCCTCTGGATTCTTGTCTAATACCAAAAAGGAGAGCAAAAACAAAATCCCTACATTATTATCAGATGTTGAATTATTTACATAGATAATTCAAACATTTCTTTTTATGCCGAACTGGAAATACTTTTTTACAAATAATACTGATCTTGCTTAGCAGAGCTTGGGTTGGGCTGGTACTTTGTCCCCGATTTCTGAAAATCGACCGGCGTGTACATGTCAAAAAAATATCTTGAACGTGGCCATATTTTTTATTTTAACAAATGTCTTGACTGTCGGGTCAACAATTGCATAGTGTCTTGCCGATACCCCTGAAACAATGGCACGACTGTCCGCAGAATGCCGGACTTGTTCTATAAGGAGCTCTTTTTGGCACCCGTCAAATGTCGAGCGAGCAACGGCGGGAGCTCGGTAGACTTTGATTAGGTTTTAGGTGCAAGGCGAATAAAACAGCAAATGCCACCTTTACATCAACAGCGCTTGAGTCTCGCTATGCTATAAACAATATAATTTTATGTATATTTCTATTATTTCTTAGACAATTGCTTAAATGTCCTATAAAAAGTGACCTTATTTAAGTCGCCATCGGCACCGTCAACACATTATTTCATTCAACGTAAGTTTGTTGGGTTTTTTTCTTAAAGAAAGATGCATTGTTATTTGAATTTGAAGAGGCTGTGTTAACATCTTTATACTTGATAGATGACCGTTTAGTAATCGGCAAGGATTATACCGATGCAATTACGTCTTTGCATCGGGAGTCGTCTAGGAACCGGCCATGCCTGGTTGGCATCTCTACGGTGCCTGCCCAATTTCCGTCAGGTGCACGACCGGAAATCGGGCGGCACACTGACGAGTTTTCTTGATTGGATTGGGTTCTAAAGATGACCAGCCAAAAATCTGCGGGACACCTCTCAGTTTGAAAACGATGTCATCTAGATGCACGACGTATGGAGTTAAGGTGTAAGTTGAAAAGAGTTCGACAGTCGGCATGCGATCGACAGGCGTTTAATACGCCGTAAACTAATCGTAAACTGATCTTGGCTTAAATGTAACAATGGTATAAACGTATGAGCCAAAACTCGGAATCATCTTCATTAAGCACCATTGCTTGATACAGATAATGTATTCTTAATGGAACATTTATAAATGGTACACATAAACAAGTTATATCGAGATTGTGTGATCGTTTTTGTAAAATCTTTTTTCCATCAAGCTTGGTCATTACAAATATATAATTATGTGACCACAGATAAAAGATGATATGAAATTGTAATAATCAACGTATGTTTCATTTCTTTCATTTTATTATTATTCATACTTATTCCGTGTCTTTAAAATTCCCCATGGGTATTTTCAATAACATGACATCAATTTTTTAGATAAGACGTCATCATTTATGTTTTGAATCCGGATCTATCAACGCGACGTTTATTTTAAAATAGTAATGCAGGAAAAAATCACAATAGATACAAGAAAACTACTGACGCAAGCGTAAAAAAATCGGGCTGAAGGAGTACTGATGTTGGCGTGCGGGAAATGATATAATATCTGTTTCGCTGCCCTACTTGTACTTGCTTCTTCACTTAACGCAGTTATATATTGGGAACCAGCATGTAAAAAACAAATGTACCCGGTATGTTGCTGCCTATTAAAAAGAATTTCAATGACCTTATATATAATAAGAAGGTAGGTAATTCTTCCACTGAAAACGTACATCATGTCGTTTCAATTGCCGTAACTCCTTTGAAATTTGGTGGATTTTCATAAAATTGGTCTTATTTTGCGCGGAAGGGATGAATAAAGACAATCAGGTACAAAATACACCCCCTTGCCAAAGGAATCGCTCTACAACAGTTGCGAAGTCGAAAACGTGTTTGGTAGGAAGAGATCTGACCGACGGAATCTTGCCAACTCTCCCGGTTAAAACTAAAGAAAAACTAAAGCAACAATATCAGCATTTAAGTATATGGACAGATACCAATAAAAGAAACAAATAAACCAAAAATGAATACTTGTTATTTTATTTTTCATCTTATTCAGTCTTTTTTCTGCCTTTTCAAAAATTCATCCGACTCGACCTTGACCAGCTACGTTTAAACTGTGGATTCTCTACAGTTTCTATCGAGCGTCTCGGTGACATTGCTGATGTTGTTTTGTTTTCGATTTAGTCACAAAATCCTCTCAAAACAATTTCAGGTATATTTGTTTCTTTCAACAGTATCTGTCCATACAATTCAACACTGATATTGTGGCTTTAGTTTTTCTTAATTTTAGACGGGAGAAATTGGCGAGATTCTGTCGGTCAGATCTCTTCGACCAAACGTGTTTTTGAATTCGTGAACATTTTTAGGGCGATTCCTCAGACAAGGCGGTGTTTTTATCCCTGTATGTCTTTATTCATCCCTTCCACACAAAAAAAAAGACCAATTTTATAAAAATCTATCAATAATCAAAGGAGTTGCGGCAAATGAAACGGCACACTGTACGATTTCAATGAAAAAAATGACCTACCTTCTTATTATATATAAGATTTTTTAAATGCGGCAGTTTTTCGGTCTAAACAACATACCCGATACCTTTGGTAAAAAAGACTGCATTTTCAGATGGTCCCTGAAAATGACGTTCGCATCTATTGCTTTTGTATTGGATGGTGAAGTTGTAATCAGCTTATTTACAATAGGACTTAATCGAAGATCTACATTTCTTAAAGGTGAAACTAAATTTTAAATATCTGAAAACATAATGGCATATGCCATAATCATTATCATAGACAATTTCAAGAAAAGACGAGCGACATATCTCTCTATATTTTTTTTCCTTTACAAAATTACATCACGTGTAAAGACAGGCACGGAGAAACGCTCAACACAGTCCCGCAAATAACCGTATCAGGAACCGTGCCGGCTCCTGCGTCTTATCTATACTATGAACGATAAGGTAATCATTCCGCGTAGACTAAAAGCTTGTATTAATGACATTATATTACTTAATATACTTAAACTGCATTTTAACCAAACATTGAAATATAAAAAAGAAATTATGTACAATAATGAAAATATCAATTATTACAAGAAAGTCGGGGTAGGTGGTTCTGTGTAATCAGGTCGTCCTCTGTCTGATTGATGTTTTTACCAATAATTATTTTGTATTTTATTTTTTGAGAATTTCATTGTTTTTCTACATGTTTCCTCATCCAAACACACATGAAAAGACGAGATCGAGTTTTATAAAATAACCGTTTTCTTTATCTATGTTAAGGAACGTTCTCGCAAGGTATCTCTACTTGTAGTTAACTGGGCGTCGCTGCGTCGAATTTAATTCCAACGAAAAAATATATATATAGTCGTATATGTAGTGCTCATGTATAAATTGAAATCCAAAATCTAGGTCAGAACAAGATTATGCATGTAAATTGCAATTTCAAATAACAAGATATGTCTAAATTCAATCCCATTATTTCACGACAACGAGTTTTGAAATTGATTACGTAAAGGAAAAAAAACTACCACAAAGATTCAACCTGCTACCAATCCTCTCATTTGAGCCTAAAAGAGAAACAAATTAAACTTATAGTGAAAGATACATGTTAAAAAGTTTTATAATTAATGATCAGGTACTCACATCAGAGACATCCAAACACAGTCATCAAACAGGAAGTTTGCAAAGAACGTCGATATTTATTAAACAGAGGCGTTATCTATCAAGATAAACGGACGTTATATGCACTTTGAAATAGTTAGATATTGCTCAACATGAATTGTGTCAACATGTGTGTGTGTGTGTGTTTGTGTGTGTGTGATTATTTGAATAGTCGTAGAATAATCATTTGGTTCAAACAATATTTATTTGCCGTATGATACATTTGAAACATGTATACATTGTTATAAAATAAAGCTAGAATTGGGAAAAAAAGTTGATTTACAACTTATATAAATCCCTCTTCTAGGAAAAAACAATTTACATAAGTACATTAGTACGCAAACAGTTATGGCAAAAATTCATAGCTCGGATATATTTTAATACTTTCATAGAGAAAAAAATCCATAAGTTAAGGTGGTGAGAATCTATAAATGATAGTCAATTTATACGTTTGAAATAAAAATAAAAAATAAGAATTGCAGAAGAGAGATGAAAAGATTAAATTGTAATCAGATAGAATGAAAAGTCTAACTCGAGACCTCGTCACGTTGACTTTGACAAGAAAAACGATTTGTCGCTGCTATATATTTCTGAACTGTCTGAAAAATATGTTTATTTTCTTCAAAACTAAGTCGCTCATCACCGTATAAAAGATTGTTCAGTGTGGTAGGACAAGGCAAATTTTCAAAAAAAGTAATGACGTTTTCGTGAATAGAAAGGACAAGTTAGAAGAAAATGTTGTACGGATTTAATCGAACCGCATCTACATAAAGGTGTTTCGGAGAGAGATCTCCTATAGAGGTCCTCATTTAGCGAGCTACATGAACGTCTTAGTCTTGTGTGAAGAATTTGATGTCGTCTAGTACCTACGTTAAAGAAAGTTTGTGCATGGAAGATGTCGGTTAAGAGTGTTCTTGAATGAATTTAGCGATGTACATGATTTCACGGAATTATCAAGCGAGTTCCATTCTCGAATGCTCGACGGTAAGAAGGGGGAATTGTACAGCTGTGTTCTACAAAGAACGAAAGAAATCATAAGTGTATTACGGTTATGGAATCTATGTGTCGGTGGTTCAGGTAACATTTTGCATAAATAGTCAGGAGCAAGATTGTTTTTCATTTTATATATCAAGAGAAGTATATGTTTCTTGCGCCTTTCTTCTAAATGTTCAATGTTACAATCAGTATAGAGTTAATATTACATTATTTAGTTGCACCGGTTATACTTCGCATTGCTTCTATCTGTACGGCCTCTAGATCAGATTTTAACTGCTAAGAACAAATAACGTCACTATATTCAAGCAATGGACGAATGTTAGAAATATAAAAGCTATGTAGACTTTTACGACCACGAATATATTTAAAGGATCTAAGTAGACCAATACGCTTCCATGCTTTACGGAGAGTGAAAGTAATATGCGAATTCCATTTACAATAGTTAGAAAGAATAACCCCGAGGTGATTGTGTTCATTTAAAGGTTTGAGAATCACCTTGTCAAATTGTAAATCTGGATGTAATGGCTTTATTAATTTGCGAGAAAAAGTCATTGTTTCAGTTTTAGAAGGGTTAAAAGATACCAGCCAAGTTTTGGACCATAATAAAATATTTTCCAGGTCTTGATTGAGAGAAATGGATGCAGTAACTGGGTCCTCGACGATAATAAACAAACTGGTGTTGTCAGCGAACAGCCTGACATTAGAATGTATTTTGGTGACAATATCATTACTATATAAAAGAAATAAAAGAGGGCCTAAAATTGATCCTTGAGGGACAGCAGAAGAAACAGCTGACAAGTCAGAGGAGGCATTGGCAAAGACTACTCTTTGACGACGGGAAGAAAGATAAGATTTGAACCAACATAGGAAACGCCCTTGCATGCCGAAATGCGAAAGTTTATAAAGGAGACCTTTGTGCCAAATCCTGTCGAATGCTTTTGAGATATCACAAAACACTGCTCTGACCTCTTTGCCCTCATCAATGGCTTTACAAATGTCGTTATAGATATACACTAGCTGGTTAACTGTAGAATGTCCACGTATAAATCCTGATTGTAATTTTGGTAGCAAGTTATTAGAAACTAAGTAGTTATAGAGATGTTTATGAACGCAACGTTCCATTATTTTGCCAAGACAACTTAGCAGTGAAATAAGTCTGTAGTTTTCTGGGTTAGAAGGATCTGATTTTTTAAATATTGGTGAAACATTAGCAAGTTTCCAGGCTACAGGAAAATATGAGGAATTTACAAAGAATTGAATAGTTTAGTAAGTGGTTCACAGAGAACAGATGACCCTTCTTTAATGAGACGTAGACTTATAAGGTCAGGTCCACATGCTTTTGTTGGACAGATAAGAGAAATTGCGTCAGTTACATCAATTTGTGAAATGACTATATCAGATAGTATGGAATCTGTTTGTGGAAAACTATTAGGT
The DNA here is from genome assembly GCA_021229015.1 of Solen grandis. Classification (NCBI taxonomy): domain Eukaryota; kingdom Metazoa; phylum Mollusca; class Bivalvia; order Adapedonta; family Solenidae; genus Solen; species Solen grandis. Next base: position 56,370,063 of record CM037788.1, read on the forward strand.
AAAGAATGATTTTTATCATCAATCTTGGTCTGATTGCAGAAATAGTTATTTATTAAGTTTGCCTTTTCTGCATCTTCCGAAGCAATATGACCATTAAAGAATAAAGTTGGTATCGTTTGGGTTTTATTTAAAGTAGTAAGTTTTTTTGAATATTTAAACCAATCTGATATATAAGTATCAGCAGAATTCAATTTTTCAATGATTTTATTTGTAAAATGAGCTTTGGACTTGCGTTATTCCCGGGTAACTTGATTTCTTTTCTGCTTGAATTTATTCCACGACTCGTCATTTTTCAGTTTAGCTTTACGATATAATTGTTTACGTTGGCGCATAAGGCGGCGGAGGTTTGAGTGAAACTAGGGAATATCATTTGGCCGAACAGTTATTGTTTTTGATGGAATAGTTTTATGGGCTGCTTGTAGGATTGCATTAGAAAGTGACTGTATGGACGTATCAAGATCATCATGTGATACAATGGTTTTTCGAAGCTCTTCTCTGAATGAGTCAAAGTTTGCATCATCGTTCTCCATACTTTACGTTTAAAACAAGAAATTTTGTGGGGTTTTTTTTTTTAATTTAAGAAACGTGACTATAGGACAGTGATATCGAGTCAAGTTCGGGATAAAGGGATCAGAAGTAAAACTTGCAACAACTTGGTCGGTCGCGTTAACAAACATAAGATCGATAAGTGAGTTCTGTAAAATAAGTAGGTTCCGTTATTAATTGTTCAGCGTTATAGGAAGAGATAAGACGAGACATTTTGTTGTTGTTAGATGACAGCATGTTGGTATTAAAATCACCTGCAACTAGAATAAGTCTATAAAGGATTGCTGAATGCTTTATCAATACTCTCTTCTAATTTTGTCCAGTAATCATTATTTGAGTCGGGGGGGGGGGGGTCTATAGAATCCCCCAATTAATAACTTTTTGTTGTTGTGGTTAACATCAATCCACAAGGCTTCGAGTCCCAAGATATCAAGGTCTAACCTTTGGACTGCTGATAAGCCAGATCGCACATATATGGCAACACCTCCACCAAGTCTATCAGGACGGTCTTTTCGATATGCTGGTTCAAAATTTTGAATTAAGATATCATCATTTGGTATAGATGGCGAGAGCCATGTTTCAGTAAATATTAAGCTATTCAAATTGTTGGGCCTCAGTTTGAAGTAGGTCAAGTTTAGGATATATACTTTGAATATTAAGATGCATAACACTGAGTCCAGAATTGATAACGTCAATGATTGAGTCAGAAAAATCTGATATAGTTGTGTTGTTAGATAAAGATGTATCTGAGACAGATGGGCCTGGGTTAGGATGGATATCACCCGAAGTCGTTATTTATATCAAAGAGAGGTATAACAGAACTATGCCATGGAAGATGAGAAAGGAGAGAAGGGTGAATCTACGATTGTTTCTACAAGTTGCAGATAAAAGCATTTTGTGTCGTTTATATGTAACATATGGTATGATGTTGTTGTCATTTTTTAGACAAGAGCTTACACAGAAACAATTCAATCCCGTACTATCAGTCAAACAAGAAAGTATAATAAAAACGATGAAATAGCAGCGACGATGATTCATATATTTAGGAATATGGGTATCACGACTTTGTTTCATAGCTGAATTTTTACGTCGTGAGTTTTGGTTTACCCTTTAACCGTTGTCAGTTGGGTAAACGTGACGGGTGTCTCGACCTAGTGACTTTCGTAATTGTAAAAAAATTCGAGGGAATTTGTAGTGGACTAACATAAAAGAATTTGGGAGGAATATATATAAATATACACGCTTGACTTTTGAAAGTGTGAATAAGTGAAACAGTAATAACTTCTGGTTTGGTAAGATATTGTATAGTGCAAATTGTAAGAATAGAATACAATACAGATCATCATAAACAATAACTAATGACAGTAAGGGTGGGTGTAATTGAACATTTTATGAGAAAGAAAAGAACGATAAGTCATAACATGGAGGGGAAAGTCAAGTTTGGGAGCAATGAAGATGATATTGTGGCAATGTACACAATCATTCGTTCAAGAATAGGTATGTTAATCACATTTTTGTGTTAATTTAATTTGATTATTCATTCGTAATGATAAAACACCGATTTCGCTTAATTCAAAGAGTATAATATAGTCTGCATGTTAACAAACATACATTTGAACAAACACAAAGCCTATCAAACAAATACAAATGTGTAAAGGTACACTGTGGCATCAATTAAAAATGTTGTTGTTGTTGTTGTTGTATTGGGGTTTACCGTCGCTGCGATAGTATTTCAATCATATAGCGACGTCCAGCTAATTACAGGTGGAGGAAGACCCCCAGTACACAGAGGTACCCGGGTAGAACCACCGACCTACCGCAAGCCAGCTGAAAGGCTTCCTCACATGAAAAATCCAAAGTCCCTACCGGGATTCGAACCCACAGCGGTGAGGGGCTGAGAGATTTGTAGTCCACGACTGTAACCGCTCGGCCACGGCGGCCCCTCAATTAAAAATGTCTAACTGGTATTGTATGTAAATGTATATAAATGAGTAAGCTCATTTCTTTATGCTCCATGTTTGAAGTCATGTGTAGATCATACACTTACTTTATAATAAAGCGAAGGTTACCAACATACTATAAGACTTCGATAAGGTAAGAATATTTGGATAGAGCAAGTAACTACCTGGCAAATCTTAAGGTTATGAACGTACTTGTATATACATATATATCCCTGTGCACGTCATACATACATACATACGTACGTACGTACGTACCGTACCGCACTATACCGTAACGCACACCCAATCACATATACGTCAATATATAGACACAGAATGTGCATGCTTATATAAACAAAATCTCATTTTGTATACATGTATGCCTTTACAGACTGAGTGATTTATAGTACTGACTGAATTACTGGCCGATCTGGAGATATAAACAAACTGACTGACTCCAAACAGTTTGACTGTCAGTAACTATAAGACTTTGGTAAGTTAAGAGCATTTAGTTAGAGCCAGGAACTACTTTCTGGCAGACCTTAAGGTTATGAACGTACTTGTATGCACATAAGTACCCCTGTGCAACGTCATACATACATACATACATACATACATACATACATGCATACATACATACATACATACATACATACATGCATACATACATACATACATACATACCGCACTACACCATAACGCACATACAATCACATATACATCGAAAAATAGACTCAGTAGGTGCGTGATTATCTATAAACAAGATCTCCTTATATACGTGTATGTCTTTTGTCTTGCTTACATGAATGATGGTAATAATAATAAAGGTCCGGGAAAAAAAACTTTTATATGCAACTGACTTAATGATCATCCATGTGTGCACGCATTTTTGAAATTATATACACATGTGATCAATCATCCAATTCAACGAGTTTCAAAGACTCAATGCAGTATGATTCAGATAATCGATATTGTCATACAGACAGGTCGATAGTCAAGTATACATGACAGTCGCTATAGAAAGTAGACAATAGTCTAATACGTGAGTGCGTCTTATTCGTATCAGACGATAAAACAATAACAACAAAACAAATGTATTGATACGCAGGTTAGCCCACGTATTATGTTAAAATTAGTGTGTGCTGAAATGAATTTCGTTCAGTATGCGTGTATATTTATGCTACATTCACGAGAACAGATCGCTGATCGTAACAAAGGACTAAACTGTATAACAGTTAGTTACGCACGTCACTGTCCAACCTGAGTCGGGCGAGGGCGTCGGGAGATTCGATGCGATGTATTCGCTGGTTATTGTCCCTTGCTATAACGATCCCGTCATGTGTCCATGAACTGATTAGATGCTTGGATTTAACAAGTTTCCTGGTCTCATAGAAGAGGTGGTTCCTGGAGCGTGTGAGGTCCTCGTTGACGAAGACGCCAGAGTACACGGCGGCTCTTAGTTTAGATTTCACTGCAAACAACTTCAGTCGAGATCTGTATGTGGCAATCTTGACTATTATGTCGCGGGTACGTTTTGGACCACTTGTGGCGGCCGCAACGGACGCAAATGTTTTCGGGCGACCAACACGATGACTACGGTCGATCTCGTCCATCTTTAGGTCAGCTTCGAGTTTACTGGCGAGGTCTAGTTCTAATTTGTCAGTACTCTCGTCGGGATTTTCATTTGTATGTTACTGTTATTGATTGGTTTGGGGTGTTCTTTGCTGCACTAACTTCGTGTAGAAGTTACAGTTACAAAAATACAGTTTAACGCTGCGATAAATTGTATACCATATGAATATCAGATTTTTAAGCAAGATCATTATAGTTTATGTATGGTAACTGTTTTTCCTGCCTCTAAATACGTTTAAGGTTCAATAGTTTCTGTGTAGTAGATTTCAGTCTAAAAGATGACCGAATTATTACGGCTTGTATGTATCTATAAATTCTTTGTTTGATTGCATAGGTATAACATCCCAATGACAATTATTATGTAATGTAACTTTAGACTGTTGAATACATGAGACACTAATGCTATCTCTCTGCTATACCATGCCGTAGACATGTAGCGTGATACCACACCCAATTATACTATTCTAATACTAGGCCAACATATCTTGGACCAACTAATATCTGAATACATTGTGTTTTAGTGAGGGCGCAATATTAGCAATCCTTTTCTTCTGTGTACGGGTTTGTTCATGAGAAATTAATTTAGGTAATGAATCCGTGTTTCAGTTTATCTTAGTAGAATTATACATGTACATGTAATTGTTTTGGTAACATTTCCCGAGTGAGTCGGAGTCATCATGCCAGCACTCTATGGACAATACAGCCAAATACTCAGCGAAATATACAAGGGTATATAAGGTGAAATCTACGGAAGCACAGAGAGGACATGGTGTTTTTCTTTTTTATTATCTCGTGGCCACGAGATATAACTTCGAAAACAAAAAAGAAAAACGAACTTGTCTCATTCGTGGACACGAGATATTACCAAGAAAAAAATAAACGATTATTAACTTCTGACCACTAAATATCGTGGCTACGCCACGAGTTACTAACTAGAAAAAAAGAACTAAGAAAAAAATCCTAACTTGTGGCCACCAGATAATCTAACGATTTGATTGGTCAGTTAACTCGTGGTCACCAGTTAGCTATCTTATGGCCACGAGTTAACTGACCAGTTAGCGAGATTTCTTTTCCTTATTTATATCTCGTGGCCACGAGTTTATAATCGTTTTTTTTTTCTTAGTTATATCTCGTGGCCACGAGTTTATAGTCGTTTTTTTTTCTTAGTTATATCTCGTGGCCACAAGTTTATAGTCGTTTTCTTTTCTTAGTTATATCTCGTGGCCACGAGTTTATAGTCGTTTTTTTTCTTAGTTATATCTGTTGGCCACGAGTTTATAGTCGTTTTCTTTTCTTTGTTATATCTCGTGGCCACGTTTTTCTTGTGTTTTTTTTATTTATATCTCGTGGCCACGAGTTTATAGTCGTTTTTTTTTTCTTAGTTATATCTCGTGGCCACGAGTTTATAGTCGTTTTTTTTTCTTAGTTATATCTCGTGGCCACGAGTTTATAGTCGTTTTCTTTTCTTTGTTATATCTCGTGGCCACGAGTTTATAGTCGTTTTTTTTTTCTTAGTTATATCTCGTGGCCACGAGTTTATAGTCGTTTTTCTTAGTTATATCTCGTGGCCACGAGTTAGCAAGATTTGTTTTTCGTTTTTTTTTTTGTTTTTTTTTTTTGTTGTTGTTGTTTTTTTTTAGTTATTATTTTGTGGCCACGAAATAATAAAAAAGAGAAACACCATGTCCCATATTTCCTTCCGTAGTAAACCGATAAAAAAAGCTCGTGTTTACAGATATTCCCTGAAACGCATTTTATCTCTTTCATCAATGACATGCAGTTTCGAACGTTAACTCATTTTTGATACTCGAAAGATTGCTTTTTGAGACCAATATGTCTCATGACATACACACGATAAAGGAACGATAAGCATCGGTAAACAAAATGAAAATGAATCAGAAGTTGAAATTGCATGTACTGTTTGAGAAAAATAAATGGGACATTTGATCTAATCAAGCAGGAAGACCAGCAAAATGTAGCTGCCTCCTGATCTCTTTTATCTATCAATTGGGTAGGAAAATAATTTGCCCGGATCTCTTTGTCATCTAGGGTTCTAAATAGAATATTTGTTCACAAGTTTTCTTTAAATTTATTGATATAACCACAATTTTTGCTTTCAATGGTATTCTTTTGTTCAGACATTTAAAATTAAATATGGGCCATATTTTAGATATGAATTATGTTGAAGGTTATGTAACATCAATAAATGACTGCTTGTTGTACTTAAAGAAGGAAACAATTTGCTGGTATTAAAACGTATGTGAATCGTGTCACGTTAACGTAAAAATAGTAATCTTGACAACTTGACAAAAGATGAACGACAAACCCGGCATGAAACACTGCTTGAGGATACTAAATTATGTTTAATAACAAATTTATTTTATGACAGATAAGGTAAGAGGTAGAAGGAATATAAACACAGACTGTTATTTGCTGAATTTTATTCCGTATGGTGAATTAAAAAAGCAAAAAAAAAAAAAAAAAATGAAATTATTCATAACGTATATCCTTTGGATTACCTGTTTGAATTATTGCCAATACTGTTGAAATGTAATACTTCGGTAGTTAATTGTAAAATCCAACTTAAAATTGAAATAAGAAAAAAAATCAGTGTTTTTACTTACTTTTTTCCCTAAGTTCTCATTATTCATTTATGTAACAACGCCTTTATTGTATCCCTTATGAAAAGTACTTTCAAGTAGAAAATTATATTGAAAAAAAACAACATTTTATTGAAATTTACGAAATGAAGATCATAATATAACACATACATTCCGTGGATATTTTTAAATTTGACATTCCATGTTGTCATATACGTATGTTTATAATAAGCTTTTTTTATTTTTCAAATCTACAAATTTCTTGGAAACACACCTACGGTCAACGGTGGCCATGTGGTTAGTATTCGCCGGGAAAGTGTAAGGTCGTTGGTTTCACTCCAGGCCGTAACATAGTAAAGTCTTAAAAGCAATATTGTATCCATATAGGGTAGCGGACTGGTCGACTCAGTGCTAGATTAATGTGACTGGGTTTAATATTATGCCACATGTCCACGGTGTCATAATGTATTGTGTCACCACATATTTGTCTAAAATAAATACATTATCAGTATAATTGAAATATTGTCATTAGCAAGTGTCCAAATTATACGAGTTCAAATAGGAAGAATTATCAAACATGTTTTAAGGGACACGGGCGAACACACACACACACACACACGCATATATATATATATATATATATATATATATATGTTACAGTAAGATTGTGAAACCAGGGATTTCATGAAATCCCTGAAAATTTCAGTAATTTCGCGAAATTACTGTTTCACTCAGGGATTTCATGAAACCCCTGAAAATTCCAGTAATTTCGTGAAATCCCTGAAAAATGTAGTCAGGGATTTCATGAAATCCCTAAGAGGAAATAAGCAGACAATACATCTGGTGATTTTTTATTTATTGATACAATTGAATAATCAGGTATACATTTCAACCCCTTCACTGCTTACCTTAAACTATAGTGTTATATGGAAACAGATTAGATCAGAATGAGACACCGAGTAACTCGGCGTCTCATCCGGATCCATGCTGTTTGACACTCGGCCAATATTTTCACCAAAATTACAAACTGCAAACTGTTGTGAATCAGAGAGAAAACAGTAAAACTCATAGTAACTGATTAATGCGGCACACATTTCCCATTGTATATTGGGCATATATATCAAAAGTTTATTTGTTGGAGCATGTGAGGCTTGAATGACATCTTGAGTTACACTTCAGCTTTGCTTTAAAACATTTGCATCTGTTGGACTGGCACTTTTTTGGACCGTTGCAGTTGCACTTGGTAAAACCTTGCCCACCAGATGAAGATTCCACAATAACAGCAGAACGAAGTGACGTTACATTCTCCTGACTAACATCAGCTTCTGTCAGTAATCGCTGAGGACACAGATCAAACTGGTTTCTGGAGTATTGTCCCTTTAAAACACCCGCCTTTACAGCAATCTTGTACTGGTCAGTGTCGACGTCTCTGTTGACGATGACACCAAGAATGTTACGAGGATCCCCTCTGCCACGATCTACTGCCGGTATAGGAACAGCCACATTGTCCCCAGGCACACCGGTTTTGAGATCCACACGGCTGCGTTTCACCATCCTCTCTGCCTGAGATAGTAGTGCTGCAGAGGCTTCAGCTCTACGCTTCCTGATCTGGATAGTGTGGTCTTCCAAGATTGGTGTGGTGGTGACTGATGGGGATATCTGGGAATGGTCTGGCGGGTTCATTTCACTGGTAGAAGGCAGTATGATAAGTACAGTGTCTTCATGGTAAGCTGGTGTAGAAGTTGGGCTGCTTAAGTCAGCTGGTATACTGTCAGTTTCATGTGGAGATGTTGATCCTGGAATTTTCGCGAAATTACTGAAATTTTCAGGGATTTCATGAAATCTCTGGTTTCACAATCTTACTGTAACATATATATATATATACTGTATAGATGGATATAAATCACTCGGTGCAATAATATGTGTACTTGTTTCTTTTGTTTGATATTAACAAATGGCATCCGTATACATTTGTACCACAAGGTGTACATTTCATATAATATGATGTGAATAAGTGTTAATATTTGGTAAATCGTGTCCCAAGATAATGATTTTACTTATACATCAGTTTCACCTGAGTAATGCTTTTAGACATAAGTGTTGTTTGATTTGGCAATAAACCGCAATACCCGTGTAGGGATCTCAAAACCAGTTTAATATATGCAGTGTATTTCTATATGGCCATTGATCATGGCAAATACATTTCATACAAAATAAAAGACTAAGTTACACATCAAATACGTATGTCTACGAGGGATGATCGAATATAATGTAGACTTTCGTTTTAGTTGTTATGTAGCTTAAAATTTTACAATTAAAAAACATGAACGTAAACGTAAACATGAACGTTAATCGGTATATGTCGAACAGATTCTTACCAAATAACAAAAAATTATAATGATCATGTAAAATACCACAGTCCCTAAATGCTTACCGGCGCACAACGCTGTTAATTTTATAATATCATTACAAAACAGATGTCAAAAGCAAGCAAAAATTCACTCAATGCTTCTCTCCTGGCCAGATCCACTTAAATATAAGTGGAATTTTCAGTCATTTTGATCGTTTGCTCAAACATATACATGCACTATAGATAAATACCAGTCTCTTACTTTGTAATATTAGTAATGCGTTTCTAAAATTTGCAAAGCAAATACATTGCAATATTTCCTTCAAATTGACAGAATGTCATTAGACACTTTTTGATTCTTTATTGGTCATAAATAATAACATTGATATATCATGATTAGGGCTAGATACTCACTCTCTACAATCTCTATACAAAAATAGACTCACTCAATATTCTGAATTGGTGTCCAGACATAAGCATATTATTCTTCCAAACTCCCGTGCCTTATTTCTGTCTTAAACTTAGAACACGCCTTTAACTTTGAACTGTTGTTACAAATAGTACGCACATTCTGATTCCTTCAACTTTATATCTGAATCTTAATTTTGGACGTATTCTTTACAAAAATAAATAAGGTGTATATCAAACAAATCGGGTCGAAATGTTTATAACAAATGGTCAAAATACAATGTCAATCACGATTTCGTATAAACAACTCAAATTGTTTTAAAAAATATTTAGGTCTTTGCTTAAATCTCTGTTATTCAGTCTAAAAAGGTTAAATGAGATGATGAATATCAGGTTCGACTTGAATTTCCTTCAATGTATGGCAATGTATACTCGACATTGACCGTTTGGGATAAATATCCAATGCTGTAATCTTCTATACTGTCTCCCATATACAAGTACTTCTAGTTATTTTCCAACATAATATTATTTTGTCAAGAAATGGTTTCAAATACTCCTGTCATTTTAAATTTTTCTCCTGTTTAAATGGGGTACTCAATTTGGATACAATTCTTGCCATGTGTTATTGTATACAGCAATATAAGATGTTTGAAAAAAAAAACGACTATTTGCCAAATATCATTATGGTTTTCGTGCCAAAATAGCATCATTTGTTTCTCAACCGTGCTCTATATTGATATCTCGGACAATTACTGACATAGAAACATGGTGACTAGAGTTCGCAGTTAGGATTTATGTTCTACATGTATCTGACACTCTTAAAAGTCATGATTCTAGTACTAGTTTGTGTGAAATTATTGCTATTACGGCAAAATACTGTGGTAGTTTAAACCGAACAAAACATCCGAATCTGTTATTTTCAAAAATGTATACGGTTCCCCAAAGGGTAAGTGTTGCATTTCTGTGATATTTCATTACTTCAACTGTGTACTACTTAGAGATAATGCAAATACTGTTCTTACCATATAAAGTACATGCTAATTATCAATATTTGTTGCTTCAGATTTGCTTTGTCATGCTTTTCTTCGAAAACAAATAACATGAAATATACAGTACATGTTCAATGATATCTATAGCTGAATATACATAGTTTTCACTAGGTATACTGTTGTCATGGTTAGATCTATTCTATTACAAATATAGTTATTAAAACTAAGTTAATGTAAAAAAAGTTTATCTTTCTTGTGAAAAAAATGATTTAACAATAAAATCCAGTCAAACTTGCGTTACGCTTAATAGAATTAACAGAAAAACGTCTCATGGTTACCTGATAAATATTTATATATACATGCTTTTTTATATATCATAAGCTCATTTCTAGACATGTGCATTAAGTTATTATAGCAAATTACATAATCTATTAAAACTAAAGTAGCGTATGTATGTCACACGAAAACAAAGCCCCACAATTACTTAACTACTATCGACTGGACATAGCTCGGTGATTCGTATTGTTTTGAACTTTGTTACTAGCTACTGAGACTTTTTGAATGTTTAGCAGTGTCTTATAAGACTGCTAAATACACCATGTTTTATTAAGTCTGTTTGCTAGATTTGTTTTCTATGGTCATCGACAGAATCAGGTCTGTTGGCAGTATCCAACTGGGAATATGCCCCCTCTGTGTTGTCTCTGTGATACAGGCTCTGGTAGTCTGAGTGTACATCTACACTGACACCGTCAACGTTCACCACTGATTGATGGTCATTCTCTGGGACTCTAGGAGTTGCTGCCATCTCGACCATTTCATTTACGGAAGATTTATCAGGTACGGAGCCGCTTTTTGTTATTTTATCGATGATGTTCGTTCTGTAAGGAAATGTTATGACACATGTTAATAACCTTTGTGTGTATATCTTTATTTTATTTCTGATGAGTCCAGTAAGCTCCATAACGGAATAAGAAGTGTGTGGAATTATATAATTTGTAAATATTACCGTGTGTTCCGAAGTTTTGTCCATGATACAATGACGCACACAATCAGGGCAACACATGCCACTGACAGCACCATAACTGTTATCACGAGTCCCACATTGTCTGAGCTATCTTGACTTTTTACTTGAGTTAATTCTGAAGACAGATCTGGTGTTGCTGTAATGTAAAAGTTAAGGCCAAAATGGGTGAATACCTCGAACCATTTCCAATTACGCAGCGAATTGATGTCTACATAAAATTTGTCTACATAAATGGCATTTACTATTTAACTTGAAGCTGGAATATTTTAGGTTTGATAGCAAACAACAAGAAATATTGTGGTATTCTTTTATCCGACTGCTAAGTGATATATGGTTAATTCACCATGAATGAATCCCGAAAATCAGTTCAATGAATTATGCAAACATGTTGAAAAATAAAAGGTTCAGCTTTAGCTTCAAAATTAAGATTCACAGGTTGATCATAAATGTACGACAGTAAGTGAATAGCAAAAGTTTATTTATAAATTTTTGTAGTATACAGGGACATAGACACGTGAAAAAGAAACAGGGCAACCTACACAATTATAAATTTATCAAAGCCTAATGACCGCTATTCTTACAGAAATGTGCAAAGAGGATTCATCTTACTGCACATGCATACCAAATCCAGTTCACATCTGCATCTTCTTTTCAATAGCGTACTAAATATACCCGGTCACGTGAGAATTTATGCCATCCAGGATCACTCAGTCCCAGGTCACGTGTACCGACAGTGGCAGTTGTTAAAACAGTTGGCCCGAATAAAGTGGCTCTGACATTCTAAATTTACTTTAAAATGTAACTTTTTTGAGATATATGTATGAATATATTAACTTAAAAGAATAATTTATGAAATATCATTATTACATCGATATACAAAAACTCGTTAAAAATGTAGCCTACTGGTATATTGTACTGCTACTGGTATGATTTGCACCTAGCATAAAATGAATCAAGAATTGTTTTGCCGGTGATTCTATGTTGTGATTTTACAGTGGTGTAGCACTACATCTGGTATTTAAACAATGATCTCCCGTTAACGAAAGCGGCCGAACTACCACAAAATTAATGGTATCGGTGAAACGGCTGTAACCGTTTTACTTAAACAACAAGGTACTTTAATGAAAATCAGTTTTAATTGATTAAAAGTTAAATGGGAATCATAAACAAGAGTGTTCTTTAGAACACATGTGTCACATGCTGAAGCGTGACGGAAATAGTGTGACAGACAGACAGACGGATGTACGACGGAAAAGTGATCCCTATGTGTCACCTCTGCTTACAGTAGGTGACAAAAATGATCTCATAGGATGAGCTCCTGATCAGGAGGTTACTTTTTTGTAACTTAAAAAGTGACAGCATTACATAGAATTTATAGATAGTTTTTTTTTTAGTATTGAGCATAAAAACATATTGTCAATATTTGTACACAAATATATAATGTACAATAACAAAAAAAATGTTTATCACGGTTTTAAAAGGTGAAATATTAATGAAAAAATATAACTCTTAACTTTATTTTAAAAATGTTGTGCAATGAACTATGTCAAATACATCAATATTATGAATACTGTATAACCATTAAATTTCGCGGGGAAATAATTTTCGTTGATTTTGTGGATGACTTTATCCATGAATATTTATCCCCACGAAAACTGTTTATTTCATAGACTTCATGATTTCTAGAATATGGTTCCACGAATATATGTACCAACGAAATTGATTTAATTACAGATTTCACGTAATTTAATGTCAACGAAATTAAATGAAAACATGAAAAAGGGGAAATCTCATTTTTTTGTTATTTAACTTGTCCAATAGAAAATAATGATTACATAAGACAAGGATAGACATGGAAATGATGTCAGAATTGCTCATTAGTTTATCATAGTCTTTAATGATAAGAATTGGTAGTGTTTGCAATAATTCAATCTTTCCAGTATGTATAAAGAATAAAAACATATTGTTTATGACAGGCAAAAAGCAAACTATCACAGACGAATGTAGGGATCACATAATATTGGGATATTTATAATGCACAAAGGAACAGATAATGTACTCGTAACTCATGTTACTAAGCGCTTGTTTTATGATTACAGGAAGTGATCCTTTACAGCCCACTTACAAGCTGAAAGGGTGGACATACTTCTGAATTGTGGGGGTAATGAAAATCAAGACTTGCAGTCAACAAAAGAAAATGATTTTAATCCAAAACCTTTGACCTTTTGTAGTGCAAGTAAACCATTCTTACAAGATATCGTATTGTTGGTATGAACAGTCCTGTGTTACAAGATATTAGTTCATGTAAACAGTAAGAGTCCTTTTTTAGTCTTATACAATATATATGACATGGAGTATCTTATTTTTCTTCAAATTTTGGGAAACAGGTAACCATTACTGGATAACTAATATGAGACTTATGTTCCATTTTCAATCTGAGTAACCTACAGCTTTTGTTTCTAGAACTTTGTTAGGCCATGATACCAGAGAGATCAAGCATAATCAAAATGAATACTCTTCCTTCGATGTGATATTTATATTAACACTGTTCGTCTCAGAGAAAAACATTCGGAAAGTGCGAGATATGGGCCTCTTTCAGTGTGGGAAAGCGATTTTTTGCAACGTCACTTATTGAAACGCAAATGCGAACGTACAGGAATCTGCACGAATCGGGCAAGTTTTTCTCATATTTCAACAATATTATAACGTTCCTTAATTTTAGACCTAGCCTACCAACCGCACCAGTTCATAAGCTTTCCAAAGTTGAACGCATTGTCTCCCGGAATGTTTTACTTTTTGAGAACATTCAAACAATATTTTCTAAACACGGCATGCAAACGTACACACTTGCAGCTAAATTTAACAAAAACGACCAAAAGTACCATGCTTATGTTGCAACAGTTTTGAAAACATACTTCCGATTACATAGATTTAGACAAAAAAAACATCGAAAAAGGTAGTAGTATAAGGAGGTCAACGTACACACTAATAAAAGGGATATGTCAACGTACACAATGTTTACTCAAACACTGTTTGACTGAGATTTATTTGCTTATAGTCTCCTTGAAACAAACGTTGTACATGCACTCCTGTCCTTTTAAATTTTTAATAATATTTTTTTATGTCGATTTTTTTATATCAAATATATGTAATTATATTATCCATTTTTAAATTTTAATATACATAGATTTATAAGTTCTTTAACAATTATATCTGCTGGGGGAATAGGCAAGAGTCAAGTATTAATCTAAATGAGTTCAGAAAAAAGTTACACGTGAATGTAAAATGGTCATGTATTACTGGTACGAATGATGATGTTGCAAACACGTTTTCGCCAACAAAGACTAATACTAACAACGGGAGAATAATAGTTCTGAAAAGACAAAAAGAAATTTACACATATGACTGGTATTTGAGAGAAAAGAAGTAGTATTGACTGTAACGAAAATTGTTTAGGTAAAATGTGTGCGATAAATTCTTTTTTAGTATTTGAGTTGACATTCTTATGAACAGTAAAAAAAGATCTACAATTATTATATTATTATATTCTAGATACACATATTGTCTACAAAACATATGTCTGGTAAAATACCTTTCATATATCGATATGAAGATCCTTTTTTAAATATAAACAAAAGCTTGTCAAAAGAAATATTGCAATAAAGGGCAAAATAAGAATTTCTGTATTATCAAAAAGTAAACGAAGGCAATGAACACATATTCCAATATTCAAAGCTTATCTCAAAGGATTCAGTGAAAAGGTGAATTAGTATGAAAAGATTAAAAAGCATAATTATATCAAAATCAATGCAAGATTTGTGTACTATTGCCTACAAGTAGAGGTACTAGTCATTAACATGTATTCCAAGTTCAAAGCAATACATCAAATGGTTCAGTGAGAAATTGAGGAGGAGATAATGACCTTGTTTAACAAAACTTAAACATTTTTCTTAGTCCAAAAAGTGCCATAAATGTGCAAAAAATATTTAAAACAGGTATTATTCCTGCTTCTACAGGTTGATCTGATGAGATAAACAAATGTGTAATGATTGTGTGACATCCAGTGAAAAAAGTGTAAGTTCGTATTTAAATAAAAAAGGAGCGCATATACAAAGATTTCTTTAACCTAAAAGCTGACATATAAAGGGAAACTATCTGCAAAAAGATCTTGGTCAAATTTTGAACAAGAGTATTCCTTGGAACACATGTGTCACCTGCCTGCTGAAACATGATAGAACAAGATGTGTTTCAAAACACTATGTCCCCGTCTGAGCAGGCTAGATATCAAATAATTGATGTCAACTGAAAGGCATTCATGAGTGGAGTATGTCAAATATATAGACTTTATTCAGTATATAAATGGAGAACCCAACAGAGTTCAATTTCATAATCATGACACTTCTGCTATTCACTATCTATTTATATTTTAAGTTTCAAATTAATACCTTAAATAGCTCAGGAGTTATGTTCATGACAGAAATTGATACATAAAATAAAGGGAGATAATCAGAATATCAGACAAGGTAGAGATATGGTTTATGGTATCTGCACTGCTCCTACTTGCTTTTATATTATGTTTCAAGATTCAAGTCCTTTCGGTCGTGTTTATGAGTTAAAAAAAATTATAAAAAGTAAAGGAAGATAATCAAAAACCATACTTGGTAGAGTTATAGTTCTCAGTCACTGCATTATTCCTAGTTGTCATCTACTTATATATGAAGTTTCAAGTCAAAACTTTTTACAGTTTTCAAGTATAAAGTAAATAGTTATTCTCTGGACAGAAATTCATTGTAAAATTAGGTAAAGAGAGATAATTAAAACACTGATCCATGTAGAGTTACGGTTCTTGGTAACTAACTACATTTCCATATCTCACTAACGCTTTATAGTTCGAGTGTCAAGTCAATACCTTGAATAGTTTATGAGTTATGCTCCCAATAAAATTGAAAAAAAAGGGGGGAGATTATTCCAAAATTCGGCTAGATAGAGTAATGGTTCTTAGTCAATGTACCTCTCCTAGTCACATTTTATTAATATATGAAGTTTCATTGCTATACCTTATATAGTTAATGCAGAATGAAGAAGTGTAACAGTGCAAAAGAAAGAGTGTAATTGAAAAGGGGAATAACGCAATAAAAATATCAGAGTTGTGGAACTTGTGCATGATAATTCCCCATGTCAAGTTCTGTCTATAAATTAAATTTCATTTCAATAGGATCATTAGAGCAGGAGTTATTGCAGAATTAAAAAAAAAGTAACGGATAGACAGACGGACAGACAGACGGAAAAGTGATCCCTGTGTGTCACTTCTGCTTACAGCAGGTGACACAATAAAAATTGTGTACGTTGACATATTTCTTTTTTAGTGTGTACGTTGACTTACACTACAATGCGTACATCTTTGGAAAGTTTATGAACTAGTGCGGTCGGTAGGCTAGGTCTGAAATTTAGTAACGTAATAATATTGTTGAAATATGAGAAAATCTTGCAGGATTCGTGCAGATTCCTGTGTGTAAGTTCGCATTTGCGTTTCAAAAAGTGACGTTGCAAAAAAATGCTTCCCCACTGCCCTTTTAACCTGGTTAGACCCGACTTACCGCTTCAATGCGGTTAGCGTAGGTGTGTCACTATTTTATGTAAGGTCCTGTATCCGTGTTCTTTTTTGGAGGGTCTATTTTATTTTATCTTACTCATTATTCTTGTGTTCGTTTTTAATATGTTGGATTTCTCATGGGTCCTTTTTGTATTTCATTATTTTTGTAAAAATAAATCACAAGCACTTATACAGCTAAATAAAAGGGAGAGAAGTTACCTCGGTCACATGATGGTCCATACCATCCGGGGTCACACAGACCCTGGTCACATGTACCGCTCACGTGGTCACAGTGGCCGCCTCTTAAACAGTGACAGGACTGCGAACAGTTGAGTCCGAATGAGGATGTGGAACATTCTGAAAATAAGTAAAAAAAATACACAAATGACTTAAACTCCATAAAACATATAGCATAAATTATTTGACATCAATATCCTGGAGATACTTGAATATATTGCTTTTTATATGAATATCACTTTCAAAAGGAGTTTGAGCATCGTCTTTACAGTTTGTGATTGTCTTTTTTGTTTATACGGAAGCGTAGATCTATCAATCATGTCAGAATAAAAACTATAAAACATAAATACGCCATGTATGCCTATATATCACTGGTTTATCGCAGAATGACCTTGAGATTATTAAAACATCTTAAAATTAAATTTAATTTGCAAATACTTCGGTCGCATGAAGGTCCTTGCCATCCGGGGTCACACATGTCAAGATCACATATGCCGACGTTGTTATCACAGTGGCTGCCATTTATACAGTGACAGATGTTGGAACAGTTTAGTCCGAATGTGGGACTGTAACACTCTGAAGATAAGCACAATATATAACAAATCAAATAAGGATACGAATTCTAATGTCCCATACTCTAAAAAGTAGAAGATTTTGAAAACTATTTTGTTTAAACATATGTACAGTTACATGTATGTACAAAATTTGACAGAGAAACATATACGTTTAATTATATACAGGAAATAATCAATATTTCAATGAAAAATTAAAAAGAATACCCCTGTCACAGGACGATCCATGCCATCCTGATCCACACTGTCCCTGGTCGCACGTGCCAACCACGTGGTCACAATGGCTTCCCCTTATACAGTGACAGGTATGGGAGCAGTTTGGTCCGAATGTGGGACCAACACATTCTGAAATTGACACGCGTATAATTATACCTATCAACGAAAAATTGAAGTTCCAAAGAAAGCAGAAATGAATCAAATTGTCTTGATGGAAGCCCTATTTAAATTCAGTAAATATCAGGATAACTATTTACTAGTGTAGACTATTTGAAAAAGTGTCATAGTCCAGTACCTTCCAATACAAACAGAACATTCTAAATAATTACTATTTGGTTTTATTTCATATACACTCAAAGGAAGTTTTAAACGTCCACCTAGATTTTTCATAATTCCACTGAATTTGGATTATGCATTAAATTCAAACTAAGTCATTTATTTCAAAAAAGTATTTGGTATAATATAGTATATTATTTAAGGTGTACATATGTGATTGATTGTTGGAACAACAATCAAATGCGTATGAACGTTTGAAATAAATAATTTAGTATGAATTAAATGCATATGTGGATATGCGATAAAGTACATTAGTCGTTTTTCGTAACTGACATGTCAAGTATATAAACTGTTTCTAAGTAACAAATATTTGTGTTGGATTGTTCACGTTTGAAAAAAGATACATGTACCTTCATTACACGCATGTCCCCTCCATCCAGGTTTACATCGGGGTGTGGAACAGATGCCCGAGATTCTATTACAGGGTTTGTTTTCGGCACAGTGACACTCGTGTTCACAACTGTTGCCGTAGTATCCAACTCCACAGTCTGTAACTATACATGAGATCCGTGATATAGGTTGAAACAAATGCTTATCATATTTACTCGGGTTTATACCTAAATATTTTAAACATAACTGATTTACGCTGATTGGTAAACACGCTGTTATGATTATACAATCGTGAATGTACTAATCCTTCCCGGATAAGACCAGTACTTACCTCCTTCATACACTTTGATCTCACATATGGTAAGAGAGTTTGCTCTCTCGACGGTGATTGTTGACGCTAAAATGTCCGACAGGTTCCAGTAAAAGATGTTCTGCTTCCTAGGGAGCGAGAGTGGATCTTTTAGCACCGCTACCGGATGTGACGTGTTTGATAGGAGGACGGTGTAATTTATATTTGTAGGGTCTGCGTAGAAATTAACGTTCATACATTTAAATACACAACAATACTATGTATGTTCATAGTACGAAAAAGACACTGGCGCTAGAGCCGCAGAAATGCCAATTTCATTGAAATATTGATTACGATTTTTTGTCCCTCTGTACTGTATATTGAACATGGTAAAGAACGGAATCTGACATGATTTGATTACGGAGGTCGTAACTTTGCACAGATGTATGCCAGCATTATATTTTATGCAATGTTCGATCAGTCTGATATTCAATTCACACATTGAATATATCATCATTGTCAAAGGCAATTCGAACGAAGAAATGACACCAAATGTCAACAATTTGTATATTTCATAATTCTGCTCCACTATCAACTTCCGGTTTGTTCTTTGGGCGATTCTGATTGGATGGTTTAAAACATCTACACATGCAATTTCCCAAAATTTGTCGATGTCAATGTCACGTCGTTAAATCAGATCGCTTGATTCAAATCTACAACTGCAACAACAACATACGCCCCCAAACCCGAATGTTGGTAGTGGAGCAGACTTATGGAAATGTACAAATTGTTGATAATTCGCATTATTACTTCATTAGGTTTGCCTTTTGACGATGATTCGTTATAGCATGTGTTAATTGGATATCAGATTAATCGAACCGTGCATAGAATATGATAGTAGCATGCATGTATAAAAAGTTATGCCGTTCGTAATCAAGTGATGTCAGAATCCGTTCCTTACCATTTTTGATATACAGTACCGGAGGAAAATAATCGAACATGTATAATTTTGATAATCAAGACTACAATGAAATTTGAAATTCTGCGGTTCAAGTGCCAGTGGAAAAAAGATACTTATTTTTCATTAACAGATTTAAAAAGTATTACTCGATACTTCTGCGAAGTCTGCGATAAGCGATACAATTTCAATTTTAAACCAAAATAATGTGCAGTGATGCTTTCATCCACTATCACTATCATCAACTGTTGTTGATACCATATCTCCCGCCGATAAGTTTGACACCACGTATCGGATACGTCTGACCCAGCTCCAGTCTCCACCAGGATTGAGGGGTCACTGTAACACTGCAGCAATAACAGCTTATCGGTACTGTGTCCTCAGACCCGTCTATAGCCAGGCTGGCTTTCATACCCTCATACACCGGGGTTGACATGGATACCTTCAGTTGTGGGCGTATCTTGGGCAGTAAGTCAGCATCTGCATATGATGTTTGTATAATATACGTGCGAGTATAATGTTTTAACATCATTGTGTTTTACTGTTTTAACACACATTTTGTCTCTCTCTCTCTGTATTACTATTTTAACAAACATTCTCTGTCTATCTCTCTCTCTCTCTCTCTCTCTCACACACATACACACATACACACACACACACACACACACATATATATATATATATATATATATATATATATATATATATATATATATATATATATATATATCGCGTGCGTGACGTTATTATGACGTCATTTCGCAAAATCCAGCACAATTTACTCTCCGATCCGTTCATAACTTTGGGTCGGGTTCAAGTTCCTAAAAAATCACTGTTTTCCTGATAAATTCACTGTTCAAAACTGTGAACTTACCCGGATATAATCCACTGTTATTTCTAGGTAATCCATCGAAAAGAATTAAATAAATTAAAATCGCCATTTTTCGCCTTGGTTTTTTTTAAATAAATCTACTTTTTAAACTTTTATCTATAAACCATGGTCGAATTCCACCAACAATTCTAGGCGCTAAGAAAAAAAAAAAGAATGGGAGCGAATTTCATCAGTCTTGTGTCTTTAATAAAAACACCCAATGATTTCATTTCTTTACAATTTTTGTTGGTTATTAAAAAATTTTCAAAAAATAATAATGATGGTATGTGTAGCTACCTAGATTAAGAATTTAAGTATTACTTGGCGGTAAGTATTGTTGGTGAAAATCGAGCCAGATCCTCCACAGAAAATGTATATATATAGGTAATAATATCGAATTTCAATATTTAGGAGCAAAACATCAAGATATATACATGTATTTTATCTACTTCATTAACATCAGAGAAGAATCTAGATATATAAACATTCCATTTATCAATAATTAAAAACATATATATAAAAGAATATTTAGATAAGTTTACCGGAGAAATAAATATATAACGGATTAATTATAATACCATTCATACACATTAATTCTCGTTTTTAAAAGGCCCCTATGATTATTTTTATGAGAACTGCCTATGACCTTTTGACCAGAGCAGTTTCTACCTACATATAAAGAGTCAAATGTGGTTTAATAACATTTAGATGTTTGCAGTCCTTCCTGTAATGAGGTTACTTAATCTAGATTCTGGTACATTTCTATTTGTGTTTATGCCAATATTCTAATCAGGAGGGGTCACGTGACTTTTTACAGTAATCAAAACGATTTTAGTGAACACCCTAAAATTTAACATGTGGCGATATTAAACAAGTGTGTCCCGCCTACTGTGTGAAAAAAAAATCAATACCAAGAATATACTCAGTTGTGTATAACTAAAACAATATATATGAGACATTGATCTTGCTTCTTAAGTGAACACTCAAAGCATGTTTGCTTCACATGGACCTCTTGTCTCGTCAGGCCTGACTGAAATAGCTCAACATGACTGACCGCTGTGATTGAAATATTGTTAAAACGGGGTTTAGAATGATCAAAAATACAAACACGCTCACTTTTATCGTCGACATCGGGGTCCGCATCTGTAGTTGACGGTTTTTTCCCTATGTCTTAGTAACTTAGTAACTGTCAAGATGATAACTTTAAATTAGTATGCACATTTATCTGAAGAAGATATTACAACACTATCATATACTTTGCAGTTACATGCAGTTTGGGCCAATATCTCAAGGACAAAAACCTTCATTATTAACCCACTGCACTATAAGCCAAATGTCTTGTTGTTTTATATTGTTGGGTATCGCTGGAAATTCCAACCAATCATGGTTCAAAATATATCCGAATGGTATGCGATTGCGTCTCCAGCGTAGTTTCTTTTTACATTACAGTTTATTAAATTCACTGCCTTCTCGTACATTTATGGTTTTCGAGAACATTGTTTGAATTGTATCAATTTTGCTGATGCAGCCTAAGTAATCCACACGCGACATTATAAACTGTCACCAAAATAACTTTCTTCCTTAACAAAAATATACGAAAACAAGCATATTTTTGCCAAATGTGCTCGTAGAAGTCCAGCTAAAATCTTGTTGAAAGATCTGTATCATACAAATGTTCATCGAAGTAAGTAAAACGACCATTTTATAAACAGTAGACCACATGCGAATAAAATTAAAATAGTAAGGCTCACACTCTTTTAAATAGCTTTGAAATTTCTAATATGTGGCGACATTGAAAACAAAATTGAATACCAAGAATATACTCTACATACAACTAAAACAATAGAGATCTGACCACTCTTGTGACTTTTTTACCCATGCATTCTTCATCTTAGATAAAATGTTTTCGCTGTCATTATTCAAAGTTTAAATTTCATTGCATGCAGAAGATGCATGAAATATATGGAAAATGCTACTGAACTGGGGGGTCATATTTTCTAAGCATAGTTAGACCCGGGACTCGTGCAGAGAAATTTATAAAATAATAACTGCCTCTCTATATATACATAGGCCTAATATAAAAAGAGGCCATTTCATTTTCATTTTCTTTTGATATGAAGGTCCTATGCATAGACAGGTTAGATTTTAAGGTCAAAACAGAGAAAAGAGAAAGAGTTGGGGACAGTATGCTTATCATAAGCCGTCCATTAAAACATTTTGTTTTAATCTTTTCTTGTTTACATTTGCTTATTACTTTTTGCGATATAAAACATACATATTTTGTTATATTGAAAATCAACTTTGTTCAGTACATGTTTATATATAAGAAAAACAAAAAGAGAGTTTGTTGGTTTAGAAATGCTTCCATATATTCATATAATCTTAGAAACTGTAGACAAGAGCAATAGTGAAAGTAAGAGTGGTGATATGTTAATTGTTAGCAATCCATTGAGACAAACGATGTGTTTATATTTTTTTAAAGACCGTTTTCAAGATAGGTTAAAGCGGGTTTATAACATTGTGTCCATTGGCATCATTGAAAATTTGACCCCCGTTTATCAAATTTACTTTGGTAAACAAAAGAAATGCGACATCAGAATATTAAAAATCCTATTCTCTCAACGCTATCAGCGCTTTGATAAATGTAAATTAGTAATATTTATAAGTAAATTGAGTTTTTTTCTTCAGACGACTTTGCAACTTCAGTTTCGAAAATACTATATCTTAAAATAATTATTACAGTCTTTTGAAGTTATTCTTTTTTCCTAAATCATGACTTAAATCAGTTTCATTTTGTTCTTTGTACTCTTTTAAAAGAAAGAATTGTTGTAACTTCAAATTCTTCATTACAATTTAATAGATAAAGTAGCAATGTGACTAATTGAAAATATAGCTATAGAAATATAAATATATTACTTGAATTAATTATTAATTAAAAACGATCTCTCACAGCAGGGTCTTTCTATAGTATAAAGAGATACTACTCACGGACAAAAAGTAAGAAAAAAACGTCAACTACGGATGCAGGCCCTGATGCAGACGATAAAAGTGTCCGTGCGTGTGAGTTTGCACAAGTGTTTGTGTACTTTTGATCATTTTACCTTGACCCCGTTTTAACAATATTTCAATCACAGCGGTCAGTTATGTTGAGATATTTCAGTCAGGCCTGACGAGACAAGAGGTCCATGTGGAGCATACATGGTTTGGGTATTCCCTGAAGGAGCAAGATCAATGTCTCATATATATATATATATATATATATATATATATATATATATATATATATATATCTTCAATGAACATTTGTATGCTACAGATCTTTCAACAATATTTTAGTTGGGCTTCAACGAGTAAATTTGGCAAACATATAACTGGTTTTGTATTTTTTGTGTGAAAAAGAAAGCATCTTTTTGTTCAATTTGGTACCAATCTATTATGTCTCGTGTGGTTTACTAAGGCTGCATCTGCCATTTTGACACAATTCAAACAATAGTATCGAAAACCATAAAACGTACGAGAACGCACATAGTACCGATATTTGAAGAAAGTTACCACGCCGCATATGATAGGCTAGATCAAGTTTGGATTCTGGAAACATTTGTCACCAAAATTTAACAAAATAATGAATTTACCGAGGCACAACAGTCGCAATTGCTCGTGTTGATTACTGTACAAACCCCCCCGGTGGGTATATAAGCGTTAATTACACTGCGAATGAAAAACATCAACTTCCTTTTAATCGATTGAGTGAATGATTAATTATTGATTTATTGTGTTGTAACACATAAAACGAATGCTAAAGTATGAAGTTTAATGACATACATATTTTTATATAGAGTAAATTAACTAATCTATCTATCTATCTATCTATCTATCTATCTGTTATGCCAATGTCTCAGATATTTATCAAAAAAACTTATTGAAAAGCTACCTATTAACTGTTGTTTAAATATATACACTTTTATGTTGTATTGAATTGGAACATGTTTTTCAGTCTTATGCATCTTTCACATGATACTACATATAGTTAGCATTTCAATTTTTTTAAATAGTTTTATCGAATATATAAACATAAAAGGGTACCTGTGCTACAGTTAAGTCCGGAATAACCGACTTCACATCCATTTGGACACACCCCGTTGGTAGAGTTACATTGTTCATTGTTGTAACAGTGACATGTACCGGAACAGTTGAATCCAAATGTTTGATATGGGCACTCTGGATAAAAGTGTTAACAAGTTAAACAAAAATTGAAATCCAGTTATATTTAGTATACTGTATTTTGTTATTAAAACGAATTCCGACTTTACATCCATTTCGTTACTGGTTACACTGGCATGTACCGAAAAAGTTGAACATAAATGTTCAATTTGGACAGTCTGGGTACAATTGTTAACCAGATAAACAACAGTCTTCCTCGGAACACATGTGACACATGCTGAAGCGTGACGGACAGGCAGATGGACAGACAGACGGCGAATAAAGAACCCTTTATGTCTTCTCTGCTGACAGCAGGTGACACAATAACAATGACATCCGGTGAACGGTTTTTGTATACTTTAGTTTTTTAACAAGAGGGCCAAGATGGCCCTGAATCGCTCACCTGAGAAATTTTGCTTTCATTGCCGTTCACAACATAGTCATACTGAATACAAAATCCATACAGAAGATCAGCAAAATAATTTTAATTCCACGCAAAAAGTTAACATGTGGTCAAAAAAACAAGTTTACCCTAGCGTCGAACCAATTTTGACCCCAGGTTCAGGTCCACATAGCCAGGTTACACACCAGATGTCTAAACCCATGATCTTGTGGTTTCTGACAAGGACAGGTGTCATTGTGGCAAGGTATACAGACATGGATTTTGGAGCTCTGAGAATTTAGCTAAATTAAAGTGGTTATTGGAGGAGAAAATGAATAAAAAATATATAGCATGGATGTGTATTTGATGGACTTGAATTTGGACTATTTGTTAAGGCAAGTTTTTACATATATCTTGAAATATTAATAATTTTGACTTTTCAATAGTTTTTTCAATAGAGAACAATGAACTGGTAACGGTTGAATGATCTTACCTGTTTGACCATGTGTATGTGGTGGTAGCATTGAGTGACATAGTGAGTGAATAGTCAGTGTGATGCACGTGCAGCCTTATTGAATTATTCTAGTAGAGAAGTAACTGTCACAATATCATTACAATGGGTATTGCAGTGGAACAATACAGGTTGAGAATTGGACTGTTTAATCTGAAGCTCCAGGGCAGAACACATGTCAAACCAAGGAACTCAAAAAGATATGATCCTTACTGTGGTGGGTCAGATATTCATTATCGCAGTTTTGATACCTGTCTTTTTATGCTGGGATCAGTGATTGCTATTCATGAAATAACAAGGTGTCAGGACTTGATTGTCGATCAGTATGCTACACCATTGGTGAACTATTGTGAACTACAGGATCACCACTTAGTAAATCCTGGCTATTTTGGTACCATGTCACTAGCGTGTGGGGTATCTGACCAGCAATACTCTTCATACTCTTCAAGGCTGCTCATTCTCTCAGCAGACATTGAATTGAATCCAGGGCCTACGGAAGATACCCAGATGATTTTACTGGCAATGCATGAGGTGAAAAATGAAATTTGCACAGTAAAGTCTGTAGTCATAGGTGTCCAGGAAGAGATGAGATACATTCAATCTGAAATATCTAGCGAATAAATGAAATAGAGTTCAATTGTGAAACACTCAGCAGCGATGTGGGCGGTTTATCCTATCATGATGAAACTACCAGAGAGTTAGTCAGCAACATTGAACAACAACTGATTATAAACGAATCTGAAAGGCTTAAACCTTCTATGAGAGTGTTTAGGGTAGAAGAATCTGAAAATGAAGAAAATAATTTGGAAAAAGTTATCAATGATAAAGTATTTTCAGTTGCAGAAAAAAAATGATGGTTTGAATGAGAATTCTATAAGCAAAGCTAAACGTATTGAGAAACGTGGAAATAAGGCTAGAATGATTGTAATAGTATTCAAAAACTGTGATGACAAGTTCAAGTTATTTAAATACCGGTCTGCCTTAAGAAATGCTGGGATTTGCATTGCAAACGACTTATCATACCTGCAGCGACAAAGGTTGAGAGAGATTAATAGAATGGGACTTCATAGATACTTCAAAGGGGGAAAACTGGTAACATATGAAAAAGCGCCAAACAAAACCATGAGAAATCCAGAGGTTAGGGAGTTCAGGAGTGCTGTACGTCAGAATCATATAACTGACCGTGTTTATGACCGTATGGAGACTGTAACTAATGAAGTCAACATATCAGGAAATGACAATAGAAACCTGTATTAGGGATGTGGCCAAAGCCCAGTAGACTCATTAAAGCTCTTGTCATGGAACATTGAAGGTTTTAAGAATAAGTTGGAATCGTTTGACATTATTGCTCTTTTTAAAAAATACCATATCATACGTATACAAGAAACATGGGACACAACTAACTGTGAATTTTGCAATATATTTGTACAG
>CM037788.1:56397577-56447577 GCA_021229015.1 Solen grandis
ACAACCAAAAGATTAAAATTAACCAGCATAGATAGACAGACAGACAGACAGACAGACAGTGACCGTAATGTGTCACAATCGAGTGAATCTCAAAGTGAACAAAATATTTAATTCAGGGACCAAACATTTGTTTAAGTTTCAGATAACTGTTACCTACTGAATGGAACTGCCTCGTCCGTGTACGGCCAACCGGACCGAAAGTACTACATAAGGAAACTTTTTTCTTCCAGCTGTTTGTTTGCCAGTTTGTGTGTGGGGAAGATTTGTAAAATAAATCCACTGTTTTGGAGATTATTCTTACTTTCAAACAGCTCAGTACCTGAATAACGAACCCACAACCTTCAGATCCGCGGTCACGTTTTTTTTTGTTTTGTTTTTTTTCAATAGACCGTGGCACTGTTGTTGTGATCATAGTTTCAGCCTAAACATTTACAAACAGATTGTGTTATTGAAATTGTTAAATGAAGCTGATAGCGCGAAGAGCCATGGAGACGTAAACCTGATATGATTTCAATCACTGCATTATGCATGATCCATCGTCGATAGCTTCATACAAGTGGATTAACAGTTCGACATTCAAATAATCTCGAGGAGCATGAAGAGTTTAGTAAAAATGGTTACTTAAACATGAGAGCGCTCGTGATCTTTTTGGTAGTAAGGCGAGGATTATTTCTGAATGAGCATGGAAAATACGCGATGGTCCAGAGCCCATATTTGACCAGCCTAGATCCGTTGATTATCCAAACAACAAATACGAGTGGAACCAAAAAATGCGCACGAATATGTGTCCTGACGAGTGGATGCGTTTCTTTCATGCACAGAACTTACGGTAAGATAACAACGCCATTATACTCATTTTTAGGATCATTTCTTAATTTAATATATATCTACTTTTGTAATAAAATGTGTGCAGTTTGAATTCTGATTGAAAGTGCTCACGGAAATAAATGTATTTAATATGCATGTACTTTCATTTCATTTTGACAAAGTTAAAAGAAACTATCAATTTTAATTTTCACAGTAACTTTTGAAAGATTTTCTACTTGAAAAGGTAAGATTTTTCCTATCACTTATCATACAACAAATTGTCAGATTAATTCCATCATGGGTAAAGGGAGGAGTTTGGTATTTTACCATACTCCACCTGCCGAAAATATCAAGAGGTATATCTATGAAAATAACAACTCAAACGAGACATTTTAAACGTGCGGTTAGATTGCAAGAATTCGAGATTCAAAATTATAAGTGGTTGCGAGGTCCAGGTCTAGTGTCATGGGCATTCCACATGCATACTTGTTAAATAAAACAAAATGGGTTTACAGATACAAAATTATATAAAAAAAAAATATATATTAAATTACGCTACGCTAGTTCTTAGCCATCCATCCTTAATTTACTTCATCTTTTGTTGTAGTTAGCATAGCTCCAAATTGCAACGACACGGTGACCCATTTTGAATACACGGGAGCGAAGAATTACACGTACAGTGATCTCCCATGCCAGAGATGGGATCGGCAATACCCCCATTCACACCGTATGACTTATCCTAGTTATTTCCCAGATGCCACTCTAGCTGAGGCCGCCAACTACTGCCGGGATCCAGACTCTGGGGGCACACTATGGTGTTATACACTGGATCCCAGCGTCAGGTGGCAAGATTGCGACATACCGAAATGTCGGACAGGTAAGCCTTTTTTCGCATTCATGCGCATTCTCATTAAATGATAAGTGCTAATCAAGATTAAAATACATAATTATACCTTCTTGACATTAATAAAAAGATCAAACTGACTAAGCTTTCCGGTCGGATTTTAGGTTATATGTCCAGTTGATTTCCGGTCCAGTTTATAAATAAATATATGGTCGATAAGTTAAGTACAATTACCTATTGTTGTTGTTTCAATGAAAACACTGTTGACAAATAGTATAGGATAAGGCCCATGCGCCCAAAGGAAAAGTGTGTGGCTTAAATTTAGTACAAAGTCGCTCTTGATTGATTGATTGATTGATTGATTGATTGATTGATTGATGGATGGATGGATGGATGGATTGATTGATTGATTGATTGATTGATTGATTGATTGATTGATTGATAGATTTTGTGAATTTGATAAGATAATTTTGGATTGGATGTAGAAAAGGTTAATTGGTTGGATAAGATAAGATTTCATGATTGATTGCTTGATTGATTGATTCAAATGTTAAATAGTGGTGATTTTCAAAGTGCGCAAATTGTTTTATCGGAAATAAAACAGACGTCTTGTTTAAATTTCTGACATCTGTTTCCTATTGAATGGAATTGCCTCGCCCATGTATGGCCACCATGACTGGAAGTACTACGTGGAACAACCTTGATATTTTTTGATACTGCTTCGGAGATAATTCGAACAGTTCTCGAATAACGAAAAGTTTCAAATAATGTAATCACATAAGTCACATTGCTCACATAATATGGTCATCGAAAACATTGACATTGGTATTCAAATGCCAAGTAACCAAAGTACAGTTTTATCATGTTAACTTAATATCTCAATTTCTGTATCTCTCTGTATTGTCAATAGAACATAGTCACACATTTCGTCAATAGAATATAATCACACATTTCGTCAATGGAATATAATCACACATTTCGTCAATAGAACATAGTCACACATTTCGTCAATAGAACATAGTCACACATTTCGTCAAAAGAACATGATCACACATTTCGTCAATGGAATATAATCACACATTTCGTCAATAGAACATAGTCACACATTTCGTCAATAGAATATAATCACACATTTCGTCAATAGAACATAGTCACACATTTCGTCAATAGAATATAATCACACATTTCGTCAATAGAACATAGTCACACATTTCGTCAATAGAACATAGTCACACATTTCGTCAATAGAATATAATCACACATTTCGTCAATAGAACATAGTCACACATTTCGTCAATAGAATATAATCACACATTTCGTCAATAGAACATAGTCACACATTTCGTCAATAGAATATAATCACACATTTCGTCAATAGAACATAGTCACACATTTCGTCAATAGAATATAATCACACATTTCGTCAATAGAATATAATCACACTGTTACTTTAATACACTAAGCACACGTTTATTAACTTGATACTAATCTAGTTAATCAATTATGTATGTGGTTCAACAGTAAAGTTTCAACTGCATATCCGAAGGATATGGGTTTGAAAACCGTTGGGGACAAACATTTTTCATGAACTTCTCAAACGTAAGGTACTGGTTTTATCCAGGAACCGTCGGTTGGAGTTTGTTTAAGTTGTAAGAGCTTGTTTCCCAACCGACGCAAAACTAACAAGTTTAAAGTGCAAACGCATACACGCACGTTCACATGCATTATTATCGATTCATACATACAAACATACAAACATACATACATACATACATACATAAATACATTTTATAAGCTAATTGATATTTAAGTAATATTTTTGGCACATTTCTTTGACAGTTTAATATACATTTGGCATTTTAAAAAATGAAATTCTTCTTCTATGGTATTGATACTTGACATTTTGTATCTCGATATGTTTTATGTTGTTTATGCAAACTTCCTGCTTCTACACAAGTTTAACTTAAAAGGCTAGATGTGTTGAAAATGAAAGAAATAAGAAAAAACTTAATGTTATGATGTGATGATAGTATCGTGAAATACATTTTTGATGCAAGGGCGACATGTGGTTCAATAATGTACACTTTGAAACGAAAGTTTGAGTGACAATTTGATTTTGTTCTCACTTCTAATATCTTAACCATTTGATGTTTTATTATAAAAAAGGGGGGGGGGATAATTTTCGTCGATTTCATGGTCTACTTTACCCACGAATAATATTACCAACGTAAAATGTTCATCTATCATAGAACATAAATCCACGAATACATGTACATACCAACGAAGTAGACCTTATGACAGATTCCATGATATTTAATGCCAACGAAAATAAATGAGTTTACAGTACAATCACACAATGAAAACATTCATAGTATTCATATTCTATTACATTTAAATTTTCATTACAATATTTGCTAACTCGTAAATCAAAAGGAATATAATTGTGTCTGTCAGTTTTTTTTACATGCAGCTAATGGCTCGAACATCGAAAGCAAGACAAAGCTAACCTGTATTTCAAGATATCTCCAAGTATCTAATAAACTTTTTAAATATTTGTAGTAATGAAATCTGCTAGAACTTGAAATGATTTCATTTTTTTTTTCTATTTTGTTTGTTTGATTGTTTCGAATTAATTATGAATGAAATACATGACATCATAATCAATCGAAGTATATTATTTATGCTTGAAACGATTTGTTGTTATTGTTGTTTTGTGAGGCGGGGGGTTAACCTCCCACCGACAGTATCTCAGTCTTTTGGAGACGATGTCTACATGAGACAGATATAATGCTGCCACACTGCAATATCACGCCGTTGACATGTGGCATGATACCACACCCAGTCACATTATCCTGACACCGGGCCAACCAGTCCTGCAACCTACCCTTATATGTAGAGAGCCAAGCATTTTATGACTTTGGTATGTCGCGGCCAGTAGGTAAATACATGTAGACAGATACTGTAATTGACATTACTTTTTTATAAATGTATAACTGCGGTGATACTTTAAGGTTAATTGTTCTTCCAAAGACAGTGTTTATTCTTCGGACAGAAAAGCAATGTGTGGGCTACAGGTTTGTCACGAGATGCAATCTGTACATACTCATTGACGACAACGTTACTACGATGCATATATAACAAAATAATCTTCAGCTTAATATCATTCAATTGTTTACAAAAATAACTAATTTGCATATTCGGTATATCTTCATCAATTTTTTGGCGTTTTCCATAGACCTCCCGTATGTCTTCGGTAACGAATCATGAGTGCTTAAATTGATGACGTTGCAGATAAACAAATCATGATTCGACGACGGTTTTTCAATTTCAAATAATTCCGATTACGTCTTCGGGAATACTCGCCAATGTAAACATTGGGAGTATTTATACATCCATCCCAAATACTAACTTGCGTAATTTGATCATCATTATCAATGCGTTTAACTGATATTTTTACAGTAGATACGCGCTTATTATATTTGTTTGTTCGTTGGGTTTAACGTTCCACCGACAGTATTTCAGTCACTTGGAGACGATTTCTACTTGAGACAGATATAGTGCTGCCACACTACAGTATCACGCCGTAGACATGTGACATGATACCACACCCGGTCACATTATCCTGACACCAGGCCAACCAGTCCTGCAACTACCCTTATATGCTGAGCGCCAAGCAAGGGAGCTATAACGGTACCATTATCACGACTCTTGTTATGTCGCGGCCGGGGATGCACATTATGTACTATTTGTGCTAGTCTGCAATATGTCAATGTTATTTTATATTTTCTTTTTCATGCAAATTGAATTATTATGAAATACAATGGGCCTTTAAATCGATGAGCTAATCTGATCTCACACATGTCTTGGTTTCAGATAACTGCCTACTGCTAAATGGAATTGCTATGTCGAGATACGACCATCCGGACAGGAAGTACTATGTAGAACAGCCATGATATTTTTTGTTTTTCTGATGTACATATGTATTTGCATATTCTAGCAAGTAATATTAATCATTTGTTCATGTTGCATCGATAAAAATCACTCACACACACTGCTCTTTAGATCTAAATGACCGGATGTGAGAAAAAAAAACGTATAATAATGTTTGTATGTTTTATACACATGTTATATCATAAGTACCTGGGTGAAAATAAAAGCTTGTTATAATATCAACTTTCAAAACGGTATGAAATGCCGGCTATTGCATACATGTGAAAATGACGCATTTAAACAAGATCAAGTAAGGGTATCTGGAAATATCATCTTGGTGTTTGCGAATTTATGTAAAGAAATGACACAAAATCATGTGTATTTATTCTCTGGAAAAAACATGGCAAATTGTGCAAAGAAATCATCAGATCAATGAATCTAAACATCCCTTTTGAGTAATTTGTTGAATATTTACTCTATTTGAAAATACGTCATTCAAAAGGACGGACGTTCAATTTAAATTCCGATGCTTAATTAGTTCTCTTCATGTATTTCCCGAAGAGGTTTAAGTAACAAAAAAAAACACATATTCTTCACATACTTTTCACTGTATTGCATTTTAAAGCCATTTGACCATTGAGGTAGTTAAACTATTATTAATTAGACAAACAAATGCAGATTGTAGACGCCTTCAGGTGATTTCATTTCCCCAGGAACAAACATACACATGACGCATGGAAAAATAATAAAGATATAAAAAGATATATGTGTTGCCTCAAAATTGACCTATTTCAGTCTTCAACGAAATTTAATGTCATTGAAAACGTATATGCTATTATAGAACAATACCGTCTTATCTTCGTGTTTTTATAAGACTTTATTTTCCCGATTACATAGATTAAGCTGTTTGTAAAATCAATAGCTTAACAGTTTGTATAAAAAATTTCAAATCAACCCATCCGGTTTAAAAAAATAATCAATCAATATCACGTCTTATTCATAAAGTAATATGTTCATTAAGTGAACAACAAATGGTTTTTGATAAACTATATTTCTGGTTGAGCATTTCTAAATTATGATTAAAACCAAAAGATATAATTCTCATAAAATCGTGATGATAGATATTGTTCCTGGCGCCAAGTAAAAAAAGCTGTTTTGGTTTTGATACTCAAATATTTCAGGGAAAAAAACTGTTTATGAAAAGAAATTACCCAAGACATGATGCTTCGTTAGCACGACCCTATATCAATAGATATTTTCTGCACACTCAGAAAATTTCGTGGAAATACCTCTAGTGACGATGATATTCAATTGCTATCTTCGCCTCTATCAATAATTGTGTCACCCGGTTTTATCGGGACTCGTTATGAAACCCTCTATTCCCTGCCCCCTGAGATATTTAAGTTAAAGGACCCTTTAGTTTTATCATTAATCTGAGAGTATCATATTCTGGGGTCAACGAAAAGTCATGTATGGTCGACATTTTCTCAAGCCAATCAAAACCTAGCTTACAAATTGTTTAGGTATTGTTATAGCAACGCACTGTGTTATTGGCTTATGTGACCAGGCTCATAGATGTATCTTAATTGATACCCATTTAGAAGGCTGGTATGGTATGTAACCAACGGTTAACATGAAATACACAAAGGACACATGATTTTGTTTGCTATATTCTTTTAGGTCACGAATGGGAAGTTCTCACTGCTAAAACGGAAAAAAGTACTTTATTTTTACGCTTGTACTCGTTTTCGTTAATTTAATTTCCCGCCATTTAATTAACGCCAACATTTGGCCCCGCAGATATAATGCACTTTACAAAAGATGTCTACATGTATATTGAAATAGAAATCTGATTTAATATTATAAAGTCTTTATTTGCTGATTACATAAAATTTCGTTGTGTCTGTAATTAGACCTATTTCGTGGGTACATATCGAGGGTTGACCGCGAAAATCTTCCATTTTTTTTTTCATTTCTATATGCACTTAGAACAGTTTCGCGGTCAGCCCTAAGGTTGATCTAAGGTCTTCTAAATATGCAGTTTTCGCGACATTAACCTTTGCATGGCGTCCACGGAAACTCTCGATATAATTTGGCAGTTTTTCATTTCCTGGTGGCTAAAGACAGTTTTAGTTGTAACATTTTTATTCACTATAATGTTGAGGCTACAAACTGTAACCCTCTGACGTCATCAGCAATGTTCGCCATACGGAGGATTCCGGAGACTGGCGGAATATAACGATTGGCTATATAAGCAACTGATAAACCTTAAAGCTGAGTTCAGAATATATATATACTAATATTCGTGTTATTAATGAGCTCAAAACGTACATGTTATCATTAGGGTTCTCCCTTTAGAAGAACGAGTACTTTTAAACCAGATTGCCATGCTCAGTGGCATGTAATTGGAGCATTTTAAGTAAACGTTATGTGTCGCCACAAGGGTGCACACGTTGTGTACCTTGAAGGGTCCATCCACTAAGTCAGCGGTGTCCCTGACCGAATAATTATAGTTGGTGGCAAAACATCACTTAGTTCTTTATAATTAGCACGGTGGGTTCGAGTCCCGGCAGGTATACATTTGAGAAAACCTTCCAACTGGCTTGCGGTAGGTCGGTGGTCCTTCCCGGGTCCCACTGTGTACTCGACAGGGTCATTATACAGTTGTAATTAGCTGGACTTCAATGTATGGCTAGAATACTATCGCTAAACGGTAAAAACCAGCACAACAAACAATCGATCAATTAAGTGTATTGGCCACAACCCCATATTTATGCCAATTTATTATATTCTTGTATTTTCAAATCAGAAAAATGATTAATATATCTACTTCCACGACCCTAAATAAATTAAGGGATTCTGTAGAGATTGATTGATTGATTGATTGATTGATTGATTGATTGATTGATTGATTGATTGATTGATTGATTGATTGATTGATTGATTGATTGATTGATTGACTATATAGATTAAAAAGCGCAAACAATTTCTTAGCTATTTGTTTTCAAATATTTTATTTCAACAAGGGTAAGAGTTTATCCATATCGAAGGGATAATTTTCTTAGAGGACTAAATACATTTTGTTTTCAATCATTATAATTAAGTTATAAGAGAAAACACTAATTAATTCTCAATCTAGAATATATGTTGTTCAAATTAGTGTTTCTATATTTTTCGCTTTCGCGTTTTCTGCTTTTCCCCATACCCCCGATACTGTATTGCCCGCTGGCTAGATCCGGACCAGCACTGAACATACTTGATATTATGTACACAGCACTGCAGGGCTAGCTAGCGACGGAGGAAGTTTCGGAAAATAGTCTCCGGTTAGAGTTCTCTCAGTAGACATGTCATCCCTTAGGAAGCTTGTTACCAGAGACCTCGGGTCCTTGCTGAAGTCCCATGCACCAAGGTATATAATCTTTCAACTTATTTTCATAAATGCTTTTCTGTTTTATTTCCTATGTACAAACCACTGACACGTTCAGTTCTATATCTAAAAATAGAACGTATGTCGGTCAATCATTTATACCAAGGGGCTCGTGTGTTAATGTACGACACGGCACGTATGTAAACTCATGGAAAGTATTACTTAGCCAGGATGTATGCATACACATAACCAAGATAAACACTTGAAAAAAAATTAAAGTCCATTTGCAACATTCAAGTGTGCTATCTTAACCATGATTATTTGCAGACAGATCAACAGATTATCCTCTCGTTTGACCATGCTTTCCATGGAAACGCCTTTAAACATATTGTAAATCACCGAATTATGATTTGTTCAAATTGTATTCATTGCTTGGTGTGTAGTTATTTGTTTATGCATTAACACCAAAAAGTATTAAGCATGCTCTTTATCAACAGACCAAATATGCGAAAGACAGTATATGGGACTAAGTTACTTATTCTTCACATGTTAACTACTGACATCTTATCCAACGCCTTTTAAAGAGGTCATTGTACTTTGCGACAATGAAATGTTTGTTTGCTTTGGGCTTACGTCCGTTCTGTACGACTTTTGGGGACTTTATGAGCTATGTGTTCGTCCTGTAGTCGGTTCGCCCTTTGTCGAGAATATGTGGTACTATTTCTGCCTCAAACTGACATGCTAATATTTCGAGTTCGAACCCAGAACCCCGCCTCCTCACCTGCAAATACCATTCATAGTATGTTTTCTTTTTTCTAAAAAATGCACATGTATATTACAAAGAATCGAAATAGCAATTTAATATCTTCAACATCTTATAATTTTATCTAGAACCGATCATTTATGATACATAAAAATAGAGGATTGTGTAAAATGTCAATAAAGAAATAGTGATTGAGCAAAGTTGTTGGATAGGAAATATTAACGCGTTATCTTATTTGATAATTCAAGTACGTCCCAGATATTGAACCGACACGCGGCTGGGTAGCTAGGATATTAAATATGCGCGTAAGATTATGTATGTATAAGGAACAGTTTTACACAGTTCCTGTATATAAGGTGAATATATATGCTGGAGATGAAAATATAGATGACTGACACTGAAGTATAAGTTGACGAAATAAAGTAAAACAAAAACGCAGTTAATTATAATGAAAAGAAAAGATGATGATGATGATGATGATGATGATGATGATTAAATTATATAAAGGTGCTAGATATACCCTAAAGGACCTTTTTATCAATGATTGTTTTAAGTATCGCTTTGATTGAAATATTGTCGGTGGGACGTTAAATCCAAGTATATATTCAATCAAAGTACTACATGTACACGAATAATACGAAAGGGAGGCGTTATAACCACACACACAGAGAGAGAGAGAGAGAGAGAGAGTTTCAGTGATAGCTTCAATATCTTATGCTTGCCTGTATTTGAAGATAATATTGATATATTATTTTAGTAGGAAGTACTATTTAGAAGTCAGTTTGTCCCTTTCGTCCGTGATTCGAATGTGTGGTCGAGACATCCCTATAGCACCAAAACCATAACCGATGTTCTTGTGCGTCTTTACAGGGTAAACTGGTGTGATGGGGGAATAAAATATATACTTTTCCAATGATGTCATTATGACATATATATCTGTGTTTTATTTCTTAGATGCATCGCTGGACGAACTTCGTCTCACGGTAAGAAACACCATTCTAAAATTAAGAAAAAAGTTATATCTTACAATATTTGACAATGATTGCTTTGGTTTATTTAGCACCTTTTACAGGTGGTTTCCCCCAAGTAAACACTGACATTTTCTCCATAAATTACCACCAATTTTCCCGATATTTTTTCCAAGAAAAATAACTTATGGAATTTTAATGAAAGTGTTATTCTGATTATTTAAATAATGATTTGAAAATTTCTTACATATTAAAGTTATCTATAAATAGTCAATATTACTATTAATTTAAAACAATTTCATTATCTTATAATTTCCCAATTTTGGATTAATTACGCTATATTTCCCAATCAGAAAGCCACAGGTAGTAAAAAGTATTGAAAAAAAATCACTGATTGAAATATGCACTTCCATTCTTATCTATCAAAACACAAATTACGACAACGTGTGGATCAATATTTCGGGACACTTATCGTCTACAAATGTATTTTAAATATCTTATTTACATGTTAAGTAAATAAAGTATTTTTTGGACGATCTTGTATGTACAAGGATATAATCTGATACTGTTTTCCGACATTTATTAATTAATCTCTATATGAATGTTTTAGGCTCGACTTTTAAAACCATTAATGAAAAATTATATTATGAACTAATGACGGATCCCATACATATATAGAGAGAGTAAAATAACGAAATTTACGAGGAGCGATTTTAAGGGCATCGTGCATATTTCGAGATGTTTTCCAAATCAAGTGCGTTAAAATGATAACCCCAGGAAAGAAAATAATCTGGGTTTTTTTTAAACTTGCTTTTATCCGAGCATTTTATATCCACCAAGCATTTCGTATTGTTTGAAAAAATGTTCTCTTTTATGTTACCAGATTTTAGCACGGCAGCAGACGACCGAGTACGCGGTGGAGATGGCCTGCTCCAACATTCGGTATGGCAGGGGTGTCACACGTGAGGTTGGCATGGTGAGTGACTAACACGTGTTGTGCCGTCAGACTATCTAACTTTTATTCCGCGGTTATTTCCCCTTTCAGTTGTAGCTCTCTTGTGTAGGTTCCGCTTTAGCTCAAACAATTCTGTATGTAACACATTATTAATGTTGATTTTAACACCATTTTCTTCTAAATATATTCCTTAATACTGCGACCGAATAACATAAGTTACCTTGCATATATACAGTAGAATTACGATGTTTCGAGAACGATATTGGGGATGTAAAATTCTTGGGTTATCGAAAGGATCGGATTGAAAAAAAAGTGTTTAATGAAAAATAAATGAGTTTGTGTCGATATGATGTGTATGACCCGGATGAGGCATGGTCATACAAAGTCCAGAACTCCAGACAATCTCCATTTTTCTGTTCACATTTAGCGCGACCGTTTATAGCAGGTGACCGGTATTGATAGGTGGACAGAAATAAGGACATAAATTCTATCATAGTGATGGTATACTCCAGCACAACAAACCGTAACAATTATATGAATGGAATAATGTCCGTTTACAATCTAGGATTGTAAAAACCTCGGGGCCCGCAAGGTGATGGTGGTAACAGACGCCCGCCTCAGCAAGATGAAGCCCGTTCAGGTCACTCTGCAGTCTCTAGAGGAAGCAGGCGTCGGGTACCAGCTGTATGACACTGTAGAGGTCGAGCCCACTGACGAAAGGTAGGTATTTGTCCAAGTCTCCGCCAGTCCCTTTTTTGTATTGGGTTTTACTCATTTACCGCAAACTATAGAAACTTTCGAGATCACAGCTGAACCTGTATTAGCGGCCACCTGTATGAAGCGGTCAACATGTATTTAGCGGTCAGTTTTAATATAATTAAACTACCATTCTGTTATATGTTTAACCTTTATTTAGCGACCAGCTCTGTTAAGCTGCCACTTTCACTTGTTTTATTGACTGACCGCTTCAGACAGGTTTTACTGTATTTCAGAATGATTGTCATTTCTGGCAAAACACAAACACATAATACATAATGTAAGTTTTCATAACGTGAAAAACATCCTAGAGGTGAGAGCATCTCTACTTCGGAAGTATAGTAGTCAAAGTAGGTGATGGTACATTGTAATGCATGGCACGTACGTCAGGCACAGTGTATATCAGTGTAATTTAATGACATATTGGGTAGATGTGGTACTGTTGTGGGGTATTAGTCACTTGTCTATGCTTGTTGCCTACATTTAAAATAAGCAAATAAAAAGGCTCCCTGGGCCAAAATGATTTTCAGACTGAAAGTAATAAATTATTGTGACAATAAGGAACCATATAGAGATTATTTTATGTACAAGTTATAAATACTGAGAAGAATTGCTCTTTATTTTATACCTATACATTTTCTGGCCCTAAAACACGCAAAATACGAGACGCAAATACAACTCAACAGATTAAAAATCCGTATTATATCAGCGTCTAATACATAGTATGACGTCACACTGTGCGGACTACTTTCGGCATGGTTCCCGCTGTAAGTGGGCGCTACGTAGTAAGTAGAGACGAGAACCAGTACTACAGGGAGAACCAGTTTCTATTTTTATCAAAGAAATCCTCTCGTCAAATTTATTTAATAAACGATAAAAAAGGATGTTCTTGTTGTTTTTTTAAATTATTATCAAAGAAACATTGTTTTTATTTTTATCTTTAAATTTCTTTACAAACTTATCACAAATAACAGACACGTTTTCGAGATTCACCGTTATTTCATTGTTGTCGGCTGCAGCAATTGTTTACATTTAAGGATAGGTCTAAAACGCTGACTATCTCTTTCTTCTATTAAGTGCTCACAGAAATGTCCAAAGCATCAATAATTATGCCAATGCATCTCTAGAAATACAAGAACAAATGTCAGACATACTGTCTCTGAACCCAAATCCTTCTTATGTGACTAAAGCTCTTACAAAATTTAATCAGCCTATGAGCAAATATCAACATACTTCCAGGTTCACTTCCTGTCATCCCTGTCCAGCCCTTGAACCCGTTCCTTCAACATCTAAGTCTGTGGTGTCATCAAATATCCACAGCATGTCAGAAATAGAATGTGTCTCAAAGCACGCTGGTCAGATCTTTCAAAATGCAACGCTGATGAACTGTCCTATCACAATCATAAACAACACCGCGAAAACTGACGACACTTCTCCTACCTTGCCCAAACGCCGGAAAAGAATCTGTCCAGTTATCACGTCTGACACCGACAGTGATTGAAAAACGAAAGGTTTTCCAGCAGACATGTTTTATTCCAAATTCAGTGTTCACATGTTAGTGTTTTTCATTTTGTTAAAATCCACTTAGCATTACAGTTTGTGTATTGGCCGCCATTTTTCTTAAATACATGAGAAGAGGTGGGGGCGTGGCTTAAATTCCATAGTAAAATTCATCCGCCATTGATGATTTTTTTTCTTTTTTTTTCTTTTTTTTTTTGAAGAAAAAAGTAATAAAGCCATCAAAACCCTATAAACTGACTTCTTCTGTTTTGAAAATGTAAAGGTATATAATAAAAGGAAAATTATGTTGCAGTAGCTTTCCGTGGCTTCGTATTTTGCTTCTCGCAGCGTAGGAAGAAAGATTTCTCGCTCGACCTTCGGTCTCGCGAGATATCTTTCTTCCCACGCTGCTCGGAGCAAAATACAAAGCCACGGAAAGCCACTGCAACATAATATTCCCTATATATAGAGACTGCGATCTTTTGTAGTTTAATAAGCAAGTCGGTCTTGTTGGCGTATTTATTGAGACGAAAAAAAAGAGGAAAATTAAGCTTTTCTTCATTTTAAGTTTTCAGAAATGTATCGATTTTGCCAAGGCCGGTAACTTTGACATGTTTCTGGCAGTGGGCGGGGGCAGTGTGATTGACACGTGTAAAGCAGCTAATCTCTACTCGACAAAGCCGGACGCGGAGCTTCTGGACTTTGTAAATGCACCAATCGGAAAGGGCCAACCAGTGTCACATCAGTTGAAGCCACTGATAGCTGGTAAATAGAACATATACACTATCTTTTGACTATACATGTATTAACAGAAGATCTTAATAATAATTTCTTAAAGCCAATAAATATACTCAACTTTACTTAGCGCTATGTTTGTTTGTTTGATGAAATGGGTTTAACGTCCTATCGACATTATTTCAGTCATTATGAGACCATGTCTTCTTCACACTGATATTGTGCTGTTTTACTGCGATATCACACCGTAGACAGGTGGCAAGCTGCTTCCACACTCAGTCACATAATCCTGAAACTGGGCAAATCAGTCCTGGAAATACGCTTACATATTGAGCACCTAGCAAGGGAGTTAATATATTAGTCCCAATTCTGAATTCTAAATATTTTAATCTTACCATGCTTAATTT
Organism: Solen grandis; assembly: GCA_021229015.1. NCBI lineage: Eukaryota > Metazoa > Mollusca > Bivalvia > Adapedonta > Solenidae > Solen > Solen grandis. Next base: position 56,412,610 of record CM037788.1, read on the forward strand.
CTTAAATGGACTCGTCCTTTCTTCATTTTAGACTGCACCATTAGTTATTTTTGGGGATGATTATCGAAAATTTATTGACAGAATAGCAAACAGTGCAGATCATGATCAGACCGCACGGATGTACAGTCTGATCTTGGTCTGCACTGCTCGCTCATGCAATCACACGTGCTCATATCATTGTCATTCTTAAATGCATTGTATTTCGGGATGTGTCATTTTTTAGCATATAGTCTCAGTAAGGTACCTATTACTATCAATTTAGGGATTTCTGAAACTGACATTTTATAAAACAATTAACCTCGATTTAACGGCCATTTGTGCTAAGTGTCCACCTTTCTTATTTTCTTGAATAATCGCCTATGATAGTTTTGACTGTTTCTGTTTGAAATTAGGACCAATGGGTGTTTAAAAACAAATTTCCAAAACACACATTTGTCCTTCTGTAATAAAAGAAGTATTAAGTGGAACAAAAAAAATGTTTCAGTTCCTACCACGGCCGGAACCGGAAGTGAAACAACTGGCGTGGCAGTGTTCGATTATTTACCGATGAAAGCTAAAACAGGTGTGTATCAGTAAATATGTTTATATATAAAGTATAAACTTTAATTATACAGTCCAACTCGAATCTTTTTTTTACAAATTTACAAAAATTGCTCAAATAATGCTTAAAATTCTTTGCTGAGTCCAGAGTACCGTAAGAAACCCCACGTGAATTTTACCATGACCTTACGTTTCGTTTGTGCCACCTTAAAGCCCATGAAACAGCTTATTTTAGTCCAAATTCACAAAAAGTTTATTCCAAGGTTTTGTGAAAAATTTATCTAGTTTTGAACGGTTACGTGAGGTGGTGCTCCTACCGCCGACTCTGTGGCCTACATGTCAAAAGTGGGACAAACGGAAAGCCACATATAGATTAGTTTATTCTTTTAATACAAAGGTCTGAGTGCACACTTTTGCAACTGAGTGTTTACGTCCGTAAGATTAACGATGAGTATTTCGAACCCCTGCGTACATACGTAAGTACGTAAGCATGTTACATGCTGTTAATAATAACGGGCTTTGAACTATATACTCAATTAAAAAGAATAGATTGCACTCAAGTTTTCGTCAATTTAAATGTACATGTATTATTTCTTTTATAGCCAGTGTGTGTTTGTCGAAAATGCTGAAAATTTAGAGCCTAAGTGTTTCTTTAGCTGCACTCAGTAGCATTCAAATAGTTACATTTTACAACCGGCAATTATTTAGCTACGCCGAATATCTTTTATAGATATTTCATGTTTCTGTTTGACCTTCAGGTATTGCAAACAGAGCACTCCGACCAACTCTTGGAATTGTTGATCCTGACCATTTAATCACAGCTCCTGAGAGAGTCACGTGCTACGCGGGAATTGACGTTTTGTGGTAGGTACTGCGCAGCTTCCGTCCGGGCAATTTCTGGTCTACTGATACAATTTCATTGTTTAAGCAGAATTAGCACAATCAGCGATAACTCTGTCTATGGCATTCGTGATAGTAGTTGTAAAGTTTAATAGAACTTAATGATATCCCTTGTACTCACATTCGATATTTGACTGTAAAACTGACGAATTTGCTACTACAAGCACAAACATTAAACTAGTCTACTTATTATTATGGCTACCCTAACTTCAAAATTTGGAATGATGTGCCAATAAATGATATATATTGTTCATTTGCCATTACAAATGTATACAAGTATGAAAATGACACAATGCTATATACATTATGTTGCAGTCACGCGATCGAGTCCTACACAGCCAAGCACTACTTAGAGAGATCTCCTAGACCTGCCAATCCTAACGTTAGACCCGCCTACCAGGGATGTAATCCAATCAGCGACATCTGGTCATTGCACGCGCTGCGTATGACCTCAAAATATATCAAAAGGTAACAAAGATGATATTTTTAGACTCTTATATACGTATATAAGAGAACTATTATACATTGTTACTGTACGCAAATAGGATCGCATGAACGATAATCCTGGTATATATATAGTATATTAAGACCCGGTTTATCGCTCGTGCAGAATCCCTTTTCATGTATGAATTTTAAGTTTCAGAATAGAGTTACTGAACAAGAAAAAATGATTATGTATGTGAAATAATAATATTTAGTCTGAAGTCATTCTAATTTTCCCTTTTTTCCCCACTGACTATAAGGAATGGAATCTATTCTGATAGGATAGGTCTATCTTTTCTACACAATATCATGACGGAAATCGGATTCCTCGAAACTTATTTGTAAAAAAAAAATATATAAATATATATATATTTCCTTAATCGGCGAATAAAATACGCTGTTCGATGGACGCAAAAAAAAAAAATGCAAAATGTTTTTTTCAGGCCGGCGTTTCACGAAACGCGAAAACTTCTATATCAACGAAAATAATACATAGATATATCTAACATATTTAAAAAAAAATTGTATAGCATACTGATAAACCAAGCATACAATTTCTTTTATCGAGATTCATAATTAATGGAGTTCTAGATCTTGTGAAAAATCTTAATTCGAGATGTTTAGTGACTTTACCAGCGTTTATTTCTTTTGGAAAGGGCTACCTTTAACCCAGACGACTTTGAGGCCCGATCAGCCATGCATCTCGCTAGTGCCTTCGCCGGAGTTGGCTTCGGAAATGCCGGCTGCCACCTGTGGTAAGCGGAATGGTTTGATCTGTATTTTTAGCATTTGATTATAGGTAAACAATGGGTTGTTCTATCGTATGAAAACACACGAAAATATGAATATGTGTTAACTTAAGTAAGAATGACATTGATTTTGTGACTTTTAAAACAAAGTCATTTACAGTTGAGCAGCGTTTACAATAATAACGTGTTTTTTGTTTGTTTTGTTTTGTTGTTGTTGTTTTGTTGGGGGTTCTATCTCGACGTCCGTAATTAAATTATATTACGACATCCAACAACGTACTGGTGAAAGAAACACCTGGGTTATTTTTTTCCATGTGAGGAAGGTACTGTAGAACGGTGGTACTTCCGGGATGCCGCTGTTCACTCTGGGTGGTAGCTGTTCGTCTCTATATGACTAAAAGGCGTGCCAGTGACGGTATACTCAGACACAAAACATTATAAGTGATGTTCTTCACGTGTTACCAAACAAAATTTTACTATCTAGGAAGGTTTTCTCAAATTTTATGATAAACTGTTCATCTAGCATGGACTATGTTAGATACTTTCGATTCGCATGCGCTAATCTACCAAAATTGATATGAATAGGATACTCACAGTTTTTCCCTTGACCGATGCATATATGCTTTCGCGATAGCTAACCCTTCCTCATATAGATCATTTGACGCACTATAGGTATAATAAAGCCGATCTGCAGAACCAGTAACTTACAAGTTTATTACAAATCCCATTTCCAGACACTGAGGAGCAGCGAACAGCATAAACATCACTGCAGTTACTCGCAGCTGACTGTTAGTGTTCATAGTCTTCATGTGTCCTCTATGAGGGAAAGGGTTAAAATGGCTTCATATACCACACTGGTACAGAGATGTGAGACAAATTTCTTGTATGTTAGTGACTATAATCACTCGGCTACAGAAACCCCTTTATTTCTTATTACCGTGAGGCTACTTAATAACGTCATGTACCGACGTTGTTCAAATTCTTTGACGTCATATTCAAACATGGCGTCATATGCCGAGTTGTGATTTCTTTCTAACGTTATGAATGGTGTGCTTTCAGTCACGGGATGTCCTACCCGATATCAGGAAATGTCCGGAACTACAAAGAGGTTGGATATGAGCAAGACCACCCCCTGATTGTAAGTGTGACGTTGTGTAACATTGTGTCACGTGGTACATACTCTTCAACTGATCAGACGCCAGGCTTCTTTAGACTTTATTTGTCCAAAATGTCAGACAGTATCAAGTAATTCATGAAAAGCTTAAGATCTACTGTAACAGTAGATTTTTTTTTAAAAAAAATAGAAAATTAAAATCTTTTGTTCATTTCTTAAGATTCAGAACTCTGAACCACGATACGATTTTTATGTTGTGTTTTGTTGTTTATCAGTTGCTTTTAATTTTTATATTTTCATAAGAAGAAAATGATGACTCTTAATAAAACATTTTCACATGATAAAACATTTTGTGATTATTATTTTTGTTTACATTTTTTTTTTTTTTTTCATTCAATAACTCTTATGATGATCACCAATGGTGCTTTAAATCTTTAGCCCCACGGATTGTCTGTAGTCATTTCGGCCCCAGCAGTATTCGAATTCACGGCCCCTGCCTGTCCGGAGCGCCACCTGGAGTCTGCTGAAGCACTAGGTATGTATCGATTTGACTCTATATGTGAATGCAATTATTCACATAGATCTACCTGTCTGCAACACTATATGTGTCAAAAGGTTCCTACTCTCCATTGTGCTCGTCGCTACGGGTAGTTCCAGTACTGGTTTGTTCGGTATCAGGATTATGTAACAGGGTGTAGTTATCAATATTTTATCTTCTGCAAAAGAACACACACACAAACACACAACTTGATCTATCTGTCTTACCGAGGTTTTATATGTGTGCCTCAATACTCACTAAATATTACATATGCAGAGTGTTGTCATACCGTGGTAAATTTTCCGAGGTATGCGTTTTTGTACCTCGGTATGAAACTGGAACTTTTATTTCAGTCCCAAAACCAAACCACATAAATTAACACTTACCATAATCCAAATCCTTGCCCTCAAACTAACAAAAATACTGAAAAACACAAAACGAGGTACGAATTTTCTACCTCTCAACATATCGTTTACAAACCCACAAAATACGCTATATGAGTGGTCAATACCGATCACGTGATCGTGGTATACATGTGTTTTCACATACACATACCGTTATATCCTGAAACATGACCAATAGAGTAATCGGGAAGATATAAATTAATATTTTTTGCCAATTGTCCATGGCGCTATATAGCAATGAAGCAGCACTTCATCTTTCTCATGTATTGAAGAATTTACAAAAATGATTTACATACTGTGGGGGTGACATTTGTAAGCCAGTCAAACGAACAAAATAAAAGAATTGTTGTACTACAGAATCTGGTAGTTTCAAAGCGGCAAACTACTTTTAATTTTGATGATGACGTCATTAATTTACAGGAGTTGATATCAGTCGGGCAAAGAAAGAGGACGCTGGTAAGATACTGACGGACAAACTGCGTGAAATCCTGTCGGAACTGAAGGTTCCCGACGGTTTGACGGCATTAGGCTACACACCAGCCGACATACCAACTATGGTCAAAGGAGCTATGCCACAGGTATGATGTCATCGCAAAGTTTCCGCTTTTACTTTCTAATGCTTCGTACCTCATAAATATAGCATTCCTATTACAAAACACCTCAAGTTAAGATGGTTCTTAACTCAAAAACCTCAAAAGAAATTTTGAAGAAATTAAAGACCATTTCTGTAAGACCTTGTTTAAACAGATACAATCATACCCATAACTGTTTTAAGCGATCATGGAATGGAACAAACAGCGGGGGTCGCTAAATGAGGGTTGAACTTATAATAAAATACGAATTTGGTGATATCAAAACTGACCGCTTAATGCAGGTGACCGCTAAAACAGGTTCCACTGTATACTCAAATTGTTTAGTATCAGCGTTATTGAGAAAGAGAGTTTTATTATAGATCTTTAAAATTTTGGATTGGGGAATCGCAATTTTAACATAAAACGCATGCCAACTATTGGTCATTGTAACTAGAATAGATCAGTAGTAAATCCTGAGACAAACTGAAATTGATCAGGTTTTGGAATTTTCGATACTTATTCGTACCTTTAAGATGAAAATTTATATTATATAGAAGATAAGTGTTTTTTTTTGTGTAAGATCGATTAATAATTTCACTGAGTGAACGTAAAAAGTGATATTTTCACGAATGGCGAAGCCACGAGTGAAAATGCATCTTTTTATGTTCACGAATGAAATTATACATCGATCTTTCACCAAAACAAACATTTTTTCTTTTTATTTAATGCTTTAAAGGCCAGAAATTAGCTGTGTTATTCACAAAAGACGTCAAAATTGGCGGGATTACCTCGCGTGCGTGACGTTATTTATGACGTCATTTCTTGCGTAAAACCCAGCACAATTAACGTCCGTTCAGTTTATAACGTATGATCGGGTTCAAGTTTCTGATAATTTCACTGTATTCCTGATAATTTCACTGTTCAAAACAGTTCCAAATGTATTATTATTATCTGACAATATGCATAACAGCTGTTTCCATGTTCAGTCGATACTTGCAAAATAATTCGATTTGAGAAATCGTTCTTGTGTCCTAAGCTAAGATTTTTTTGACAGTTATGCATTTTAAGTTTTAAGTTTTTTTCATGTTGGAATTCACAGAGAAAAGACACTCAATTTAATGATCATTTAACTTGAAAATATCAAATGTGACTCCATAGAAATGAATTATGTATTGTTTGAATGCCATATCTTGAGCAGCATTTTCATTGCCTATTGACAGACCGATTTAATGTATAATTGCATAATTTATTAATTGTGTGTTTTTGCTTACCTGAACCTCTTTTGCTGTAAGTGACCGCTTAGCAGAATTCGGTGAAACTTGGTTGTCAGGTATGATCCTTAGAAAAAAAAAACTTATCATGAATTTCATCCATACAGATTTCTGGTTGTCATGGCAATAATAATTTTATTTTGAAAGCATTGCTTTCTCAATGTTCAAGGGAAATAACTCAAACATTATTTAATAACAATTTAACACTGGTTTCCTCCCTTTGATATGAAGTTTTTTATTGTAATAAATTTTAATTTTATTTTTTAATGGTAACCTTACTGAAATTCACAATAACTGATTAACCATTGTTGAATATTTAAAAAAAAAACTCTTGGGATTGTCGGCTAGTTTCCTTATATTTCATGAAAAGAATTTTTCAAATTTAATGATAAAACGTGTAGTTTTTCACAAACTATCTCTCCATGACTCTATAACATAATTGCTAAAAATTATATGCTAAATAAGCACAGTTGCTAAAGTAAAGATGATATGTTTTAAAATGAGACTCCAATGGTTAGAGCTAGTTTTATTCTTTAATCTTAAATCTTGCTGATGTTTGGGGTCACAAGGTTAAAATTTAAGTGCCCTGCATGACTTTATTGAAGCTAATGGTACTCGGATGAACTAGGGAGATTATGGTATCAATGAGTATGAAATAAACATTTGAACTAGTTAAGGACGTTTCAGCGGGTTACAGCTGATTTTGACTTTGGTAAAAAAAAAAAAAATTTGAATTTCTCATTTATTTTAAGTAGACTGATAGGAGAAAGCCTATATTTTAAATTCATGTGTTAAGAATATCATCAAAAGTATATTTGCCAAATTTTGAAGGTACAAAAAGTCACATTTTAATGTTTTTATGCCGGTTTGGCTTAAATTTCAATAAAAAGCAGTTTAAGCTTAAAAAAACAAATCTGGTGAGGTATGTATTTTTTAACTGACTGAAAAATATAAGGGAAATTTTTCCGTTGATTTTTTTTAATTTAGAAATATATATTTAAAAATTCATAGCTTTGGGATAGTTTTTGTATACATTTTGGTCCAGGCACAAATGAGATTTAGTGCCCATTTTGTATTTGCACTGCATATTTGACAGTATTTTTACCTGTAACATCTGTAGCTACAAATGGTGATAATTTTTAAATTTTCTCATATTTGAATGCCATGTTTTTTCAACACATTTTAGCAAATAGTGATACTCTACCATAAGCTTGATCTCTAAAACAAACATGGTGACCCCCTTTTTTTTAATTCATATATCTTTTAGTTAAAGTCTAAAGAACTTATATGCATTTTTTAGAAAAATCTGTCCATTGGGGAAAAAAAGAAGCTCAAAAACCTTTAAGAGAACCCCATTCACCATTTGCACGATAATCAGCTGGTCTGAATAAGTAGTAAAGTGGTCTGATTATAGAGTTAAAGTAAGGAACACATAATATTAAAGGAAATACATGTATGTTGGAAATAGTGGTCTGTCTAGTGAGATGGACAGATATAGAGGTGTTCTTTATACGGGATTTTACTTTTTTGGCTGCAATATTGAGACAGACGTAATATTGAGATGTTTTTCATGATGTTGGACTGAAGTTGGCTCACAAATAACACAGTCGTAAAATCGAATGGAACGTTATAATGAGGTGGTCTCTTTAAGAGGTTGTTATGATAAAAAGTAATGATAATTAAATCATATAGAAAGTAGTTCAGTAAGATTTCAAACAATGTTTAACTTAGTAAAACGTCTTTACACGAACCTCTGAATTATTAACAATAGTTTATACAATGGTAATGAAATATACCTAATAGAATATTTGAATATATCATTATGCTCAATCAGCTGTTTCCGGTTTCGTATAACCATCACTTATTTTCTTATGTTTAACATATAACTTTTAGGCCGAATTACATCACTCCGCGTCACGCATGTGTATTCTACGTATATTTATGCATAGTGTCGAATAGCTGGATTAGATGTGTTTGATACAACTTACTTTGATCAAAAAGATGCATTATTCATATGATGTTGAAAATGTATAAGAAATACACATATTGAATCGTTATTTTCAATTGTTATTTGAAACAATTTCTTGGTTTTAGATTACAAATAGTAATTCGTTCACAGTCCGTTTCATTCATTTTTTGTTTGTTTGTTATAATCTCAATTTACTGTCAGTATAGGCCATATGATAAAAAGAATCTGACATGAATTGTCAATTCATGTTAAATTTTACTAAACCCGTTCATGAAAATGTTATTAAGCTTGCCAGAGGCTCGCTTAATACTAGTAACATTTTCATGAACTTGTTTGGTAAAATTTGAAATAACAATTCATGTCAGATCCTGTATATATAGAATAATTTTGCATATTATTGTACATTATTTTATGTTTCAGCATCGTCTGGTCAAGCTGTCCCCAAGGGAAGTGTCATCAGACGATATGACTGGACTGTTTGAAAACTCGATGAAGATTTACTAGACAGAAAAATCCATCGCATAGTGCTATTTTTGTAAGTCTAAAGAGATCAGCGATAAAATGTTATGATATACATGTATATACAAAGGATCGGACATTTTTATCATAATGCTGTATCGATCAAGTATTTTCTAGTCGTGTACATTTTATGACATATTAAGGTTAGAACTTATATTTTGAAATTTGAAACTGTTGGTTATGAATGAACGTCTTGTTAGCTTAAGAAAACTTGATTAAGTGTGTATTACAGAAGCATTGGCATTTTCAAAACAAGATCAGGTTGAAAGCTTATGCAAATCTTACTTAAGTTTTTTTCTAAACATGGAATTTATCAAATTCAAATTTTAATCTCAAAATACGCCAAATGAACAATAAAATCATATATATATATATATATATATATATATATATATATGTATGTATATGTATATATATATATATATATATATGTGTGTGTGTGTGTGTGTGTGTGTGTGTGTAAAATATGTATGTGTGGATTTTCTTGATAACTTCAGAAGTTAATTGCGAAAATATGAGAGTGTATCAAATTTATAGACAGTCGCTTAAATATGTTTTTTCTAAATGCAACATTTAAGGAAAGAGACGGACAAACTGAAAAAGAAAAATCGAAATATTTAATGATTGTATAAATCAGCTGTCTGATCCTAGTCAAGTGAGATAACGAATTTTGATGTACGTTAAGGAAGATATGTGATGTGATGTTTATGTTCGATTGAGACTGATCACGCTAAACTGTGAAATCATTAACTTTCGTGGGGTACTAATCTTCGTTGGTTTTATCCACGAATACCCCCCCCCCCCCGCAAAAATAAATAAATAAATAAATAAATAAATAAAAAATAAACACTCCCTTCCACTTCTAAAAACGTTTATTTAATTAACCTCGTGTTACCTAGATTATGAATCATCGAATAAATGTACCCACGAAATTCACTTAGGTACACATTCATTCAACGAAACTTAATGTCAACGAAAACTAATGATTTTACAGTATATTGTTCAAACATATTGGACAATGATAATTTTGATCGCACTTTCGACTATTACTGAGACTTTGTTCTATGAATTTGTTATCTGTATACATATATATAAACACAGCAGAACCATAAGGATGGTGTTTTTCCTTCTATACTGTCCATGTACCACAAGTCCCATTGCAATATAAGATTCCATTCCGAACCTAAAGATGGTGGAAGCCTTGGGAAGTCTTTTACTCCATTTCATGCTCACAAAGCATTGGTCCAACATAGGAAATATCGAGAGGGGAAAATACTTAACCAGGGAGATTTCCGGTTATGATCAAAATGGCTGAACGTGTATTTTTGTTGTCGCGATAGACTAGTAAATGGTATATACATATCATGTTGAGATGGGGTCAGGCCACAAGTTCTTACAACATTAGATCCTAAAATCGTTTCATAGGTCACTTAAGAAAATGTAACCAAACAACGTTGAAGCTTTTTATCAAATCAATACAAAGATGGGGCTCCGTGGTCAAGTGATAACATATCCGGATGCGGTTCGGAATATTGTGATTTGGAATCCCATTGGGAGCTAGAAATTTTCATAATCTTCACAGACGCAAAGCCCTGGTCAACCCCAGGAACAATCTAGCGGGATAATTACAATTTGTAAAAAATTGTTCCCATTCGACCTTAAATAAATAAGTTATATGTACTCTTGGTTTTGCGTGGGAAACATTCAGTGCTTTACATCCAGTTGCAAGAAGCCGACAAAGGGCGATAATTAGATATGGATCAAGTAAACCTCCTACATCCAGACCAACGTTGTCATTACATGAGACAGAAATATAAAGCTGCTTTCCTACGCTATCATGCCCTAATGGCAACATTGTCGAGACGTCTGGCCAACCCTCTCTTGAAAATAGTCTTCAAAAGTCATATAGTCACGTGATCACGTTGTGGGAACCAGTAAAATAATTGGTTAAATTATATTTCAATGAGAATAAATATTATGTTACTAATATATCAAGGATGAATAAAATTGAGTAGATAGTTTTATTTTTAGGATTTTTAACACATATATACATGCTTATAAAGGTTAAACTTATTGTGCGCCATGAGCATATTTTTAACGTATGTACATGGGTCAGTTTGACCTAATCAGACAATTTGTATTTAGTATGAGTTAAATGATTTCCACAATAAACATTAGTATAATATCTCTGCTTCACATAGTGGCTATATAAGACTCATAATTGCCAAGTTTTGTTCCGTCACGTCTTGTCTTTTATTCACATAACATGAAATTTGGTAACTCTTTTTGATAATGCCCTCAAACTATCATGCCAAGACCAACCAGCACGCAAGAGCAGATAACTGTGTCAAGGATTTTGCACGAATCATAGCCATTCTGTGTCGAAGCAGTATGCGAGGATATCAATCGCTTTCAGATAAAGTTCTTATAATATTCTTGTTATTATATAAGTAAAAAATGTACTATATAACAATAAGTCAAAAACGACTACCACCTGCCCACCGAAGCGGATTATACAAAATAACGAGAGACCTAGAACATATGTTCTCTTAAATCGTTTGCAATATGCTTGTAGTATAGGTATAATTATACGGAACCCATTTTAATGACGCACGACAATTGAAAGCGACGCACGACTGTATGAAATGACACATGGCAATGCGAAGCGACGCATGACATTTGAAAGCGACGCACGACTGTGTGAAATGATACATGGCAATGCGAAGCGACGCTCAACGTTTATTGCAATATTTCATGACAATGATAGTAAGCCAACGCGACAATTGCGCTCTATAAAGTCGAGTGTCGTGTCGCATTGTCGTGTGTCGTTCCATATTGTCGTGTGTCGTTTTCAAATTGTCGTGTGTCGTTCCATATTGTCGTGTGTCGTTTTCAAATTGTCGTACGTCACTTTCATTAAGCATTCAACATTCAAAGTGACACTAACTGGATTCCGTTTCATCAGGAGACACATGGTACTTGGTTACGGATAGAATCTCGAAACGTTTTTGATTTCTTTTCATTTTATTTACTGATTATTTCAACAAAATAAAATCAAATTCAAGTTAATGAAATCATTACTTTATACTATGAATAAGTTACACTTACACAATTTAACCACCTTTGGTTTTCTTATAAAATACCCATATACCCCGGTAGTTAATTTCTTAACAAATACTGTTCGTCTAAAAGGTAAATACCCATGCAGCTTTTAATTATTACTTCTTTATTTGGTAAAAAGGTGGATTGAATTTCTATGTAAAGATATTAAATGAAATATGACGCAAAATAACGCTACTAGAATTAGAACCTGGTATTTAATATACATGTACTAATTGCCATACAAATTAAATTGTCTTACTTTTTGTCATTTACAAATAGATAAAGAACACATTGTTAAAACTGTGCAACAGGAATGGTATTCTTCATATTTTCATAATTTAGTTTGGTTATTTTCCTTTAGTGAGCAGCGATTTGTGATCATGATGCATTTTAGAGTTCCATTTCCTCTTATAATAACTAAAAAAAATACTGCAAAATCGATTTTGAAATTAGTGTAGCAAACCCCTCAACGGTGATCTCCCTTGCTACCGTGAGCCCCTTACACTGGGTTTGGCCGGATTTGACGAATCGATTCGCTTGCATCAGTGCAAAGTACATGTGCAGTATCAAGAATTGCCATGAACAAAGAATTTTATAAACAAAAGTTTTCTTTTTCTGGTCAGAAAGTCTAACCTCTGTCCAAAAGTTGGAAGAAAAATATTTACAATTTTATGATAAGGTGCTAAAATTTGTACATAGATTATCATAATCAGAAGATGTACTCTTGTACGCATGCGTACATCCAAATTCGTTTCCTCATAGGGGCCTCCGTTGCCGAGAGGGTAAAGTCGCTGACTTTAACACTCACTCAGCCCCTCACCGCGTGGGTTCGAATCTCGGCAGGGTCATTCGGATTTTTATGTGAGGAAGCCTTCCAGCTGGCTTGCGGTAGGTCGGTGGTTCTACCCGGATGCCTCCGTGCATTCGGGGTCTTCCTCCATCCGTAATTTGCTGGACACCGCTATTTAACTGAAATACTGTCGAAGCGACGGTAAACTTAAATAGTCAATTCAAATTGTTTCCTCATAAGAAACTTCGTTTAATTTCTGCAATCAAATAGTATTTTTCAACAAAATGCTGTTACAAAATAACATCCTTAATATTGACAAGGCACTTTATATATATTTCATAGACACAGGTGTTTTAAAAAAAAATCGCATAATACGAATAATACCAGTGAGGTGAAAATATTGTATCACCAGACACCAAGGGAATAAACCCCAATACTGTAGCATGTGAAATGATTAGACTGTGTTGTTAACCCAAACTCTTACGAATATCAAAAGTATTTGCGACACATCAAGCATCAACATGGTGATTGAATTTTAACACGGCGTGACAGACCAATGGAAAAAATCGGCACCTCGGTATCAAGAAGGTCAACGATATGTCCAATGTGTTCCGATTGCAGTGAACTATGTTTGCAGCTAGAAACGTAAAACTAATAAGGAATGCTTAAACGTGTTTGCTTTATGTGTTTGCTACTAGTAAACAAATTTATTATGAAAAAAAAGAAAAGACAATGGTCATCATAAACAAATGAGCAATAATGTGTTGTTGTTTATTTTCTGGCCATTCCAGTTAAATGGATTTCAAGGATATGCCATAAATCTGAACATCGTTTCTTTGTTTGTCAAATTGGAAACTCCTTAAATTTTCGTCGGTTTCAATTTTCTTGGTTGGACTAGTACTTTGTCACGGGTTATGTTAATAAATCCTGTGCCTAGCACTAGATTCAAATTTAAGTCATAATGAACTCTCTCTCTCTCTCTCTCTCTCTCTCTCTCTGTGTGTGTGTGTAAGTTCAATTGATTACACACACAAATACACTAACATTCTGATTAAAGATGAAGCATTATCACAATATCATTTATACAAAATAAACATGTAAAAAAATTAGAAAAAACAAAACTTCATGCTGTGTGGTTGTGGCGTAATACACTCATACATGTCCACTTGCACCGGGAATTCAACTCCTTCCGTGTTCGCGCCATGTTCTTGCAGCAGACGAAATGCCCTCTTGTGGCGCCGTCTAGCGGCATAAACCGCAGGCGTCATATCACAGCTGTCTTTAGCGTTCACATCCGCTCCTTTTGATATCAGAAAGTCTAAGTGTTTTAAATCTCCCCTTAGTGCGGAGAGATGTAACAGAGTGCAGTCACTCGGAAGGCCTTCGGGTTTACCCATTGTCACATTTATATCAATTCCGGAATTCAGGAAAACTTTTAATAACTTTTTTGTCCCTCTCAATGCGCATGCGTGAACCGGCGTCCAACCTTCAATATCGGTTGTCACAATTTGTGCAACCAAAGATTTGTTTTTCTTGTTGAGTTTTTTCACCTGACGAATGAGTCTATGTTCATCTTCACGCATGAGCGCCATGACAGTCGTAGCCAGTTCTTTTATCACTTCCGGTTCGGGTTGAGTTACGCGGCCTTTGTCAACTACGTGACTCCAGGACGCCATGATGTCCTTTTGGACAGTCACTGTAAATATACAATATAAATATGGTAAGTCTTAATTCCTTAAAGCAATTTTATTTTGCATCGGGAAAGCTGATCCTTTCAACAAAAGCGACATGGTATTGATCTAATAGAATCTTTCACGCCATGTTCATTACGTCTCGAACATATCCTCTTAACTTAAAACTTTTGGTTCATGCTGTCATCGATTTGTTCGTCTGCTTATTTTGCGCATGTATTAACTAAAATTAAAAAATGCGGTTTTAAGTCGGTGATTTCTCGTTGTGGATGCTGAGAACTGTCGTGCTTTTAACAGCATGAAGTGTGGAAAATGCTCACGTCACCTCGGTCAGTGAAGAAAATGTATCCATAATGTACTTGTTTGCTTGTTTGTTTGCTGGGTTAAAGTAGTTCAGTCATTTGGAGACGATGTCTACTTGAGACAGATATAGTGCTGCCACACTGCAGTTATCACGCCGCAGACATGTGGCATGATACCACACCCAGTTATATTATCACATTATGACACTGACACCGGGCCAACCAGTATTGGAACTACCCTTATATGCTGAGCAGCAAGCAGTGGGGCTATATCAGTACATTTTTTTATGACTTTGGTATGTCGCTGTTTGGAGGTCAACCGAGGCAGACGCTCTTAGCACTCGGTCATCGGGGACGGTATACTCTATATTGTCATTCAATTTTTCCTATTAGAATTGTTACGTATACTTTCATTGAACGAAAAACGGAATGTTTATTACAATTTCAGTCGGCCATGAGATGCACCTAATATATGTGGGATTTCTCCTAGGACCTTTATCTTGTTAGAAAAATATATGATAAATACTTCAAATTCTGGCTGGTATTTTTCGGGGAGGAAGATTTTTAAATTTTTTACTATATGTACATACATAAAAGACAAATACAAACTGTCCCTAGCAGTCATATTTTCAACGGATCATAATTATTTGAGCAATCTTGTTAGAGGTATGTGGGGAAAGTATGTGCCGAAATGTCTCGAAATCTTACCATTATTTTTTGTGAAGAAGATTTTTAATATTTTGACTTTATACATATGAGACAAAGTAGCCCTTATTTTTATACAGATCGACATTTTGAGTATTTTCACATCTTGGTAGAAGGAACATCCATCTAAATCCTTTGAGGAATGAGAAAGGTACAGCCCGAAAAAGGCCTATTACATCCATTTATGGCATTCGACTTTGGAGGGCGACCTTGACCTTAGAGCTATGGACTTGAGTCATGCACTAACTCTGATTGTGTTAAAAATATATATTTTTTAATCAAAACTATGGTCCGGACAAAAAAATAGGTCCCCAAACATACAAGATTATTAATTCGGGAAAGAAACATTGCCTGTCTATTTCCACGGTTCACTATAACGCTTTTCCCTGCATGTAGAGATGATAAAACAGTATTCACTCATCAAGATATGAACCTGCAACTTTCTAGAGTGTCTAAATCTGCATTCTTTACCACAGCAAGAGTGGGTGAGATTGCGAAATATGTTGTTCAAATGCCGAATAAGGTCCGCCTTCCTACGCTCTCTGATTGCAAATTACACAGCTTGGAGAAAAAAAAATGCGGCTTACTTATCTGTTATTGAACATCGAGTTTAATATTGGCTAGCCGCGAAGATAAACATTTTCCGTCAAGTAATGAGCCATAATCCGGAAATTTTCGGCCATTCCGGATATACGAACATCATCGAAAATCTTGGAGTGAGTTGGAAATATGACGTGCGTCATTTACAGCATACTGTTTGTAGCAACATGTTAAGTTACTTGATAGGGTAATTTAAAATCGAGATGCATTTCCTATAGCATAAATGTGCGTAATGGCAAGTATTTTAATATCGCATCGATCTACCGTACAAACACTGTTTCATATGGAGAGAAGGATCTAGTTTATCTTTCTTTTATTTTTTTTTAAATGAAATCCAGAAATATTAAACACACAAACTATTTAATCCATGCAAACCATATACATTCTCCATACAAACAATACATTAAGACCAGTCCCGGTGGCCGTGTGGTGAGGTCCGTCCTTTACGGAGGCCTTGGGTTCGATTCAAGGTGGTGACATTTCTAAAATCGTAAGCAGATGGTACCGGTAGCTCCCTACTTGACGCTCGGCCCATAAAGGTTTTCCAGGGCCGATTTTCTCAGCGTAGGATAATTCATCGTCGAACACCCACAGTCAATTCGTTATTCGCCCTCAATCAATGTTAGGAGCGTAATCAGCAACAATAGGTTATCCGACGATTGGGCGATATGAATAAATGTTTATTATGTCACTTGCCTATGGACATCGTCGGAAACCAACGTTTGCCCAATACGCTTTGCTTCTTAATCGAATATACACTAGTGATACTGGAATATATACCGTGGGTTTTCGACGACTGCCTATGGCGTGATATCGCAGTGAGGCGCCAAGTAGTGCTATATTTTTTGTCAAATGACTGAAATACTGTCAGTAGATTGTTAAACTCAAGGAAACGAACACGCAATAAAAATGTGTATTACAATGCATTCATACGTACTACATACTTGTGTATACATATATTACAATGCATACTGACAGACAAACGGACAGACAGACAAATAGACAAATAATTTCTAATTACCATAAATAGTTTTTTATTCGTGATGAAGGCGGAAGTTCTTGATTGACAAGCATATGTTGGAGCATAGGAAGACCTGGTATATATTTATATTTCATCATGCATCATTACATCTTGAGTAACTCTGTGACTTCTACAGCCATCTGTCTATATCATTTGATTATGTTTGTATCGCGTGAATAAACGCGTTTTGTACTGACATTGCTTAGCACGTGGAGATAAAAGCTATTTTTGTTACTCCGACTGGAATCGATTATGGGCCGGAAGAAATCTAATATTTGACACAACGATGGAAAAAGGCAAGAAGTCATGGCATTGAACAAAAAATCAAAGGAGTGTTTCTCTCGGGACATTTACAGTATATTCCAGTGGATTTTTTTTTCTTGTTGTTTTTCTTTGTTTTTTATTTCTTTTTTTGCAATCTTTTAAGATGTTTTCCTTTTAATTTACTACTGAACTTGGACTCAACATAAAATTAGGGGGATGGGTAGGGGTTTCCTGACGATGCTTGTAAAGTCTAAATATCGCTCAGCCCTGCAGAGTTGTTCGAATAGCCTTTCAGTCTGGTTCTACCCAGGTGCCTTTGTGCACGTGAAGTCTTTCTCCACCTGTAATTAACTGGGCGTCTCAGAGACGGAAAGCTCAAAATATCATTTAATTAACCAACATGAAATGTACTGATTAAAATGTAAATATGTACAGGTAACTCTATATGAGGGCGCCGTAGTCTAAAAGTAACGTAACGGATTGCAGATCCAAATATGAGTTCGAAATAAGTTGGGGCGGATTTGTTTCTCGTGATCTTCCCAAGCGCATAGTTACTTATCCAACCTAGAAATCATTGAGATGAACTTTTTTCCAATTCAAAATAATTCTTAATCTATTAGAGCTGAAGTTCAAAATGTTAGAAATACCAGCATTTATTATATCCAATTTGATACTCTTTCAGCGACCAGCTTTCAAATTAATAGCATGTGTTGTATTTCGTTGTATTCTTTTGTACTGCATAGATACGTGATGTGTTCGAAAAGCCAAATCAAATGTATTTATTTCGTTCACACACATAGTATCGCGAATTTTTGAGGACGGAATCAAAAAAGCTCGAAGAACCGCCATGATCGAGGGATTGTTCAGATGACATAAATCTAACAATCTGACATATCGAGGGATTGTTCAGATGACATAAATCTAACAATCTGACATATCGAGGGATTGTTCAGATGACATAAATCTAACAATCTGACATATCGAGGTATTGTTCAGATGACATAAATCTAACAATCTGACATATCGAGGGATTGTTCAGATGACATAAATCTAACAATCTGACATATCGAGGGATTGTTCAGATGACATAACTCTAACAATCTGACATATCGAGGGATTGTTCAGATGACATAAATCTAACAATCTGACATATCGAGGTATTGTTCAGATGACATAAATCTAACAATCTGACATATCGAGGGATTGTTCAGATGACATAAATCTAACAATCTTGAAACA
The DNA here is from genome assembly GCA_021229015.1 of Solen grandis. Taxonomy (NCBI): domain Eukaryota; kingdom Metazoa; phylum Mollusca; class Bivalvia; order Adapedonta; family Solenidae; genus Solen; species Solen grandis. The sequence continues at coordinate 56,431,383 of CM037788.1, forward strand.
TATCGAGGGATTGTTCAGATGACATAAATCTAACAATCTGACATATCGAGGGATTGTTCAGATGACATAAATCTAACAATCTGACATATCGAGGGATTGTTCAGATGACATAAATCTAACAATCTGACATATCGAGGGATTGTTCAGATGACATAAATCTAACATCTACATTCGAGTATGACATATCCGAGAGATGACATAAATCCAACAATCTGACATATCGAGGGATTGTTCAGATGACATAAATCTAACAATCTGACATGCACGCATATCTTGATAAAGTCTTTCTTATGGTTTGTGTTTGTCCTAAATTCTTTTAAAATCAAAATGCATTTTGCATAAAAGTAGAACACATGATATTATTTAGAGAGATAACATTCAAAGAGCAAATATCTTTATTTACCACCTTTATGTTTTTTTTTTTTTTTTTTTGTTTTTTTTTTTTTTTTGTTTTTTTCTTTATTTACCACATGTGGTGAGCATAATTCTTTCAAATAAAGCTTTTTCCTCTCGATATTTCATGTACTTTGCGCCTGCCTTGGCATGACATTAATTGGCCCCTAATAAGATTTGAACCTTCAGATGCTCAGTAATAATAAATGTACGTTACCACTGGCCCTTGGTGCCATTTGAAGCATTTGATTATTACATTCTAGCATTAACATTGATTGTTTAATCGCATATTCAATGTGTGGCCCCATAAGAGATTTCATAGCCGACTTAAACCATTTAGCACCCATCACCGTTGGATGGAGTCCTAGTCGGATCACTCGGATAGCTGGCTGGTATAGATTTAGCTTTGGCTTGTATATGGCTGAGAAGCTGTCCTTAAAAGTAAACTAATAAAAATTCATTGTGTTTGTTTCTCAGTCCAAAAAGGAATTCGGGGCCCCCGTGGCCGAGAGGGTAAAGTCGCTGACTTTAAAACTCACTCAGCCCCTCACCGCGTGGGTTTCGAATCCCGGCACCGTCATTCGGATTTTCATGTGAGGAAGCCTTCCAGCTGGCTTGCGGTAGGTTCGTGATTCTACCCGGATGCCTCCGTGCATTCGGGATTTTCCTCCACCTGTAATTAGCTGGACGTCGCTATATGACTGAAATACTGTCGAAGCGACGGTAAACTCAAATTGTCAAGTCATATCAAGTCAAATGGAGTTCCAGGACTGGTTGACCTAGAGTCAGGATAATGGGACTGGCTGTGATATTTTGTCTACTATTAAATAATTACTTTTCGTGGGACTCTAATTTTCGTCAATTTCGTGGAGGATTATATCCACGAATATTAATCCTCATGAAAACTTGTCTGTTATATAAACCCACTTTTTTTAGAATATAAATCCACGAATAAATGCACCCACGAAATTCCCTTAGGTACATAATGAACGAAAATTAATGTCAACGAAAATTAATGATTTTATAGAAATGTTAAAGGCGTGATATCACAGTAAGGCAGCACGTGTGCCATCAGGACAAAAGTCCCAAATAACAGAAATACTGTTGTTGAGGCGTTAAACGTAAACAATAAGATAAACTTTACACGTCAATATCCATTGTATTTAAACTAAAATCAACAGCTCCGTACTGTTTTCGAAAACGTATGCTTGGGGTATTTTTTATATTATTTATAAGGAGAAAAATAATCATGTCTGCAGTCTCTACCAAAAACTCCACTGGCATCATTTTCTTTTACTCACTTCTACATCGATAATTAGAAGTTCAATTAATATGTATCGGTAAAATATTAGACAACAATGAGTCATTTCGACTACATCTTCAATTTACAGCTGCCAGGGAAAATAATTTGAAACAGAACACCCCTAGGGAAGCGCCGCCAGCTCGTGCTTTCTCTCCGAAAAGCCAACTTGTTGTGCAATTTATAAAAGGTTCAGCATACCAACAAACATCTTTAAAATCACTTGCAGTAACGGTGATGCATTAGAATTCCAGGTAAATATTTATCTCTACCTATGAGGTACGTAATACGCTTTTAAATTCCACAAAACTGTGCTAATCATAACCTATAAAGTTGGTACAAACGTGTGCTCGCAGCATGTCTATTAGGACGATAAGAATCATAGCCGGCATAGCATTCGTGAATTATTTATCAAACCCTCGATGTTATATTGCTGATATTAGCCTGATGCATGTGCAGATGCATTTTAATTGCCAGATATTGGAACGACATTTGCAAATAGATTCATCTAATGATGTTTGTTGTCTGACTTATAAAGTGCAATCAACAACAAGAGAGACGCCACGGGATTTAAGAAAAACAATTGCTTTGTGTGTATTCATCAGGAAGATCCGAATAACAAAAATGCAGGGAAAGTTGTATCTAAGTTGTATGAACTTGTGACCAACCCCCTTTTGTCATTGTTTTCATATATCCCCCCCGCCCCCCATAGTAAGAAAGAAAGAAAGAAAGAAAGAAAGAAAGAAATAAGATATGTTAAAGAGTTAGAATTTTCTGTTACATTTTTGTAACGTATTTTTGACATAGCTCATTATAATGGTTGCCTTCGAGTCCCAGTAGAAACAGTTTAAATCATTTCTTGTTACGTCAACTTGGAAACATGCTCTTAAAACTTACACTAATCCCGCTCGATGATTTCTGGGTTGGATCAATACTTCGCAACCTGGAAAGATTCTTGCCCTAATCTGACCTTTTATTGTGATTTTAATTTAACAATATGGCTTCATTAAAGGCGTTTGAGCGGGTTTTTTCTAACGGACAGTTTTTTTTATAAAAATCTGCATATAAGTATTTTAGACTTTGACTAAAAGATATATGAATTAAAAATAGGGGTCACCGTGCTTGTTTTAGAGATCAAGCTTATGGTAGAGCATCACTATTTACTAAAATTTGTTAAAAAAAAACATGGCATTATACTGTAACAGCATAATTATTAAAATGATATTTTTAAAATATTTTTATCATCATTTGTAACTTAAATGTATTCCATAAGGTTCAGATAAAACTATTGTCAAATATGCATTAAAAATACAAAATGGGCATAAAATCTCATTGTGTACGGACCAAAATGTATACAAAAACTATCCAAAACTGAATTTATATATATATTTTTCATGTCATATTTTTTTATATACAGATTTCCTTTATTATTTCAGTCAGTTCTCTGATATAAATGCTTTCTAAAAATGTAAAAAATAGATACCTCACCAGATTTGTTTTTAACTTAAACTGCTTTATTATTGAAATTTTTGCCAAATTTGCGTAAAAACACTAAAATGTGACTTTTTGTACCTTCAAAATTTGGCAAATATAATTCTGATGATATTCTTAACCATGAATCTTAAAAGTTTGGGCTTTCTTCTATCATTCTACTTAAAATAAATAAGAAATTAATAAAAAAAAAAAAAAGAAAAAAAAAATCAAAATCAAATGTAACCCGCTGAAACGTCCTTAACAGTCAGTGTTTCGTATATCTTTTCAAAAAATGGGGAAATTTAATAATAATAATAATAAAGACATTCATTTTGTAATATCATTTGGCAAAACTTAACTTTTCAATAAATCTATACGTCGATTTAGAAACAAAATATTACAACTATACCATTTCGAGGATTCCTGGCTCCCGCAATGACGAGTATTATGAAGACATCAACTATAACCACTTAGCCACGCACGTAAGATGAATAAAACACATTTCATGAAGAATATTCGCTTGCACAAAAACATTTAAAAAAAAAAAGCCATTGTGTTCTCTAAATGAAATATATTTCATTTCAACATATGTCTGTTTGCAGTAAGAGGACACCTTGGACTGACATCTGTTGTACAAAGTTTTTTTTTTTTCTTCTTTGTTACCAACCCTCACGAGAAAACACTCCTCCAATTCTAGGATTTCTAGGTTTTGTTCGTTGCATGTCCATTTTACGTCGAATATTAGATTTATTCCAGCTCACAATTGATTTCACCAGAGTATCAAAAAACTTGTTTCCTCCACAATACACTGGGCAATGCTAGGGGGAAAAAAGTATGAATCGACACGATACATTCACAATCAAAAGAAATAGACAGACTGTCTCAAATTCCCATAGGGTATCGGTGCAGCAATGTATCATTATTTATAATTTCATTGTGACAAATAAATATGGTTTCATCTTGTTTGAAATAAATGAAATGAGCATTAACTTTATAGTTTTAATTGAGCAAAAGTAGTTTGTTTTTCGATAGACTGGGTATTAATGATAACAGAATATTTGGGGAAATTAAATTTCTGTGTTGACGCTGTATACGAGTGCCCACGACCAGGATCACGCATTTGTTAACTGCTTTCTGAAAAATAGATTTTTGATTTGCAGTGAAAATGCATCTGGTAGTTAGAATGTATTGAATTCATACAAGCTTGATGTGGACTAGGAAAATATGTTCAGCACATTCACATTTTGCAGTAAAATATCGTTTTAATTATAAGATCTGAATGTTAACTGAATATACTGTATAAGTCCAAAAAGATGACAATTCTTTACAAACATTTTGATTTCCTTAAACATTAAATCTCGTCTAATTAAATACATGTTCACGTGCCTTTGGCTGCAAGACATTAATTAATGGCCATGTAGTTCAATTACTATTTATAACCAAATACACCGCTATGATAATTCTTCCTAAATATTTGTTAAGGTAATAGACCATTTCACCAGAGGATCGGCAGTATCCGGTATAATTTGCTGATTTAGATTGACCAATAAGTGAAAGGGGAAATTTTCAGATGTATGATTATTTCATCATTGAACAACAAGTGAAATTGTGCACCAGCATGTTGATTAAGTGCTCGTTGATTTACGTAGGTTTACGTCTTATTTCGGAGTGAAGAGGTCTAATAACGTCTGCCCTTTTTTTCCATTTTTTAACACTGGACACATTAAAAACGTGTATTGTTTTCCTATCGCCGGCCGCGACATACCAAACAAAAAACAACAACGACAAAAAAAAAAAAAAAAAACAGAACAAAAAAAAAAAAACATTAAAAAATGGTACTGGTATAGCTCACTTGTTTGACGCTCAGCATATCAGGCCAAAAAAAAAAACTTGTTTCCGCTACCAGCTCTGAAAAAAATAGGGTCGGTAGGTAGGGATTTTTTTTTTTTTTTTTTTAAGAAACATGATTTCAGTCATTTATTAAAAGCTTTCCATGTGTATGAATGCAATAAGTGACATTTAATGTAATTTCACACAAGATTGTATGTTAATATGTCCATAAGATGCTATAAAATCTTGAAATTAATTTAAATGACTTTATTTATATTATATATTTATATATGTTTGTGATGTCAGATCGTTTTTGAAATAAAACTTTTCAGGGTTCAACACTTTTCAGCTAGGAATCTTGTCGGGACATCTGCTTTTCAAATCAGAAGTCTCTGCTTAAATAAGAAGTCCCTTAAATTGTTTTTAATTTAAGTTAAATTCAGTAAAAGATTGTTGGGATATTTAAAACAATATTAAAGTGCACTTCTAATAAACTTTAATTATGTTTATATTAAATTAAATGGAAGTTTGTAATACTTTTAGATAAATATATCTTTTATGATATACAAATATAAAAATAATATATTATATATCTTTTAATCTTATCATATTTTTATAGAATGGTAATGCAAGTTTGTCTCAATGCATTACCCCACCCACTTCACTACGAGAACAACGTCTGCAGTCTTAATTTCAAATAATGTTGTAAAATCAGTATTTCATTTTAAACATTCATGTTTTAAAACATTACCAAAGCCTTTAGACCATATTATTGCTGTAAACAATATTTATCAGTTGATGCTTTTTTCTACGATCATACCGGAAGTAAACAAAGTTATATTTAAATAGCTTTTCACGTGCTATTAAAACCACCAAAGGCATTTAATTTGAATTTTAATTATAACTATTATGAAAGAATGATATTGTGTCGTGGTTGAATGCCAGATTTGAAGTATTACAAATATGTGTGCCGATTAGGCTATTCATTTCATATTCATAAACAGACCCGCAATATCAATTTTTACTTTCACTTTGAAATTAACTTGAGCCGTGAACAATATGTGTAGGTTTGTATTCACACATTTCCTCTTCGGTCATCAGCAATAAAAATGGTGCTGGCTGTTGTTTTTTTTTTTTTTTTTTTTTGTTTTTTCCGATGATTTGTTAGAGTAATGTTATTGGTCCAGGTGGAATTCATGTTGAAGAAAAAAATACAGTCGGTGGCAAAAAAGAAAAAAAAGAAAAACGTTTTTATATCCGGTTTCAATTTTTGAAAGATTACGATGTGTATTGACAAATTATACGTCACACAACAATTGATTTCATTTAATAATTATGTTTTCTCTTGAAATATCAAGATTCCTGACGGAAGGAATCCCTTGCCAAGTTTTGGTGTTATCTGGATCGCGGGAATGCGTTCGTGTCGAACAATTACAGCTAAGATACGGAAAGGACCGAAAATGCCCGAAATGAAATGGCGACTGTCGAAGAGATTTAAATCTTTTATCAAAATTTTGGCAAAGAAAGATTAGGGTCGGCGGCAAAAAATAGGGTCGGTCGGGGTTGCGGAAACAAGCTATTTTTATTTTAGGCCTATGGGTAGTCCAAAGACTGATTGGCCCGGTGTCAGGATAATGTGACTGGGTGTTGTATCATGCCACATATGTCTACGGCGTGATATTGCAGTGTGGCAGCACTATATCTGTCTGAAGAAGACAAACGTCCCAAAATGACTAAAAACTGTTAGTGAAATGATAAACCCTATCAAACGAACAAACATACGTGCGCATTAATTAATGCGTGTATTGTGTTCGTCCCCATGTCTCTGAGGAATTGTTAATTTAATGTCATTTCGCATGTTCTTAGGCAACGACATATTCTGTTACCATGGCGGCGATATAGATGGCCCTAAAGTCGACATAATTCACGAAGGATAATTACATGGAAACAAAGAGCTCCATATTCCAATGTGCTTCTTGAGAAATATGTGTTCAAGCAAACCTGTCCTAAGCGGTCAGTATGGGAACAAGGAAAGTTGCCGCTTAACAGAGGTAACCGCTGAATGAAGGTTAAATATATAACATAATGTTGGACCGCTAAGTGCAGGATGGCCATTATATTCTGAAGAAATGTTTAGATAGATTCTTTCCGACTTAGAAGTGATCCTAAATTTATGGCAAACACTTGTTTTATTAAATAGGTCGATCTATTTTGTACAAAGGTTAAATAGACATTATAATGGTGTTTAAATAAATGTAGCTGATAAATTTCAAAATTTCAGAGATTCTGATTAGCCATGCACAAATTTAGGTCGACCTCTAATGATAGATATTGCCCCCTTTTAAGGCCTTTAAAAAAATACGGTTCCTTGATAAATGTTACTGACTACTGTCTTAAGCGGCCAGTCAGGGAACGAGCGAAAGTTACCGCTTAAAAGAGGTTACGTGTAAATGAAGTTTAAATATATAACAAAATGCTATACTATGGTAATATAAAAACTGACCGCTAAATGAAGGATGGCCGCTTAGTACAGGTGCACGCTATTATAGGTTCCACTGTATTGTATCGGAAGAGTCAGTGTATCATGGTGAAAAAAAGACATTTAGAGTCTTGAAATTAGTGTAGGATATACAAATCTACAGACCATAGCAGACCGAATCAAGCGTAGTCTTTTATAAATTGTGGCCACGAGATAATCTAAAGATTTGATTGGTCACTTAACTCTAGTATCCACGAGTTAGCATTTATTTTCCTTGGTTATTATCTCGTGGCCACGAGTTAGCTTTTCGTGGCCTAGAGATAGGGAGGGCCTTAAAAATTTTTTTTCTAAGTTATAACTCGTGGCCACGAGTTTGCAAGATTTTTTTTCTTACTTATATCTCGTGGCCACGAGATAATAAAAAAGAAAAACACCATGTCCTTTCTGTGCTTAGGGAACTGATCCATTAAACTTTTCTCGAATAACGGAATGACGTCACGCTAGAGAATGACGTCACATCATTCAATGACTAATTGTGATAAATTGACTAATATTTATTAGTAAGTATTAGTTATCGTTTATATTTTAAATTTTATGGAATTTATTGCAAGAGACGCGAAGAGGAGCGCTGCGATAAATCCATAAAATCTAAAATATAAATGATAACATCTTTACAGTTTGTCGCGTACGACATACAACTTTGCCTTTGAAATCGCATTATAGAACCGCCTCCCGTTTGACTGACAGCAAATGTGATGCTTGAAAAAGTAAGGTTTAGATTCAATGTTACTGGGTATATTTACTTGTATATTATGGGCTAACGAAACATGACGTAATCTTTCGCCGTCGCATCAAGCTCCGCCCATATTGGTCTTGGTCTCGTAGGCACCATATTTTCTCCATATCAAGATATCACGATATATGTTATGCAATGTATTTTTAGAATTTTAAACGAAATACAAGCATTTCATTGGACGATTAAGTCGGACAAATATATTTTACAGTTTCAAAATTAAAAAAAATAAATGAAAAAATATATGGCATAAGATGATCCGTGACGTCTTGATATGAAGAAAAATATAAGTGTATGCAGCCTACGTGATCTTATGACTAAATGGGCGGAGCTTGTTTCGGCAGCGGGTGATTACATTATGTTTTGCATTAGCCCTTATGAAATGTACCCAGTAATACTGACTCTGGACCATCACGTATATTGTCAATCAAACGAGAGTTGATTATATAACGCAGGGTCAAAGGTATTACTATATGTCTACTTAGTAATGTACTTGATTATTTCGTTAAACAGGACTGGTAGAATGAAAGAATCCAAGTATTGCTTAGCGCTTTGGATTGCTGGTGGATTTTGTGTAAGAGTTGTTTTTAATGAATATTTTATATTATACAATGTATTATACGCTCTATATGGGCAGCTGCCACAAAGAATAATTGACCTACTTAGCACCTCTAATGAGTTCCGTCCTTGATGGTTTAGTTCCTGTTTTCAATATACACGCGGACATCAGTGCAGGTCACGATTTTTGTATACCTCTTATTTGAATAATGCAGTTTATGAAATTATGCCCAACCTGTCATAATTCTGCGAAGTTGATCATCCCTGACGACAAACTCAAATGAAAGTTTCGTTGAAATCCGTTAAGTGTTTACAATTCAATCAGAGTACCTTCAGGCTTGGCAACTAACCAAACAAAGGAAGTATGATCGTTCCGAGTCGGAATTATCCGAGAATTTCCGATTGTGTTCTAATGAATATTGCCGAAGATTTCCGAATACGTTTGGCGCGCGTTTGTCGTTTGTAAAACCACTTAATATGTACGTATAACACGCAATTTGGGACAGCCTTGATAATCACCTGTTGAAAATGAAAACAACAAAATGATAATTTGTCATTCAGTTACTGCTAATGTGTTTTCGTGCCATTAATTATGACACAAGGCTGTCATTTATATACTGCTTTTGATAAGGTGTGCAGTAATGAATCAAACACAATATCGCGAACAGAATCTGGTGACGCTGGAGATGAAAAGGGAAAGGTGTAGAAAAGTATATGCTTTGATTAATTTCCATACAAATTGCTTAATACATAATCATATATGAACATGCGTAATTTGTACATCTGTTTATTTTTATACATTGCTGTTTATTTATAGACCTAAATTATAATAATTTATTTTTAAGGTCATTTGGTAAACAAAATCTTGAGACTACTTGATTATAGTCCCTGGGTTGGACCAGTACTTTAGGCCTGGAAAGGTCGAGAAAGATCCTTGTAATTAATGGGTTTCGAGCCAGTACCATTCAGATCCGCTATCATATGCACTACTGCTAGGTCAATTACGAATATTGATTTGTCTTTCTTTCTTTTCTTTTTTTTCTTTTTTTTGAATTTTTTTTTTTTTTTTTTTTTTAATTTTTCGATAGGACGGCAGTTTTGTTCCTAGTCTGAAAAACACGTGAATCTCTTATATTTCTTTCAAACTTTGAATAAATGCAAAACATATCATTACTTTTCGACTTAATTAACGCATGAAAATATTGCCCCAATTCATTTCAATGAAAACTGAAACAAAAAGGTTCCTCAACCTTTGGATCTATCCGGAAAGTGTCTGTATAAATATCTAGTTTTTATTACTTAAACGATCCTATCTTTAATCAAACAATTTTGATAGTTTTGAAGTTCCTTTGTGCTGAACATTTATTAATATTTCTACTATGAGGTCAATTATATTGATGGTTCATCATTTCACAATACCAGTGTCTTAGCTGTTCATTCTCTCTTTAATAATGTGATGGACTTCCAATGGCACTTCCGACACATGGCCAAATTCTACTGTTCTAGTGCCAGTGGCTGTTCTATGCGACCCCAGAATCTCTCACATCATTTCAGTCGGTACAACTCGGTCATCTCCGCTATTCTGACAAGGGGTTTCGATTGACACCAGTACGTGACAAAAAAAATGTGTAAGCCGAAATGTACTAAACCCAACCCAGCATTTAGCCGGGCCTTTTCCACGCGAAAATCATTCTTTCTAAGAATGTTCATTAAATCAGTAACCACTTAACAAATAACTCGCCGGCCTATCTGTTTCCAGTCCTATTGTGATGATCAATATTAATGTCGATACCAGGCTGATTACAGCTTGAGAAAACAATCAAACTGAAATAGACCTACAGATGGATTTCGATTCACTTGTCCCAACAACGTGTTCTGGGGGTAAAAAATTTCCGAAACACAGCTACACAATACAATGTGTATCCAGGTAAAATTGCATTCTAATAATCATTGGCTCATGCAAAATTTATGAATCTACCTGTGAAATCGATGATCGTGTTTAGTGACAATGTAATATAATTATATTCCTCCCAGGTGATAACTTAGCCGATCTCTGCGATGACAGACAGTAGAGTACTTCACCTCAGTGTAGTGTACGGTATGGAATAATGGAAATCACACGGGTTATGAATCATAAATAAAAAAAATAATGGGTGTAAGAATGGTGTGTAAATAAATAAAATAAATATATGATTCTATGTCGCATATGTGTACCTAGGTATTTTCACCTCCTTACTTTATACCTGTACTACCTTTCACTCAGGTTTATGTAAGTGCATCGTTACAAGGTTACATAGAAATGTGTATCAAGCAAGCATACATACAATCATACATACCAAAAATTGTGGCAAAGACCTGTGATATATTCATAAATACATACATGATTACAGACAGACATATACACATAGATCATGCATACGTGCAGTTTAAATACATTGTGTTACAATCACATATCTACAAAAGTTCATACAATACATGAAGAAATAAGAATTAACCCTTCCCTCATATAGACTCATTTTGACGCACTCAATAGGTACCATGTAAAGCCTGATCTGCAAAAAACCACAGTTAAACCTTACCAAATTTAATTATAAAGTCCTCATTTCCAGACAATTGAGGAGCAGCGAACAGCATAAAACCTGATCAGCCTGCGAGTTACTCGCAGGCTGATCTGGTTTTATGTTGTTCGCGTAGGTCTTTTCATGGTTTCCTCTATGAGGGAAAGAGTTATGAGGATGTGACTGACATGTATATAGATCATTAAAAGTACATATACATGTATACGAAATTGCAAAATAACAGAGTAACAAGTTATATCAACATTTGTGGTTGACCCTCTTATTTGGTCATATAAATTACGTTATAGGAAGTATGTTTTGTATAGCTTATCATGATAGTGTATTGTGTATTGTATGACTCCTTGTGCTTAAGCAATTTGTTGACAATATATATAAATACATGTTATTGGCATACGTTCAAAGATACGTACTTAAAACATACATACATACGCACGTACCTACACAAACATACATACAGATAAGCATTCCGGCGAAAGGGCAAATAAATACATAGTCAAAATGTGTCACTATGATATACATTAGTATATATGCTCCTTGGTGATAGGCCTAACATATAGAGTAAAAAAATCAATTACTTACACTGTAAATCGTTTTTATCCTCGGAACTTAAATATTACACCACCTTAACGAACACAAAATGGAACACTTCTAATTATATAAATCCCGCTGTCAAATAACACAGGCACATTGTACAGTCATACACATATAGCAATGTATATATATATATATATTATCCTCTTTATTTAAAGTATAATGAAACTCACGTCCTGTACTGTTGAAATAGTCAACTGTGTGTATCATATATAAAACTTCCGCTTTTGTACTGTAACTGTTTCAAAATAGCATACTACGAGTAGTGGAAAATCGGCCCTCCTCATTCACTCGAATACCGGGACGTATTTCAAAATACCTTGATGAAATATGCATGATATCCAATTGTTTGGCCCGTAATGCGAGTGACATAGAGGCATTTGTGATGTTGCAATGCTATTTGTCTAGCTGCTGAGACGGCTTCACTCGCTATAAGGCCGGTCTGTTAAAGTACTATCGATTCGGCGAAGTTTTGTTTTAAATTCGCGACTGGGCAACGCAGGTATGTCCCTTATCTACTCTACGACACGCCTGGGAATCGTTAGCTTGAACATGACAAAATGTGACGCACTCTGCCACGTAACTCAGTGACTTGGAAAGGCGGAGGTTGCTGTTCCATTGTCACTTAAACAGACAATGTCACATAGAAATATTATAACCGTTTAACTGAAAAATTAAATAAATGCTAAACGTCCCTGACTGTAAGATGCTTATACTTAATTTAGTGTAAAGTAAAGGCATCAACTTTATCCATATAGTTTATGCTTATCTATTTTTAGTCGAAAGGAAAACAAGTTCTTAATTCTTGCAAACTGCACATTTCCTTTTCGACAGTCTATGAGTGTGGACCTTCATTTTGCCCCTGAAAACAATTCTTGCTCCACAATTCCCCGCCCACAATCTTCAGATCACGTGACAATAGTGTAACAAACCCGGCCCGGAATCGAACCCGGTCCGCCGGCGTGATAGCCCAATGCTCTAACCACTGAGCCAAAGAGTCGTCTCTCTGAGCGCATTTGCCAGAGATTGAACTTATACCCGTGACGACGCATCGTCACAATAGTTTACACTAGCATTGAGGCATGACGTCCTTAAATAAAGATTGAATGAACTTGATATTGCCCCTGTAATAGGGCAGAATTGGCGAATGACAGAACTTGAGTTTTTGCTTTGTTACTTTAATGAAAAGTATTCAATCTACTACCATAACACGTGTTTTCATTGGTGAGCAATTAGCTGATACATACTCATAGAGATGAAGTTATCCGACGATAGCGATAACGGAATATAAACCGTGGGTTCCTACGATGATCTTACTCTTGAACTCTTGAAGATGATTATCTTAGCCCATACATTATGCGCATATGCGAACAGACCAGGCGCTGTCTGATTCGGGTCTTCTCGAATTCCTCATACAATATTTGGAGATATGTTGTACAGAGTCCGTATAACAAAGACATCCTAATTTATTTTTCGAAATTAAAGTTCAGTAAACTACTATTCACCAAGACATCACTTTCTAATGAATATTCATGAAATAGAAGGTTCAAGAAATGCCTCAGAACTGGCTAGGCTGGTAGATATAATCTATTTTACGAAAAAATCAAAATCGAAATACTTATGTAGTTCTTCGAGATCACGATGCATAATTAAATTAATCTCATTACCTAAAGCAAACGTTAAATTAATTGCACGAAAAACATTTTTCTGTGACATGTTACTATATACTCGTATATTTTATAACTGCATTTATATTAATTTTCATTTCCTTTAATCTCTCCCTCTTTCTTTCTCTCTCTCTAAAGTATCTGTTCTGTTCTCTCACTCTTTCTCGCTTTCTATTTATATAACTAGACTTTTTTTTCTTTCTGATGAATATATGTATACTCGCATTGATCGCGTGTGAACTTTATTTATCTGTATACTTTGACAATATACTGTTTTGTATACGTCTGAATAATATATCTGTTCTGTTCATAATAATCGGAATGTCTCGGTCATCTTAGCCACTTTACGTCCGAGATGTACCGAGGAATCGATTCCCAGGAAAATCGCTGATGACGTCAGAGTACTGCCCTTGTCACCTCTGGACTCGAATCTATCGTTTATAAGTGGCCAAAACAATTAAGAAAACATGATTTCACTTAAACGTGTACCTGATCAAGCTATTGCGAAATACGCGAATACACCCCTGCTGTTACACGTATAAGGTTATTTTGAAACACTGGGTGACTCATGACAAAATAAGGTAGAATACAGCAAAACACTTACTTTTAAAATCGATATACTTTTTTAAATTCAATTTTCTTAAAATGACATTTAATGTAGTACTTGCATTTTATAGACTATGCTTCTATTTTCTTTTACAGAAGTACATAAAAAGGGATATTTGCGGTCATAGAAATAATTGTGTATTACATGACATCTCGGAAACACAACTGTACTTATATAACAATGCCATGGACAAAAAGTACGAAAAACGCGCATGAGGGAAAACAAAACAAATAAAACAAGTAATAAAGAGACGAGAAAGTAACACCAGCACCGGTCCCGGTGGCCGAGTGGTTAAAGCGTCCGCTCCGGAATCGGGAGGTTGTGGAACGGTTCGATCCCCGGCCGCGACATACCAAAGTCGAAAGAATGATACTGGAATAGCTCTCAGCATAAAAGGGTAGTTCCAGGACAGGATAATGTGACTGGGTGTGGTATCATGCCACATGTCTATGGCGTGATACTGCAGTGTGGCAGCACTATATTTGTCTCAAGTAGACATCGTCTCCAAATGACTGAAATATTGTCGGTGGGACGTTAAACCCAACAAACAAACATTACACCTGCACAAATCTTGAAAATATGCAGATATAATCTGCTAAAGGATGAAAAAAAATAAACCTTATATAATTTAACAGCTATTAATACTCGTGACAAGTGGGTCATTTTACACCCAAATCCATATTCTTCCAGTCTCAAAATCTTGTATAAGAAGAAAGTAGAAGTAAGAGAAACAAATCAAGGGAGCGGATCAAAATGTAATTAAACCAGTATCTCGACCGAACGTAACGCAGTAAACAGCTTAATAACGAAAGATATAGTTAATTAAACAGAGAGCCTCGTTGATATAGATCGATACCGGAAACCGTCTTCGTCAATCTTTGCGGTATCGATACCTATAAATAGAAAGGGAGTGGAAAAGGATGAAATGGCACGTGATATTTCTGACGTCATTACGATGTGAGTGAAATTATATGTTTTTTGTTTGTTTTTGTTTTTTGTGCAATTCCAATCAGATTATATGACTGCAAAAGGAAATAAATCCTAATTAATTTCTTCACAATAGAATTAGTGCTACAATTTTAAGATGGCAATATTTTTATTTGTATGCGGCTTCGTTTCGATTGTAATGCAACCCTTTAAAGGTGTAGAGAAGACTTTGGGGAAGGATTTTAGGAAGATATTTTATTTTGATTTATGGGTGGTAGCTAGTTTCCTGATCGAAATTAATATAAAGATACACTGGCAGAATTTACACGAAGCAACATATAATGCTAAACAAGTCCTAGCTGCAGGTCCAGTGATAACATACCCGGCTGCTTGGTTTGTGTGTTCAAACACCGTTGTGGGCAAAATGTTTCATGATCAATTTCAGGCGCAAAGTACTGGTTCAACTCAAGAACTGTCGAGAGAGATTAGCATTAAGTTCTTAGAATTTTTATCCAAAACGACGTAAAATAAATAAGTTTAAGCTACAATACTGTCCACCATCTTGTTATAAAGGATTATTAGAGTTAAAAGCTGGTGATAGTTTTGACCGGCTATGGTTATATTTCCAATTTGCGTTGTTTGATAAGTCAAAAGGTCATCCAATCATTAAACTGGGATACCATGAAATCAATGGTGAACCTGGTTCGGATAAATATCTGTGTCAATGTTTTGGAGGCTTAATTTTTCAAAGCTAAAGCTGGAGAGTTATTTTCGTTTAGGGGTATAATGGTGTAAATGAAACATTGTGTAAAGGGTTTATTGGTGTAAAAGTTTTATTGGTGTAAAGGTGTATAGGTGTTAGTGTAAAAGGTAATTGTAATGTTGGTGTAAAAGGTATATTGATGTTGGTATAAATGTTGTTTTGGTGTAAGTATGATAGGTACATGTATATTGGTGTTTGAAAAAAGGTATGGTGTTGTAAAAGTAATATTTGTTTG
>CM037788.1:56447677-56497677 GCA_021229015.1 Solen grandis
GTATGGCGTAATGTTCGAGGCAAAAATACTGAAATATTAATTGTAACGACCTGAATGGTGTTCTGTGGACAGATACTTATTTTAATTTGGATACCACACATTGTATAGGGGGTGGAGTTTCCCCGACCATACAGCAGCTAATGAATAGAACATGCAGTTATCCAGATAATTGTACAGTAATGGTGGACCATGCAGTTATCCAGATACTTGCACAGTAATGGTGGACAATGCAGTTATCCAGATAATTGTACAGTAATGGTGGACAATGCAGTTATCCAGATAATTGTACAGTAATGGTGGACAATGCAGTTATCCAGATAATTATACAGTAATGGTGGACAATGCAGTTATCCAGATAATTGTACAGTAATGGTGGACAATGCAGTTATCCAGATAATTGTACAGTAATGGTGGACAATGCAGTTATCCAGATAATTGTACAGTAATGGTGGACAATGCAGTTATCCAGATAATTAAACAGTAATGGTGGACAAGCAGTTACCCATATAATTGTACAGTAATGGTGGACAATGCAGTTACCCATATAATTGTACAGTAATGGTGGACAATGCAGTTATCCAGATAATTATACAGTAATGGTGGACAATGCAGTTATCCAGATAATTGTACAGTAATGGTGGACAATGCAGTTACCCATATAATTATACAGTAATGGTGGACAATGCAGTTATCCATATAATTATACAGTAATGGTGGACAATGCAGTTATCCAGATAATTATACAGTAATGGTGGACAATGCAGTTATCCAGATAATTGTACAGTAATGGTGGACAATGCAGTTACCCATATAATTGTACAGTAATGGTTGACAATGCAGTTATCATATAATTATACAGTAATGGTGGACAATGCAGTTATCCAGATAATTATACAGTAATGGTGGACAATGCAGTTACCCATATAATTATACAGTAATGGTGGACAATGCAGTTATCCATATAATTATACAGTAATGGTGGACAATGCAGTTATCCATATAATTATACAGTAATGGTGGACAATGCAGTTATCAATATAATTATACAGTAATGGTTGACAATGCAGTTATCCATATAATTATACAGTAATGGTGGACAATGCAGTTATCCATATAATTGTACAGTAATGGTGGACAATGCAGTTATCCATATAATTGTACAGTAATGGTGGACAATGCAGTTATCCATATAATTGTACAGTAATGGTGGACAATGCAGTTATCCATATAATTGTACAGTAATGGTGGACAATGCAGTTATCCATATAATTGTACAGTAATGTTGGACAATGCAGTTATCCATATAATTGTACAGTAATGGTGGACAATGCAGTTACCCATATAATTATACAGTAATGGTGGACAATGCAGTTATCCATATAATTATAGAGTAATGGTGGACAATGCAGTTATCCATATAATTATACAGTAATGGTGGACAATGTAGTTATCCATATAATTATACAGTAATGGTGGACAATGCAGTTATCCATATAATTATACAAGTAGTATATAGTGAGGGAAAATAATAGGGCCACAATTTTGAGTAATGACACGTTTTTGAGCAGTCAAGATCGTGACTTGACGGGAGATGCCGAAGTCCTACGAATGGTCGACGGAAACGCCCGAAGTCGATTCGCGATTACTAAACAGGTAAGTTTTATCGGTTTTACTGCCAGTTGTATTAATAATTAGGCAAAGCGATAAAAGCGGTACACGGAGGCACACGGACGGTCGGCGGAAACTCCCGAAACCGACTCGTGACTTTTCGGAAAAGTATACAGGTAGCTTACCCCCGGGTTAATCATCCGTCAGATCGTGTATTGTTAATTACGGCGATTCTTTTCGTTTCTACTTTTCCGACTAAAAGAACATGGGTCAAAACGCGAAGCTCTCGCAGGACTACGCTCAAACAAAATATTAAAAAAAAAAAAAAAAAAACGATTGAAGGAAACAACTCCGATTTAACGCTGGACTGTTCTAATTTGCGCGAGGACGTGAAATGTTCTTAAGAACATTTCTTTCTTCTTGTGACTTGTTACTGCGGGCGTATTCTTTTACGTTTAGAAAAAGAACGCCAGGGTGGAAAAAAGATCATTATGTTTAAGCGACGATGATATTGGAAACATTTTAAAACTGTTGCCTGTATTAGGAACACTAGTCGCTAGATATTCTAGCAAAAGATCCCCTCGCCTCATCGACGTCCCATTTGAGGTTAGCAGCGCCAAAATCGGAGAGATGATTTCTGTCGATTTCTTCATGGCGTTGGTGATGAGAGATTGGTCTACACCCAGTTTAGTTGACCCATATATACCACTCCATAAGAAATAAGAAATATGTTTATAACAGACTCGAATATGAAAATAATTATCGTCGATAAGACCTATCGAATTAATTCAACGTCAAGCTGACCCATATTATGTCACCTTGTAATTACTAATCAAGTCGGGGTCTTTTTTATATTATTTAATTTAAAGTAAATGACTACATGCATCAAATAATTGCTATACTCATAAAATTTATTTTGTTTAGTCTAGAATATGAAAATTTAATTACTAATTGATAATGTGTTAGATATTAAATATTATCACGACACAAATGAAACGGAATAGCTAACGATAAACATCATGTAAGAAAACATTTTAACAATAGCTCTTATAATGCCGAATAGCTGCGGGCATATTAATACCGTTACGGTGATTGCTGGTTCAAATATATACAAAAAACATCGTACTGTTCTGATCTAAGTAAATGCACAATAGTGTTTACTAGAGACAGGATGGGAGAATATAATAAATGCGGTAAAAGTTTCTTGAATTTAATACTATGAACGAGAAAATGTTACTGGTACTTTTAAAAGAATCAAAGCGCTGCGCTGAGAGACGGCAGCCGGATTAACAGGAAAAAAGCTGTGATTCTTAATTGTTGATACAATAGAGGCAAAAGCCACATGACGCAAAAACTCCACACTCTCTCTCCTGCAATTATAGTCGGTAGTAAGACAATCGAATTCACACTCTTTTTGTTACAAAACAATCCGAATTAGGGTCATGAATATGACTGTATGAATTCAGAAGTATAGGTCATTCCCTAAGACCCAATTAATATACACTATCTACCGTTACTTAAGTGTAAAACCTGACAAGGTACTTGATTGTTTTAGATACTTGAATGTTTGTTTATATTTCAAAGTTAAGAAATGCTCTGGGAGTAACCTAACTCGCTTTCATGCAAAATTACGCGTGAACTACTTTACTTTACATTTCATTTTAATGTATAAATCAGAACACTTCAATCTTCAAAGGTACACGTTCAAAGATATATCAATTTTAAAAATTACAATACAATACAAGAAAACACAATATTAGTTTAAAACATATCATAAGAGAAAAACAAAATAATTGTCAAGTTGAATGAGAACATAAATAAGTCACTTTAAAATGCTGTTAACATATTATTGTCGCTGAAAATGATGTGCGGAAAAGTGTGTCTTCCAAGCGTGTAACCGTCAATACCATTCTCTCCATTTTGTTTTTCCACTGCTCTGTTTTCATCACACAAAGAAAGTCTTTGCTTTCAATGACACGCTTATGTAATTGTATAATGGCTAGGGAAAGTTTTGAAATGTGCATAACCTCCTCTCAAGATTGAATAATGTCCTTTTCATTAACTGCTTTCAACATATCTTCAAAGTAAAAATCAATTTGATATTCTTCATCATTAGTGTTCATAATACAGTCATGTTGGTGTTGAGAAGGATGGTTTGTATGACATCCATAACAGTTCTTTCTCACTGTCATTCCTTTTACTTCACACAATGCTTTCGCATATAGAAAGTCAAAATATGAATTCATCAACATCACATTTGCAGATGGTGAAATGCAATGATCAGTTGGTGGAGTTGTAAATTCTTCTTCATCGATATTGACCGTCATTGAATCACAGCTTTTATCATCATTCATTATATCCTCAAATAGTGTATTGAAACAAGCAATTCTACATGTACCATGTGCTCTTTTTGTGTGGTGAAGAGGTTCTGAGTGAACGTTGAACATTTTACAGTATTTATATTTCACACAACTTTCAAATTCTAACGGTCACTTTTTGAATTTTTGTTTGTTTTTGTTTTTGAATTCTAACGGTCACTTTTATTTTTTTCCGCCTATCTGATCAACACCTCCATGATGGAGGTCGCCATGATTGAACAACGGTTGTGGATCAAAAGTTTTCCAAGGGTTCCAAGATTGATCAATGCCATTTTGTGAAATATTGCTTTTTAACTGTCCTACGGTTTTTAAAAATAAACAACTTGGTGAATGCAATTTGTGTTCTGTAAATTGATCATCTCCTTTTTTTCCCACTTGTGTAGTCTTAAGGCACATGAAAAACACACCACTGTGTCATTTTACCCGTAATTTAAAATATCCAGCTGATGAAAGCTGAAACTTGTTAGGTTGCATTTGAGGCGTCCACAAATCAAAGCTGTTCTTTTATTACCAACTCAGTGACTTTAAAGTATTCAATACATGTGGCTGTTTTTCTGCGAATTGAAAATGGCTCAAACACAACTTTTACAAAAGAATAATGAGATGAATGAAGAGGGATTTGAAAACATTGTACATGGCTACCGGGGACTAAAATAATAACATGTACTTTAGAAGCCGGTTTTATGATGGTGTTAAAAAGAAAACGACAGCAAATCAAAGTGTGTTTGAAAAAAAAGAACGAAAGAAATTCACATTCAGTTTAAAATATTTTGAAACCCCGTGTGAATTAAAAGAAGTATACAATTTTTGTCTCATTCTTAAACGGACTGTCATCATGTCAACAAAACAATTAATAGAGTTGAACTTTAAGTCATCACCCTTGATATTTTTTTGAAGATCGTTTAAACAGCTTTGATTTGTGGACGCCTCAAATGCAACCTAACAAGTTTCAGCTTTCATCAGCTGGATATTTTAAATTACGGGTAAAATGACACAGTGGTGTGTTTTTCATGTGCCTTAAGACTACACAAGTGGGAAAAAAAGGAGATGATCAATTTACAGAACACAAATTGCATTCACCAAGTTGTTTATTTTTAAAAACCGTAGGACAGTTAAAAAGCAATATTTCACAAAATGGCATTGATCAATCTTGGAACCCTTGGAAAACTTTTGATCCACAACCGTTGTTCAATCATGGCGACCTCCATCATGGAGGTGTTGATCAGATAGGCGGAAAAAAATAAAAGTGACCGTTAGAATTCAAAAACAAAAACAAACAAAAATTCAAAAAGTGACCGTTAGAATTTGAAAGTTGTGTGAAATATAAATACTGTAAAATGTTCAACGTTCACTCAGAACCTCTTCACCACACAAAAAGAGCACATGGTACATGTAGAATTGCTTGTTTCAATACACTATTTGAGGATATAATGAATGATGATAAAAGCTGTGATTCAATGACGGTCAATATCGATGAAGAAGAATTTACAACTCCACCAACTGATCATTGCATTTCACCATCTGCAAATGTGATGTTGATGAATTCATATTTTGACTTTCTATATGCGAAAGCATTGTGTGAAGTAAAAGGAATGACAGTGAGAAAGAACTGTTATGGATGTCATACAAACCATCCTTCTCAACACCAACATGACTGTATTATGAACACTAATGATGAAGAATATCAAATTGATTTTTACTTTGAAGATATGTTGAAAGCAGTTAATGAAAAGGACATTATTCAATCTTGAGAGGAGGTTATGCACATTTCAAAACTTTCCCTAGCCATTATACAATTACATAAGCGTGTCATTGAAAGCAAAGACTTTCTTTGTGTGATGAAAACAGAGCAGTGGAAAAACAAAATGGAGAGAATGGTATTGACGGTTACACGCTTGGAAGACACACTTTTCCGCACATCATTTTCAGCGACAATAATATGTTAACAGCATTTTAAAGTGACTTATTTATGTTCTCATTCAACTTGACAATTATTTTGTTTTTCTCTTATGATATGTTTTAAACTAATATTGTGTTTTCTTGTATTGTATTGTAATTTTTAAAATTGATATATCTTTGAACGTGTACCTTTGAAGATTGAAGTGTTCTGATTTATACATTAAAATGAAATGTAAAGTAAAGTAGTTCACGCGTAATTTTGCATGAAAGCGAGTTAGGTTACTCCCAGAGCATTTCTTAACTTTGAAATATAAACAAACATTCAAGTATCTAAAACAATCAAGTACCTTGTCAGGTTTTACACTTAAGTAACGGTAGATAGTGTATATTAATTGGGTCTTAGGGAATGACCTATACTTCTGAATTCATACAGTCATATTCATGACCCTAATTCGGATTGTTTTGTAACAAAAAGAGTGTGAATTCGATTGTCTTACTACCGACTATAATTGCAGGAGAGAGAGTGTGGAGTTTTTGCGTCATGTGGCTTTTGCCTCTATTGTATCAACAATTAAGAATCACAGCTTTTTTCCTGTTAATCCGGCTGCCGTCTCTCAGCGCAGCGCTTTGATTCTTTTAAAAGTACCAGTAACATTTTCTCGTTCATAGTATTAAATTCAAGAAACTTTTACCGCATTTATTATATTCTCCCATCCTGTCTCTAGTAAACACTATTGTGCATTTACTTAGATCAGAACAGTACGATGTTTTTTGTATATATTTGAACCAGCAATCACCGTAACGGTATTAATATGCCCGCAGCTATTCGGCATTATAAGAGCTATTGTTAAAATGTTTTCTTACATGATGTTTATCGTTAGCTATTCCGTTTCATTTGTGTCGTGATAATATTTAATATCTAACACATTATCAATTAGTAATATCATTAACATTTTCATATTCTAGACTAAACAAAATAAATTTTATGAGTATAGCAATTATTTGATGCATGTAGTCATTTACTTTAAATTAAATAATATAAAAAAGACCCCGACTTGATTAGTAATTACAAGGTGACATAATATGGGTCAGCTTGACGTTGAATTAATTCGATAGGTCTTATCGACGATAATTATTTTCATATTCGAGTCTGTTATAAACATATTTCTTATTTCTTATGGAGTGGTATATATGGGTCAACTAAACTGGGTGTAGACCAATCTCTCATCACCAACGCCATGAAGAAATCGACAGAAATCATCTCTCCGATTTTGGCGCTGCTAACCTCAAATGGGACGTCGATGAGGCGAGGGGATCTTTTGCTAGAATATCTAGCGACTAGTGTTCCTAATACAGGCAACAGTTTTAAAATGTTTCCAATATCATCGTCGCTTAAACATAATGATCTTTTTTCCACCCTGGCGTTCTTTTTCTAAACGTAAAAGAATACGCCCGCAGTAACAAGTCACAAGAAGAAAGAAATGTTCTTAAGAACATTTCACGTCCTCGCGCAAATTAGAACAGTCCAGCGTTAAATCGGAGTTGTTTCCTTCAATCGTTTTTTTTTTTTTTTTTTAATATTTTGTTTGAGCGTAGTCCTGCGAGAGCTTCGCGTTTTGACCCATGTTCTTTTAGTCGGAAAAGTAGAAACGAAAAGAATCGCCGTAATTAACAATACACGATCTGACGGATGATTAACCCGGGGGTAAGCTACCTGTATACTTTTCCGAAAAGTCACGAGTCGGTTTCGGGAGTTTCCGCCGACCGTCCGTGTGCCTCCGTGTACCGCTTTTATCGCTTTGCCTAATTATTAATACAACTGGCAGTAAAACCGATAAAACTTACCTGTTTAGTAATCGCGAATCGACTTCGGGCGTTTCCGTCGACCATTCGTAGGACTTCGGCATCTCCCGTCAAGTCACGATCTTGACTGCTCAAAAACGTGTCATTACTCAAAATTGTGGCCCTATTATTTTCCCTCACTATATACTACTTATACAGTAATGGTGGACAATGCAGTTATCCAGATAATTATACAGTAATGGTGGACAATGCAGTTATCCATATAATTATACAGTAATGGTGGACAATGCAGTTACCCATATAACCGCACATAAATGGCGGACACTCATTTTATTAAATATCTGCAATGAAATAGCGTCGCGAATAATCTTGTGACCGCTCACAATAATTGTTCTCCTGATACGATTCTGTTATGTGGTCCTTAGTATACACCCGAATGTGCGAAATTCTTTCAGATAATTACATCATTTTCTGTAGTTATACAAAAAATAGTTATAAGTGAAGTAGAAATTTGAAATGTTCAGAAAATATTATGACAATGGCACATTTTCTCTTGAAACAAATAAAAAGAAAAATATTTTTCAAAGTTCTGCGTCTAAAGGCTCTTAAATGAACGAAAGGGTTAAACATGGATTTTTCTCTAAATAAGTTGGCTCTAGACTCATGTCAAAGAAATTCAAATTGCTCCCCGAGAAGTTGATAGTTCCATCAATTGATGTAATATAGGCAAGTGGGTTCCTAGCAAAAGTGCTACCCTCCTGCCATTGTTCTTTATGTCAGGCATGTTAGCACCAGTCGTACCCTGAGAATGCACTAGACCGTAGTTTTATTTCAATGAATTGTCGTTTGATCTGTCTAGGATCAAGTACACAAGCCACTGTTTAAGACCAGAAATCTATTGATAACAAGTCAACTTGCAGTAAGAAAACATTTTTACCACTGCCTGTCAGCCAAACGGTAAAACTAACTCTAAAAATTGTCAGCACTATTTTAATTCAAAGGCATTCCGCATTTCAAGGGGTTTCTCATAGTTACTCAAAGCATTCAATATTTAATTTAATATTTGCACTGGCTTCACCCGTGATCCTGATTAACCCGAACATATACTTTTGCGTGCATGCTCGCACTCATGTAAAATATTCTATCTGTCTGTTAATCAAGCTTAACCCGCGAAAGTCATGAAAAATAAATGTATATTACAGAGTTCTCTTTACTCTCTGAATAAGCAAAGGTAAATACTTATGTACATGAGGTTGTTAAAAATCATCTAATGTAAAACCCATATTTGAAATTATCTGATGGCGTGCACTGTTGATCAAGGATAGACGGATATTACTCAACACTTAAAGGGAATTAGCTGCCACACAGACGTGTACAACACAGAAGATAATTACGGCAATATTTATCCTAACACCAGTTCAAAATAGGCTTCCAAAGTTTTCGGTTGTTATCAGTATTGAAAATATAACATTCAGACTTTTTTCGAGCTTGGCTTGTCATCCCGTACTCGTCTTGTGAACTAAAGATTTAACAACTCTTATATTCTACTGAGGAAAGTTCATGTACATGTATGTATAAGTACATTTTTTGTAAACTCATGGGCTTAAAAGCCTTTCCATATATTAACAATTAGCGCGTGAATTCTGTTTGGTGTTTGATGCAGAGGCTGATCATCGAAGACGCTTTATTTACCGTAACATGAATGATTAAATATTGAGGGTAGCGCGTCGGGTTGTTGGCGCGTTACAAATCAAGTAAACATTCAACAAATAACACCATAGGGATCTCAAAATTAAACGGCCCTACACTTAAAACGTTTGGTAACTATACGAACATGTTCAAAACAGATGATAAAAAATACACATATTTTAGCACTTTCTCATTTAGATGGGGTATATCGCTGATATATTATGTCGAGAACTTGTGACACATTTTCTGAAATTTTGATACGCCTTTGCATTTATGTAAATTGGGTTTCTTCAAACAAAAAGAGTAATTAAAATAATAAAGCAAAACTTTATTGTTAAACCTTTGCATGTTACATCTCGCCAAGAAACACAAACACACATACATGGTCAAATATCATACACACAATATATGCAGAAAAAATAGTATAGTCTTCATATTTATAATCACAAGTAAATTAAAAAACTGTATACGCAGATCAATAGTTCAAACGTTTAAATATTTTTGTTTATTTGAAGCAGAATTTAGTTTCTTATCTATTTAAAATAATTCGTTGATTAATCAGCCCGTCCTTCTGACTGATTTTTGATTAATCAGTGACCATTATACTAACAACCCATATGTAGACTTTACTAAGATTTTAAAACTTGTGTCTCCTATGATAAATATGAAAACATAACAATAAAATTTGATAAACTATTTGATCATTTTCATACAAGTAAAAAAAATAATACAGTAGCAATGTAGACCAAAAGGACAGTGTCAGACGGCATGTTGCTTTATCATAAAAAAAGCTTACACTTAAGATCAACCCAAAACTTCTACTCTGTCTTAAATCATAAATGCCTAATTCGTTGTCGAAAACGAAATCATCGTCGACGATTTCAACAACGATTCGTCGATTAACTGATTAATCACTCCAATAATAGAAATTAGTGTGTTATCTATTTAAGAGAATATCTATTTAATAAACATAATTGTCTAGAGAGTTGCATAATTATTCTGATTAAATATGGCATGTGCTGGGCAAATTTTGAATATACAGAAATTAATTCCGTTTTCAAATTAAGAATAATATTTCAGTTTCAAATATGATTTGTCATTTAATTACACTTCATTAAACCCTTTGTCACCATCTGGCAGGAATAACGCCACCTGTAGGAATATATGGTTTCACATTGATATAACAGGCCACGTGAAGACATGTGCCAGGCGGTATATTCTTTTATCTTATGCTAAATGATGAAATACTGAGTTATTTTAGTGAGATAAAATCCACATGATCCACACTGTGGGTGTTATAGGCCTGTTGGAACTACTATTTTACTAAATGCCACATGTATTCCTCCGAATGTAAGCAGGATCAATTACACAAATTAGTTCATTCATTTATCATCATTTAGCATAAAAAAAAAGATTTTTTTTTGATTTTATTGAATAATGAACATGTCTCTACGTGCTCGTGAAATTATCAAACATGTATCACTTCTCAATAAGATATATTCCATATCAACTCAAAATTAACAAATATCCTCTGGTTAATCAGATTACCCCGTGCTGAGAACATAGCTATTTAGGTATTCGATACTTTCTGCCTTTGTCTTTACTTGTTATTTAAGTGAATCTGATTGGTTGATGAAGCATATGCTGTTTCTTTTGTTAACAGTTTTTCGAAATCTTTATGGATAATATTACCGAATGTGGGGGAGGAATAGAGGTATAACAATACAGAGAGATACAGAAATTCAGATAGCAGTAATCTTATCTTAAGCATCTGCCTTCACACAAACAAATATAACTAGGGAAAGAACAAATTTCAAGGTTGTTCCACGTAGTACTTCCGGTCCGGGTGGTCGTACACGGACGAGGCAATTCCATTCAGTAGGAAACAGTTGTCTGAAATTAAAACAAGACTTGTGTTATCTATCCGATTACAACTATTTGTTCATTTTGAGATTCACCACGATTTAACATTTGGATCAATCATGCAATCAGTCATGCAATCAAGTCCGATCAAATGTTATATGATCCAATCCAAGCTTATCTTATCTTATCCAATCCAATTAAATCTAACACAGTCAAGTGGATATATTTCGACGTATAACCCAAAATTCGACCAGACTGCTTAAGCAGTTTGATCTTTTTTTATAATGTCAAGGAGATATAATTCTGTACAAGGCTTACCTGGCCGACATTTCGGTATGTCGCAATATTGCCACCTGACGCTGGGATCCAGCGTATAACACCATAGTCCGCCCACAGAGTCTGGATCCCGGCAGTAGTTGGCGGCCTCAGCTAGAGTGGCATCTGTGAAATTACTTGGATCATTCATATCGTGTAGATGGGGATATTGCTGGTCCCATCTCTGGCAAGGAAGACCACTGTACGTGTAATTCTTCACTCCCGTGTATCCGAAACAGGTCACCGTGCTATAGCAGTTGTCTGGAGCTGTGCTTACTACAACAAGAAATATCTTTCAAAAGAGATATGTGGCCTCGATGGGGATTAAAGTAATGGAGAATGTAGAATGGTTATATGATGTACGAATAATTAACTGATTAATATTTCATCATAGGAAGTCAAAATAAGCATAGATATATAAACTCAGTATTAAAGCGTACCCTCTACTGCAGTCGGCGGAGTAAATATCATACCGTCTTTCAGTCATACGGAGACGGTTACAGAGACTTTAATATACTGCAGGTATTAATAACGTTCGGCCAGGAAATAGTCTCACAGTGCATCAAAAAGAAGAGTTTTGATAAAATAACTTTTATATTTATCAAAGAAATTGTAATTCAGTCAGAATACTTTATCAAAATTTCGTGGAAACGAAGTATATGTATTATCTATAGATTCTATAATCAATCATGGCGGTAGAAGTAAAAATCAGCTTTTGTGATTTGTGATTTTTGAACGTTATTCTGCTTTATTCTGCTTTGTTTGTGGCTTGTCCTTTTTCTTGGTGTGCCAATTTCATTTGTTCGGTGGATTTTGTGGACTATTTTTGAGGTTTTGTGTTTGCTAGCGGTCCAGATGGTAAAATCCAAAAAGCGCGGTAGTGAAGTCATTACCCCACCCACACAAGACAAACAGCAAAAGGAGCCAAAACGATCGAACGGCCAATATCCTGTCTCGCACGTGCAGAACGTGAGAACATCTCTAAAAGGTATCCAACATTACAATATGGCTACACACACTGGCCAAATGTCTCCGATGAGTCCGATGTATCCTATGCCAAGGCTCCAATGTCTCAGCAGATTCCCCAGCCTACTTAGGTAGCACACCACACTAAATGTAGCCACAGCTTCGAATGGCCAGGGAGGATTTCTTGAATAGGGTAAATATTCTGGATTTAAATGGCTGTTTGTCTTTTAAATGCTTTTTAGCATCAAATTTGTTCTTGTGACTTCTAATATGAACTCTGGCAAATTCGAAAACAGGACCAAGAATCATTTGTTCATGCATGAGAATGTCAAGGACGCAATTTGCTGTAAAAAGTGCTTTTCGTCTGCATGGTGGTATATATCAAATCATTTTAAAAGGGGGTACAAACTTTTAGCAACTACCAAAAAAATTCATGCGTGAGCACCACATTTTTGGGGATAGTTTGCAAGTATAGGGAGTTACTAAAGCAGAAACACTTTGTTTAAAGCCCTTCTTTTTGCAGATAATTTTTGCCAGAGTGACAAAATGTGGTGTTTGTGGTCTCGGGCCCACAGTAGATTTTTTATTGTAGATTTGCAATGCAATAACTAATATGTTATCAATAAATGGTGTCCTTTTTTCCAGGTTTTGTATTTCGGAGTCAGGAATTTTGGACATCTTGCTTGTGGGACGTAATCAACAAAAAGTTGGATTTTAGTGTGGAGTGCTACCTTATATACAAAGCCCACCTACCAACGGTTACCACACCGATACTCAGTTCATGTCTGATCTTTCCTCAACAATGCAGCTTATTTGTAAACGTCTTGATCGCATGAAGGCAAAATTGGGTCAGTTAAGCTCGATCCAAGCCAGTTACAATAATATCACTACCCGCCTGAATGATATTGACAATAACATTGCAGACATTGAAAAATCACCTATGTAGCTGACCAGTATGATAAGCTTAGCCAGCGATCTTTTGACAATCACAGTAACATTCAGTGCATGAAAACAAAGGCAAACGAACTTCACCGTGTCAATGGCTCACTTCAATCTATGTGCAACACATTGAATCATGATGTTATAGACCTAAAATGTAGGTCCATGCGTGACAATTTGTTGTTCTTTGGTATTCCCGAGGGTCCCACACCTACACCACTCCACGAACCGGATGCTGAAACCACACAGGGTGCTTCTTCTCAGTCCACGACTTATGCTACTGCTGCTTCCACATCTGATCATCCATCCAGTGCGTAGGATTGTAAGTCAAAGCTCCAGACATTTTTGCGAGACTGTTTAACATGACTAATCCAGCTGACACTATCCATATTGACTTGGCCGAAAGTATTGGTAGATTTGTCAAGGGTAAAATCCGTCCTGTTGTTGCTAAGTTGAACACTAAATCTAAGATATTAATTAAAAGTGTTGCAAAAAGTGCCAACTTGAAAAACTTCCCGCATTATGTTGCAGATCAATTCCCATAGAAGGTAAAGGAGAGGCGGAGAGAGCTAATTCTTATTATGCTCGATGCCCGCCGACAGGGAAAGCGCGCTGTTCTTGTACGAGATAAGTTGTATGTAAACAACGTTTTGTATACAGGTGACCAGACGGCTAGCCAGACGAGGTAGGATGCGCGAGAAAAGCATTAACTTTGTATTTTGTCCTGGAATGTGGAGGGTTTGAAGTCCTGTTTACAGGACAGCGATTTTCATTCCTTTGTTGACGGTTTTCATTTTGATTTTTGTTCTGAAACTTGGCAGAAATTTAATGATGATTTTTGTATTGAGGGTTTTGATAAAATATTAGTTCGAAGAACTGAGAGTATTTCTGGTAAAATTAACGTGGTCATGGAGGTTTGTGTCTTTTCTATAAACCTACAGTGAAAATATTTTTGTTGTTGAAGAAGTTGATCAAAACGGGTTCACATGGATTAAAATATTTAAGCACTATCTGAAAACGGACAAAGATTTTTACTTTTGTTTCTGTTATATTCTAAAAGTGACCTTATTGACAATATTGATCTTTCAGAAAAATATATCGATTGTTTTGACTCGACCGAGGTGCACGAATTGAGCATGCCTTGTCGGTTTACAACGGACAAGACTGTCAACACAGCAGGTCGCAAGCTTATTGATATTTGTTTATCTAGTAATATTAAAATTGTTAATGGGCGAATCGGGGACGATATCGATGTGGGAAGTTTTACTTATATGTCTGCTAGTGGTAACAGTCTTATTGATTATGTGCTTTGTTCAAACAAGTTGTTGTCCATGATCTACATGCATGCTCACCCCATGCACCGTTGGAAGTACTTTCTTGTTACAAAATAATGTGGATAATGATAGTGTTAGCACTGATATCAATAATCAGTCACGTGTTGATAAAATATTAATTAATACAGATAAAATAACATGTTTTCAAGATAATCTTAGTAAGGAATTTGAGTTTTTTTTACATCTACTATTGATAAAATTTGTTATAACTCTCTGCAGCTTGATGCTGGTATTGATGCATTTTCAAAAAAAAATGTATGAAGTTGCTAGTTATACGTATAGACGAAGCGTTATTAAGTCTTCTACAGTTCATAAAAATAGAAAATTCAACAATAAATGGTTTGATGCGGATTGTGAATCTAGTAGGCGCGAATTTCGAGCATCTTGCAGAGCGTATCGTAACAATAAACCTGATTTTAATTTGTCACATATGAAACGTAAAAGGCGTGAATTTAAAACGAATATACGTAATGCTAAATTAGGATTTGATATTAAACAGAAAAGAGAATTTCATAATGTGGCAACACCAAACCCACAACAGTTTTGGGATAAAATAAAAACGATGAAAAGTGTAGGACATAAAGATCGCAAAATAGGAAAAGAAGAGTTTTTTAATCACTTTAAAGAATTATATTCTAATGATAACACATATATAAATAATGATATTGAAGATGAACTAGATTGTTGTTGTACTGAGAGATCAGTTGATATTTTAGATAATGTTATTTAGGTACATGAAATCAAAAACTAATTTGAGTTTAAAAAGAGGTAAAAGTTGCGGTTATGATAATTTGATACTAGAATTATTTTAGATAGTGTTGATCCTATATCCCCTACCCTCTGTAAGTTGTTTAATAATTTTTTTTACTAATTCTGAATATCCCGAATCTTGGATAAAGGGAATAATTGTACCAGTACCTAAAAAGAGTAATCCTAATGATGTCATTAATTATAGAGGAATAGTGCTTACATGCATTTTTTTCTAAGATATTCTCCTGTATATGAAATAATAGGTTAACTAAATGGACAGTATTTTAAATGATTGTCAGTACGGCTTTAGAAAGAATCGTAGTACAGTTGATTGTATATTCTTGTTGAATAGTATAATAGACAAGGTTGTTAACTATGAAAAAAATGTACTTCCGTTTCATTGATTTTAAGAAAGCTTTTGATATGGTCTATAGGAATGCTATATGGGTCAAATTAATTATATAGCAATTGTTCTAATGTTGCAGTCAATATATAAGACCGTAAAAACTTGTGTAAATTCTAGGGGTGAATATTCTGATTTTTTTGACAGTTTTACTGTAGTAAAACAGGGCGAAACATTATCACCTCTGTTGTTTTTATTTTTTATTAATGGCTTGTCTTCATATTTAGCTTCATGTAATGTATATGATTCAGTAAATATTGACGGTATAGATATATTTACATTACTTTTTGCAGGTGATGCATTGTCAACAAATTATCTGAATACTGTAAGCTTTGGGGCATTCATGTAAATATTGCATATGATATGTTTCAACATTTCAAATGATAAATTTACATGTTTTTCTCATGTTTGATACGTAAAGTATGAATTTTATCGAGGGCGCCGTGGTCCAGTAGTAACGTATCCGATTGCGGATCCGAAGGTTGTGGGTTCGAACCCCGTTGGAGGCAAGAATTATTCATGACCTTCCCAGGCGCAAAGTACTGGTCCAACCCAGGAACCGTCGAGAGGGATTAGTATAAGTTGTAAGAACTTGTTTCCCAATCGACGTAAAATAAATAAGTTTAAACTAAAGTATGAATACATGCCATGATTGCACTATTTATTGTATTTATATGGCAATAAACATATGTGTTTATGCTGATAAAATAATTGAATTGAAATGAATTAAAATTATGATGCTACAAATTAAGTATAATGACGATGTAATCTTACCGTCAGTTATGCGCATGAATGAAACGCAATTAGTCGTCAGGGCACACATGCGTGCGCATTGATTTTGCTCCACTCTTGTTTGTTGTTTGGATAATCAACATATCTAAGCTGGACAATAATGGGCCCCTGACCATCGCGTATTT
Organism: Solen grandis; assembly: GCA_021229015.1. Taxonomy (NCBI): domain Eukaryota; kingdom Metazoa; phylum Mollusca; class Bivalvia; order Adapedonta; family Solenidae; genus Solen; species Solen grandis. Next base: position 56,464,542 of record CM037788.1, read on the forward strand.
TCCATAAAGCATCAGAAATAATCCATGCCTTACAACCAAAAGCACCATGAACGTTCTCATGATTAGAGAATCCATTTTTTTTCTTGACTCCTAAAGCTCTTCGTAATTATTCGAATGTTGAACTTTTAATGCCTTTGTCGGAAGCCCTTAAAATTTGATAATACATAATTCAGTGATTTTGTAACGTCTTGCATGGCTTGTCGCGCTATCAGCTCCATTTAACATTTACGTTAAAAACAATCTACCGGTACATGTAAATTTTCTTGGTGATAGAAAAAATCAATATTATTGTTCCACTGATATATCAGATCGTCGATGAACCGCTGACGAAGACCGCACTGATAAATTGTCGACATCTTTTATTCGTCAACGAATTATGCATTTTATTATTTAGACAGATAAGCGATTTTTGGTTGGTAACAACGTAGCTGTTATTTCTGATTGTACAGGTTTACACCGTCTGTCCCTGCGTTTTAGTCTACATTGCTACAGTAATACTTTGACTCGTGAAATGATCAAACAGTTCAAATAATAACAAATGCATTTCACATTTTAGTGTTATGTTTGGGTATTCATTTTTAGTAACACATCTTTTGAATTCTTAGTACAGTCTGTATATGAAGTAACAGTTTGAAAATATTACTATTAAAGTCACTGATTAATTAATCAGTCAGAAAGACGGGCTGATTAATCGACAATTTGTTTTTCGGGCTGATCCCAAACCCTAATAAAGTTTCATGACAGTGTACAAGACTATTTGTTCACGACATGATTTTCTTCAGCCGGGAATAATAGTCATGTACCCTGTCAGGAAACTGTATAACGAATTTATTATACTGCAAAGTCCAGTCCTACATCTGCTTGAATAAATACTGATAACGCGTTGTATAGATATCAATAGCATCATACTACGTCACGCGCACCTGTTAAAAAGATCCATCCCGGCACGTTTTTGTCTGTCTCGATTCGGAGGTAAGTTTTCATTTTTCTGTTTGAAATCGTCGTGGTTGAAATTTAATTTATTGCGCAACACACATCTAAATGTCTCAATTTTATAATATCAAAGAGCATTTTCTGTGATATATATGCCAGTTTATGAGAACATTACGTTTAAAATATTTTTTTCGTGAGATCCATCCAGGACTCGGGTCAAACATTCTCAAATCAATCAAGAGTTCTGTTGATGCAGCAATTAATTTTCATAAACGATTTTAGCCGATTGTTTAATACATCATTAAAGTCATTTTAGACTTTCAATTTATGGTCAAAGATTCATAATAAAGGACAATTTCTAATTAAAACTTAAAAAGATCCATCTGGGACACTGCTTGAAAAAAAGATCCATCTAGAACACATATTCGTTAAACAGTTCTGTTTACGAAACAGTCATACAATGTGTAGTTATTGTTACGCATTTTAATACAAAATAAGATTTTGCTTTTTTTTTTTCGTGATATATGCTCAAAATAATTTCCCTTGCAAAATCTGCGTCATGTTCTCGTATCCGGACATAAAGTTTAAGAATTTTACTCCAAAGAGGAGTTTGTTTATAATTTGTGCGCATTTTTTAAGGGTGAATCGAAGCGATTGTAAGTGATCTATGTCATTGTCGGTTTTTACGGATATATTCTGGATTTCATTTTAGAGAAGGAAGATTTCATATAGGATTGATACAATTAAGAAAAAATGTTGTCAGAGGTGTTACTGCATAAAAAGACCGTGAAGCGTGTCAAATTTCTTAAAGTGCAGTCTTCCCGATAATCAACATAATGAAGATCATAGTTTAGGAAGGACAGAATCAAAACAAAAAAGAAACAAAATCGAGTGAGGTATACCAGAATAGATACAGTCAGGCGGCCAGCCGATTGTTATTTTTCAAGTCTTACTCGATTCCTGTTTTTTTTTCCCGAAATCTTTTCCACCGTAATGCCACTGTAAGGCTGCTATGAAATGGCGGCGTAGTACTAAATGTTGATTTAAAAAATAAAATCTTAGTTTTCATCCAATGATGTGTGAACCCCTCCAAATATGCATTTACGGCGGAATAAATAATTTTTGATGTCTTTCTGTCAAATATTTATGTCCCCCTCTAAGGCCGCTGAAAGTCTGCTGGCGGCCTGGAGGCCTAGAACTAGATAATACTATGAATAAAAAAGCTCATTTTTTATGGATGAAAACTATGTGAACCTCTCAAAATATGCATTTTACGGCGGAATAAGTGATTTTTAACATATTTCTGAAAAAAAAAAATCTTCTATAGACCACAGAGAGTCTGCTGACGATTATTGGAACATAGAATGAAAAACAAATACGACTGATAATCTTTGAACCTCTCTAAAGATGCATTTTACGACTGAAACATGATTTTTGATGTCTTTCTGTCAAAGATATATTTCCTCAGTAATGCCGCTGAATACCTGCGGTGAAACAATAAAAAATTCACAACTGAAAACTGTCTGACCCCTCTAAATATGCGTTTTATGACGGAATAAATGATTTATGATGTCTTTCTGTCGAATATAAATGTCATCCGTAAACCTGGCAGCCTGAAACTAATATGTATATGATTAAGAAAATTATGATTGAAAACTGTATGAACCCCCCCACACACACCCAAATATGCATTTTCAGGGCGGAATACATGAGTTTTGATATATTTCTGTCAAAAATATATTTGCATCGTAAGACCGCTGAACGTCTTCTGACCAGTATTGTAACAATATAATAATGTTTAAAAAAAAAATATATGACTCAGAACTTAAAATAGTTCAAGTCAATTGCAGCAGGTGGTAGAATAGGTTTGGGTAGAAAATCAAAGTATTTGATATCATATATGAAACGTATTATTTGTACATTTGAATATATTTTGTACAATATGACCGGTATATAGCCCATTATTGTTATGCAGATCTACTATCTCTTATCGCAAATTTTTGTTGTTCTTTTTTTTTCTCTCCTGAAATACACCACTACTGAAATTTGAAATTAATTTAATTACCCCCCCCCCCCCCACACACACACACACCCCAATCCAACCGAATTTTCGTTTGCGTTTTCCGATAGAATTTTTATTATACTCTCTTCGATACAGAATGGCATGTGGTATGTAAATCAGTTATCTCACATATTCACCCGAAAAAACTGCAATAAATCGTGATATCAGGTTTGCATGTTGCGATGACCAGTTAGCTGCCCGGGCCTCCATTCCCCACCCTCACCCTATACATACACCTTCTCTGACAAATATTGTGTACCACCAGTCTCTGTAAGGATGAAATGATCGGCCTTTTTATTTAAAGCGTGGTAAGAGGGAGTGTGTGGTGAAGGTGGGGGAACCAAGTCCACGTCTGTATGTATAATGAAGTGTTAAAAGAAATAAGGTCATGGTATTTAAGAAAAGCAGAGATCATTTGGTGTTGTAGATACTTTTGTATCCTGAGTTAGTTTCAAAAGCAAATAAATAAATAATTAAATAAATAAAAAAATATTAATTATTATTATAACTTTTTATTACATATAATAATGGCAATCTAATAACATATTATAAAAGTCATGAAAATATGCTCTACAACATCATGTGAACGATGTGAAAATCGACTCTCCTCATTTTAACCAGCTTGAAAATTTACTTTATAGATAAGTATGTGAATCCCGACAGAAAAGAGAAATGGATGTTCCTTGGGGGAAAATGAAAATATATTAATGTGTATAAGTAGCCTAAAATTTATTTTAAACAAATATTATGATTTTAATGTTTATAACATAGCTTATGGAGAATCAAAATAAAAAAATACCAAACTAATTATCGATTACATCCACCAGAAATCTGTAGCAGAAACGTTAATAACTTACATGGCTATGTTATCAGCTTTTTACTGCCGCATTTAGATGTTAGCATATCAGAAAATAAAGTTTTCATTTATTTGTGTATGTTTGCTTATTTTTATTTATTTATTTATTTATTTTTGGTTGGGGTGGGGAGTGGGGGGGGTTAACTTCCCACCCAAAGTAGTTCGGTCAAAAGGGAACTAGGTCCTAAATGAGACAAATAAACAAAGTGCTGCCACATTGCACAGGCATGTGAAATGATACCAACCCCAGTCACATTATCCTGACACCGGACCACCCAGTCCTGGAACAACTGAGCGCCTAACAAGCCTTTCTTACGATTTTGATATGTCGTAGCTGGGATCGAAGAAAAGACCAACCGTTTCAGGCATATACACCATGTAGTCTAAGTTCAACATTTTATCTGGCATAAAAACCCCTTCCTTTTTTATTGAATAATTACTCATTGTGAAATGTCAGCTTTTTTTTTCATCCTCAAAAGAAGATATTTTTCCTAAAATGTAAAGGTTCAATATTATTATTACATATAAAATGACGACAAGAGTTATTTTATTTTTAACATTATTCAGCATGCACATCAGTTGCCTCCTGACGCCGGATCAGGATATGTTTTCTTTCACACAGTTTTCATCCATAAATAATGAGATCTTTTTATTCATAGGATTATCTAAATTCAGGCCGCCAGCAGACTTTAAGCGGCCTTACGGGGAACATAAATATTTGACAGAAAGACACCAAATAGCATTTATTCCGCCGTAAAATGCAGATTTGGAGGGGTTCATACAGTTTTCAATCATAAATAATAATAATTTTCTTAATCATATACATATTAGTTTCAGGCTGCCAGGTTTACCGATGACATTTATATTCGACAGAAAGACATCATAAATCATTATTCCGTCATAAAATGCATATTTAGAGGGGTTCAGACAGTTTTCATTTGTAAATACTTTTTTCATTTTACATCATATTATTGTCTCAATACTCGTCCGCAGGTTTTCAGCGGCATTACTTAGGAAAGGCAATAAATCTTTGACAGAAAGATATAAAAAATCATGTTTTTAGTCGTAAAATGCATCTTAAGAGAGGTTCAAACGATTTTCAGTCGTATTTTTTTCATTCTATGTTCCAATACTCGTCAGCAGACTCTCATCCATAAGAAATGAGATTTGTTTTTATTCACAGGATTATATAGTTTCGGGCCGCCAGCGGACTTTCAGCGGCCTTACGGGGGACATAAATATTTGACAGAAAGACATCAAAAATCAATTTTTCCGCCGTAAAATGCAGATTTAGAGAGGTTCATACATCAATGGATGAAAACTAAGAATGTATTTTTTAAATCAATTTTTATAGTACTACGCCGCCATTTCGTAGCAGCCTTTCAGTGGCATTACGGTGGAAAATATTTCGAAAAAGTGCGATTTAACCGTATTTAAACACTGAAATGCGGATATTTTCTCATATTCTTCACCAGTATATGATTATAAACAAGATATATCCTAAAAGGATGCTAGACCTTTAGTATTCAACTAGCCTTTATGTCGCTTTATAAACATAAAATTATTCAGAAAAATCATTGAAAATAATTTCAATAAGAACTGTAAAATCAGTTATCACTTTCTTTAGTATCCGTGATAATTCACCATCATACCTGAAAAGAAATAGTTTTTGTAATACTTATACCATATTTACATAAGAAACACGAATTGATGATAAAAGAACGCTACTCTTTTAGGTTTCAAAGTTCACGCCGCCAGGCCGCTATGCCGCCAGACCATTGTGTTCACAACGCCAGGCCGCTAGGCCGTCAGGCCGCTAACTTCACGCCGCCATGCCGCTAGGCCGCTAACTTCACGCCGCCAGGCCCCCAGGCCACTAGGCTTCACGAACATGCGTTTGAGAGGGATTAGTATAAGTTGTGAGAACTTGTTTCCCATCGACTTTGATATAGATAAATTTAAACTAACCCAAAGTTTGAGCACCTTTGCCAGTCCGAAACAGTATATTGTACTTAGGTACGAAGGCTTGAAATTTTCTTACCTCTTCGGACGGAATAATGGCCGTTGAGTTTGAAAATATCTTATTGTTTGAGGTCTCTATGGTAACAGAAGTTGATACATATTAAGACACGGGAGATAAGCAATGAAAAGAATTAAACCAAGTCAGATAATGTCTACAACGTCTAACAAGACTTTAAATACAAAAGGAAAATTACCTTATTTTCTATAACTATATGCAAGCAAGAATAGGGGGTCACCATGCTTGTTATAGAGATCAAGCTTGTGTTAGAACATGACTATATACTAAAATGTGTGAAAAAATATAGAATCAGTCGTTACCCAATGAAGCATGGTTTTGTCACATTATTCATAAGGGTTGTCCCAGGCTTCAGTCCGAGAAGCTGATGAAAAGCTTTGTGTGCAATGCCTTTAAAAAGGAAGAGACCGACTTTGGTAGCATCAAGGATATCGGTGATTGTGCTCAGAAAATATAGGAAATAAAAGGAATATACGTTCGTGTCATAAATTCTTATATTGAATTGTTTGTTTATTTCATTTCATTTCATTTTCTGCTCAATTTTTATTCTGAGGCTGAAGCATGTTTTTGTTCTTCAAGCAAAATCTATACTGCCTGAAGTATCAATGTGTATAAAATTGGTTGATTTCATTTATTATGTCGCTAATGGTGTGTTATGAATCCATTATCAGCGAAACAATACACATTTGAAAAGATACACAGATCTGTAAAGCGAGATACTTTAAAGATTTAAGTTTATTTGATCGGCTCATTCGACACTCGGAATTTTCTAGATGTTGTCTGATTCCAATCGCAAATACATTAACAAGCACTAAACCATGATGATACTCGTGATTTACGATATTTGGACTGACATAAATATTTTTTTTTGTTAAAGAATCATTTGTTTGCATGTTTATTTTAGGGTTAAACATCCAATCGACATTATTTTAGTCATATGGGTACTGTTTGTCTATATGGGTCAGAAATAGTGCTGCCTCACGATTTAGTCAAAGTGTACTTAAATCTCGTCAACAAGTCCTGGAACTTCTCTTATTTGCTGACAGCTAATACATGTACACGCACAAAGAACTAAACGACTATTTATAAATCTTCTTTCAGAGAATTCTCGCTACTAAGGATGGCACTTTAACTCCAGTGCTCGAGTCAGTACTTAGTTATTATAAAAGAGTAATTTTTTGGTAATAAAAGTCTTTATCAGTGACAACTATCGATATTCTGTAGTGAAGCTAATGCATCGTCTTGTTCTTTTTACAGAATAATTGCTGTCTCTGGTACTTATAATCAAAGTAATTTTATTCTGTTTGTTTGAAACCGATTTAAGGCGCATTTTACAAAGTGATGTTTCAGGCCATATCACGTGGTATATGACATCGTTTTACGCTATCACAAGCAGATTATGTGCCTCGATTCAGAGAAGAAAGCTGCTGGAAATATTTTATTTCTTCATAAATGGGATATAGCGTATAAAGCGCTTGCGAAGTGGAAAAAAATTGTGCTCTACACAGCAGGCCCAAGAAATCCTTCAGAGTTCATGTTTGCGTCACGTAAGGCACATTGCTTATAATGTTTCACAGAATATTAGGAAATAGTGTACGACTTATAGTAGAATCATTAGGTCTTTGTGTAGAGCACAATTTCCACTTTGCATGCGCTATATATCCCATTAGAATTGGTGACAAAATTATATAATTACAGCAGTTTTCTTTTCCGAATCGAGACAACTTATGATGTTTGTGCTGCTTTGTGTTGTTGCTTTCCGTCAGTCTGTAACTAATAGTCTGTTTGTGAACATTAGACTATAGATATACAAATTGAAATGAATGATTTTTATATTTCAACGGCGTCAAAATCAAGTGACTAAAGAAAATATCTTTTTTTTTTGCAAGGACATGTTCAGCTGACGTTCTATTAATCCAGAAAAAAAATATCTTCGAGATTGCGAACAGGTTTTTTTTCACATTTTCAAGTAGGCATTCCATCAAATATGAATATCTGCCATGTTTGATGACGTAATTACTTGGAATTTTCAAGAACCTTATGAACGTACTAAGTTTCGACATTTTTGAAAATTTTAAGTCCATTGGTCTAATTGGCGATTTTATATGATTTTTTAAAAATATTTATTGCTTTAGTATGCATGACGTCATAACCACGTGAGAAAACAAACATTTATTGCAGTATACATCACTTCAATTTTAACTCTATCAATTCTAAAGATTTAATTAAGATTGACCCAAAATTCACTATACCAGAGCGAGAGAAATCTTTAAAAAGAAATCCTTTTTGTCTTTTTGATGACGTCATAACCATAACTTAAGAGAAAATAATTCAGAAAATAAAATGTAAACTTCTATGCCGATATGCTGTCCAATTTTCATGCTTCTAATGCATCAGTGGGCTTTGTAACATTTTAATTTAATTTTTGGACCAAAGTTCGAAACCCGGTAATACCATGAAATCTTAATCTTTTCGTATTTAGAAATTTGAATGCCAAGGTGCACATCTATATCCTAAAATACATCTTCTGTAAAAATATTAAGATAATCGGACCAAAATTGAAGGCTCTAAAAAGCGAACAAACCTTTGAATCTGACGTCATATGACGCCAATGAAAATTGAAAATGAATGAATTTATAAAAAGATACGTTTTTATCGCTGCAATTTCAATTTCATTAAAATTGACTCAAATTTTATGATGCAAGAGGGAGAGAAATCTGTGAAAAAAATAGGATTTTGTCCTTTAAATGGCGTCATAACCACGTGACACGTAGCCTTTGTAACATAAATAATAGTTTCAGGACCAAAGTTCGAAACTCGGTTTTGTCATAAATTGAAAGACAAGGTGCACATATACATCATAACACATCTTCTGTGAAAATATCAAAATAAAACGACAAAAAAAGGCAATAAAGCGCGAACAAACTTTTGAAGCTGACGTCAAATCTGACGTCATTGAAAATTAAAATTGATTGATTTTAAAAAAAAATTTGTCGAGGCAATTTAATTTTCATGTTGCTCAGACAGCATATTGAAATTAATTTAAAAGAAAAGAGGAAGAACTAAATTTTTTAAAAAAAGGTTTCCGTTTGCTTATTTCAAAGGTATTGAATATAAGTTAATACAATGAAACTGAATAATGATGAATGCTCGAAATTTGTTTTATTTTAAATTATAGCGATAATTTAACATTTTATGGGTAATATCTATGTCTAAATGATTCATTATATATCTAATTTATAAAAAATAAAATAAAACCTATATTAAATAAATATTATATATGTTTATCAATATGATACAACTCATCTTATGTTTTGTGTGATATAGGGGGTATCTATGATGCATATGTATAACAATCGACATAATTTTATGTACACTCAAGAATATGTACCTGCATATATACTTCTAAATAAAAAAAATACCATCATTACTTAAATTTTATTATTTTTTGTAATTTGAACAAAGAATACCAAATAACTTTATGATGCAGTTGTGTTAGGTGTGAAAAACACAAGAGTTTGGGGACATTTGTTTTTTCTACTTCACTTATACTTTTTTTATACTTTTTCACTCACATGTATGTTTGTACTGTTATTTACAACATGTTTTTCTCATTTTCAATAGCCTCTGCCTTTAACATTTATTTTTCTGTCAAGTCTGTATGTATGTGTTACAATTTTTTGTTTCCAAGGAAGGAGAATAAGATAATAAATATTTGTTTTTGCTGTTACTCATATGGATAATTTAAAATTATAATTTAATTACTTTTGCCATGGAGAATCAAACTCTAGAGGTGTGGCGATTTTATTCAGAAAAAACCTTGATATTAAAGTTATGAATATTAAGAAAGGCAATTGTGGAAATTTTATTATGTTAGAACTGATGTATCTTGAAACAAAATTTATTCTGATAAATATATATGCACCAAATAAAGATGATCCTGACTTTTATAGCAAAATTTTCAAATATATAGATTCTTTCAGTGCTAAGGATAGCTTTATTATATGTGGGGATTTCAACCTTGTACTAAATCCCTCTTCAGATTATGAAAATTATAAGTCAACAAATCACAACATCAAAGCGAGGAATTTATTGTTATCAAAAATAAGGGACAAAAATTTAATAGACCCATTTAGGAATTTACATGGAAATACAAGGAAATACACATGGAGAAGATTTACACCATTACAACAAGGTAGACTGGATTTCTTTCTTTTCACCGATAATTTAATAAACTTTCTAAAAAATTGTGATATTGACATTAGTTACAAGTCTGACCACTCTATTGTCTTCTTAGACATGAGTTTTTCTACAATTAAACATGGAAAAGGGCTGTGGAAATTCAACAACTCGCTTTTACATGATATTGAATATATAAATTGTATAAACAAAAAAATTAATGAAATTTTGATCAAATTTACAATTTATGATAAATGATGAATTATTCTTAGAAACATTATTAATGGAAATTAGAGGAAAAACCATTTCTTTTTCAAGCCACAAAGTGAAAGAAAAACAAAGGTATTTAGAAAAACTAGAAGCTGAAATTTTAGAGATAGAAGCAAATTTGACTGAAGAAAATAATTAAAGGTTATTGTATTTGCAAACTGAATTTACAGAGAAGAGAAATAACAAGTTAAGAGGTTCCTTTATAAGATCAAGATCAAACTGGATAGAAAATGGTGAAAAAGCGACAAAATACTTTTGTAATTTAGAAAAACAACATATCACAAATAAATCCATGCCCTTTATGAAAAAGAAGATGGCTCAAGAATTTTTGATCAGCAAGAAATTCTGAAAGAAACTTCACTTTTTTATCAATCTTTATTTAGTTCAAGAAATACCAGTCAAAATTTTGACTTAGAAAAAGAACTTAGTAATTGTAATATAACAAAATTGAATAAGGATCAGATAAATGATATGGAAGGTCTTTTAAGTTATTCAGAAGTAAGTTATACATTAAAAAACATGAAAAATGATATGAGCCCGGGTTGTGATGGATTTACAAGTGATTTTTACAAAATCTTTTGGAACAAGATTGGACATTTTGTGGTTAGAGCTCTAAATTATGCTTTTACTTCAGGCTCTTTTTCAAGAAATATAAAAATGGGTTCAATTATATGTATACCGAAGGAAAATAAACCCAAACAGTTTTAAAAAATTGGCGACCAATTACTCTGTTAAATGTTGTCTATAAATTAGCATCTGGAAGCATAGCAAATAGATTAAAAACAATATTAAATACCACAGTATCGAATGATCAAACTGGTTTTATTAAAGATAGATTTATTGGAGAAAACACTAGATTGGTATATGATATAATGAAATATTGTGAGGATCATAGAATACCTGGATTATTGATGCTTATTGATTTTGAGAAAGCTTTCGATTCATTGTCTTTTAATTTCATAGAAAAAACATTAAACTTTTTTAATTTTGGAGAAATTTAAAAAAAATGGATTCATATATTTTTATATAATACAGAGGTATGTGTACAGATAAATGGATTTTTATCAGATTTCTTTACTATATGTAGGGGCTGTAGACAGGGGGACCCAATATCTTCTTATATCTTTATCCTGTGTGCAGAAATTCTAGCTATAAAAATAAAAAATTCTAAAAATATAAAGGGAATAAAAATAAAAGGTGAAGAATACATTTTATCACAATTTGCCGATGATACATCTCTGTTTCTTGACGGTTCTGAACAATCTCTGAAATCTGTTTTAGAAGTTTTAGAATATTTTTCAGCAATATCCGGTCTAAATGTCAATTTTGACAAGACTAAAGTTATTTGGATTGGTTAAAAAAAATACAGCACTAGTTCAATTAAAACAAGATGGAAACTATCATGGGGGGGGGGTGGGGGGGAAATACAATTTAAATTACTTGGAATACATTTTGATGTGGATCTTAGCAAAATGATAAATCTAAATTTTCAAAAACAAGAAGAAAAAATAAAAAACATCATTTCATATTGGAAAAGAAGAAAATTAACACCTCTTGGAAGAATAACTGTTGTTAAATCATTACTTTTACCATTATTAACAAATCTATTCGTAAGTCTACCATCTCCTGCAAAATCATTTATAAAAACTCTTAGTGACATTTTAAACAGATTTGTATGGGATGGTAAAGCAAAAATAAAAAATACAGTTTTCATTAAAGATTATAACGAAGGTGGTCTTAGAATGATAGACATAAAAATTAAAAATTTGGATAGATGTATTGAAAGCATATAGTTCATATATTGATAAATTTTCTTTTGTAAACTATGAACAATTGCTTAATTTACCACTGTTTTACAATGAAAAATTTCTGATTAATTCAAAGTATATATATATATCTGTATTCTATGAAAAAGGGATTCGGTTTGTGAAAGACATCTTGAACAAGAATGGTGAATTTGTTACTATATCTGATTTAGAAACTATTACAGGGAAGACTGTTAATTACTTACAATATTTTGGTCTAAAAAATGTGGTGAAAAGGTTTATGATTAAATTAAACATAGAGGAGAAAAAAGATATCCTTTTGAATGTTCATAATCCATGTTTAAACTGCTATTTAGAGCCAATTTTAATCAAAATTGATGGAAACAAATTTGTGTATAACACATATATAAAGAATGTTGATGTTCCAACTAGTAAAGCAAAATGGATAACTATTTTTGAAAATTCTGATATTGATTGGAATTTGATTTATAGCTATATTTTCAAATGTACAAAGGATACATACATTCAGTGGTTGCAAATTAGAATTTTACACAGAATTTTACCTACTAATTCACTGCTTTTTAAAATGAAAATAGCTGATACCAAATTATGTACATTTTGTGAATGTTACGAGGAAACTTTAATCCACCTTTTTTATGAATGTGACAAAGTAAAACCATTAATAAATTTCTTATTCGAAACTGTTAAAACATCAGATCCACTTTTTCCAATGAATAGAAGGATTATACTTTTAGGGACTTGCCGACGAGATTATAAATATGATATTATGTTTTTAGAATATAAAAAATACATTTTTATGTGCAAGAAAAAGAAAATATTCCCCTCTATAAATGGTATGAAAGAAAGTCTAAAATTATCATGGACCACTTATAGATCAACAAAAATAAGTGATGCTGAAAAACAAAATTGGGCAATTGTAAAACAAATTTCACAAGATCATTAAATTAAGAATAGATTATATATTGGAAAAAGATTGTATGTTTGAACAATTTATTCTCCATTTGTTTTTATAAAGGCTACCTACTATTGATTATGTACTATTGTATCATATTTATCATGTATAAACACTTTCTGTTCCTTTATATCCCGTACAGAGATCAAGAGTTTAAGATATATGTAATTATGATTGAAATTGTAACAAAAAATATATATTTTTCATGTAAATTATTGTAATTGTAAGGTGGTAAGTAGGATGGGTCCCCGACCTACTTCCATCGAATCACGGGGATAATAAAGATTTATACAAAAAAAAAAAAAAAAAAAAAAAAAAAATATATATATATATATATATATATATATATATATATATATATATTAAATAAATAAAAATAAATCAATTCCGCGCACTTGTTCAGAGTAGATGTCGTTTATCTGTAGGCCCAAATGGGACCCATATGGCTTCCATATGGGTTGTAAAATATTCAATATGTGTTGAATTACTTTTTTTGGATAAAAAATCACAGTTTATGACAAGGTAGTCACACACTAGCTAAAAGTAAATATTTTTTATATAAATAAATGAAAAATAATCAGACAAATTCTCTAAATGACTGACGTCGAAGGAGCAAAAATCCATTTAACAAACTAGCATACTTACTAATTTCAAGGGATAGAAGGCTTGATACACGTTATCGGCATGGTAATTTTTATGTCCCGCATCGATATATGGGTTGGTCTATCTGCTTTTTGTCTGTCTGTTTGTAACAAAAATTTCCACCTACAGCCTGCAAACTGCACAGGTGCATGCACCTTGATGACTTCTACCTGCATGGCGACCTTCACCTTCAAATGACATTGACCCCAAGATCAAAGCCCCGGGGCACGAGGACTGATGCGATTGATGTACAATGGTAGTAGTAAGTACCTTTACTTTATATATATCTTCTTGACTTTATTATATATCTTCTTTACTTTATATATATATTCTTGACTTTATTTGTATCTTCTTGACTTTATATATATATTCTTTACTTTATTTATATCTTCTTGACTTTATATATATCTTCTTTACTTTATTTATGTCTTCTTGACTTTATATGTATTCTTTACTTTATTTATATATTCTTTAGTTTATATATATCTTCTTTACTTTATATATATCTTCTTTACTTTATTTATGTCTTCTTGACTTTATATATATATTCTTTACTTTATATATATCTTCTTTACTTTATATATATCTTCTTTACTTTATATATATCTTCTTTAATTGATATATATCTTCTTTACTTTATATATATCTTCTTTACTTTATATATATCTTCTTGACTTTATTTATATCTTCTTTACTTTATTTTTATATATCTTTACTTATATTTTATTTCTTTGACTTTATTTATATCTTCTTTACTTTATATATATCTTCTTGACTTTAATATATATCTTCTTGACTTTATATATATCTTCTTGACTTTATATATATCTTCTTTACTTTATATATATCTTCTTTACTTTATATATATCTTCTTTACTTTATTTATATCTTCTTTACTTTATATATATCTTCTTCTTTATCTTTATTTTATATCTTCTTTATTTATTTATATCTTCTTTACTTTATATAATATCTTCTTTACTTTATATATATCTTCTTACTTTATATATATCTTCTTGACTTTATATATATCTTCTTGACTTTATATATATCTTCTTGACTTTATATATATCTTCTTGACTTTATATATATCTTCTTGACTTTATTTATATCTTCTTTACTTTATATATATCTTCTTGACTTTATATATATCTTCTTGACTTTAAATATATCTTCTTGACTTTATATATATATCTTCTTGACTTTATTTATATCTTCTTGACTTTATATATATCTTCTTTATTTTATATATATCTTCTTGACTTTATATATATCTTCTTGACTTTATTTATATCTTCTTGACTTTATATATATCTTCTTTACTTTATTATATCTTCTTGACTTTATATATATCTTCTTGACTTTATATATATCTTCTTTACTTTATATATATCTTCTTTACTTTATATTATCTTCTTACTTTTATATATATCTTCTTTACTTTATATATATCTTCTTTACTTTATATATATCTTCTTGACTTTATATTTATCTTCTTGACTTTATATATATCTTCTTTACTTTATATATATCTTCTTTACTTTATATATATCTTCTTTACTTTATATATATCTTCTTGACTTTATATATATCTTCTTTACTTTATATATATCTTCTTTACTTTATATATATCTTCTTGACTTTTAAATCTTTTACTATATATCTTCTTGACTTTATATATATCTTCTTTACTTTATTATATATCTTCTTGACTTTATATATATCTTCTTTACTTTATATATATCTTCTTTACTTTATTTATATATCTTCTTTACTTTATATATATCTTCTTGACTTTATATATATCTTCTTTACTTTATTTATATCTTCTTTACTTTAGTTATATATCTTCTTTACTTAATATATATATCTTCTTGACTTTATATATATCTTCTTTACTTTATATATATCTTCTTTACTTTATTTATATCTTCTTTACTTTATTATATCTTCTTTACTTTATATATATCTTCTTGACTTTATATATATCTTCTTTACTATATCTTCTTTATTATATATCTTCTTGACTTTCTTGACTTTATTTATATCTTCTTGACTTTATTATATCTTCTTACTTATATATATCTTCTTTACTTTATTTATATCTTCTTTTACTTTATTTATAATCTTCTTTACTTTATATATATCTTCTTGACTTTATTATATCTTCTTGACTTTATTTATATCTTCTTGACTTTATTTATATCTTCTTGACTTTATTTATATCTTCTTTACTTAATTTTTATCTTTTATTTATATCTTCTTATTTATATATATCTTCTAAAATCTTGTTTACGGTTCACAATTGCAGGTTCAATTTTGAATTATAACGCAGCTGTCCAGCTCCCCCCCCCACCTTTTTCAAGAGAGAGAGAGAGAGAGAGAGAGAGAGAGAGAGAGAGAGAGAGTGTGTGTGTGGGGGGGGGGGGGGGGCACACATCACAAAAGCAAAAACAATCATGTTTGAATAGAACTTGAAACATAACTTAATTTTATTTGGCCCTATCTAATATAAACGAAAATTTGAGATAGCCCTTAAACGTCTTTGCTCGAGTCCGCTGTTTGCTATCGCACTCGTCATAATTCGTCGACTACCAGACGCCACAACTGTTATCCCTATCAATACACTAGTGTTAGTCATATAATTAAACATTAATCACTTGTAATTAATGTCAGGATGAAAGATGTAATACTGATGAATATAACTTGGACCCTCTCCAGTAGCCAAGAGGTTAGAGCTTCCGCCCAAATAACGTCTTAGGTTCAATCCCCCGCAGCGACATACCAAAATCGCTAGAATGGTTCTGTTTTATCTTCATTGTGCGAAGATCCTAGTGCACAAATATAGTATAAATAAATGGTACTTTGACTCATGGCATGAACATGTATTTTTGTACCTTAATATATAAGCAAAAACACGAGTATTAATACTATTTGAGAGTAACAACTCTGGATAAGGCAATTTCAACTGCGTCTGATCAGTATATTTTCGTAAATTCTTGTCCACCTATTTCAGTTTCAAATAGGATTTGCAAATTACAGTACATACACCAAATGAAGCTGAAAATTTAGGAACATGTTCATTTAAATATATCAATATATAAAATTTTTCCAAAAGAATCAGTATTAGACAAGAACATACCCTTTCCTCTCCAAGATGATTGCGGCCTTCGTTTACAAAAATAAGGGTAAGCCGCATTTTTAATCCCAGCATTAAGACCACATTACTTTTTCAAATAAATCTGAGCCTATCAATAATCTTGTGAATAAAGTCCGATATATCTCTTTCCAATCCATATTTTAGACTTTATTTATTGAATCAGGTCGACAATGCCTCCTTGATGAATGTTTGGTGGAGAAGGATTCTGTATGTAAAGAGAGCTTGGCCTGATATACTACCATCTAGTAGAACACCACATTCTTGTTCTTCACACTTCTTTATTTAATTATTTTTTTTCTTTGGGGGGTTAACGTCCCACTTTCAGTATTTCAGTCATTTGGCGACTATTTCTACTTGAGACAGATATAGTGCTGCCACACTGCAGCATCACGCCGTAGACATGTGGCATGATACCACACCCAGTCACATTATCCTGTCACAGGGCCAAAGAGTCCTGAAAATAACCTTTTATGCTGAGTGCAAAGCAAAGGAGCTAAACAGGTACCATTTTTCACGACTTTGATATGTTGCGGCCGGGGATCGAGCCCACGATATTCCGCTCTCGAGGCGAACGCTCTAGCCATTCGGCCATCGGGGACGGACTCAACTTTGTAAGTGAGATGAAAAATAAGAGCGCATGAAATGGGATGTAACGGCCTGTGTACAAAATAAATTCAGGTGATCAGTTTTAAAATAGTTTGCATTGCAGAAAGCTTTATTATTTGTTCGGAAAAAACACAATCTAGTTTTCTTATTTTACTTTCGTTTGAGGTTCAAATTAAAAAAAGGTAGCTGATGAGTAGCAATTTTGATGCTAAAGTATCAAGTCATTGGAAAAGAAGATTAGTTTGCAAGCCATTGTTTTCAATGTAAAGTTACAGCTTGACGGACCATCTGAATAAGAGTTATGGGTCCTTGATGGGTATAGAAAACATACCCGACTAGGAATTTTACCCTCAACCCTCGCTAACAACGCCTGTATGGCGAAGATCTTATTATCTTACCCACTGGATCAATGAGCCAACACTTTTGTAAAGTTGATTTTTTTTTTTTATCTTATATTTGTTACCTGGCGTTGAAAATACCAGACAGTCGTAGTTCAAAATACATGTATCTCAGAATGCTTGCGCATTCTTTTTTTTCATAATAATAACTAATTAAAATACGTTATCTACAGCATCGACTTTCAACACATTTTAATTCAATTTCGTCTTCCAAAACACATTCGTATGGAAATGAATAAAATTATTACCACTTAGTGATAAGCCAGAAAACAAAATTTGGAGTAAAAAGGCGGCAAATCTAAATACATGTATAGATTTCTTAATATAGACCCTAAATTTTATACGGCCACCAAAGAAAAGCTTTGCAAACAGCCCTGGTCAAAAACAGAATGCAAATACATTGTGTAGTCAAAACTAAAAAATAAATGCCAAAAATTTGACCATGTTTCGTTGGCGTCAGAACAGCAAAGCAGTATCATGTTGTTGTTGTTGTTTGTATGGGCGTCATAATTGATATCAGCTTTATTTTGAGCGCGTTTAATTTGGTATCATTAGGGCCGTATCAATTCGACATTGGGCATGCGCACTGGGAAGTTAGTCGAATTCGTTAACAATGGCCGCTTTGTATTCATTTATTGATGAGCTTTTAAAAATAATTCTATCATGAATGTCGAAGACATCTGTCCAGTTGCTACATTTGTTTAATATTTGTCGAAAAAGTCAAACAAATATTGTCTTTTCCAATAAGAAGGCAATGTAGTAGAACAAAGAGCTCGATTTTCAACTATCAATGGCCATATCTAACACTATAATAGCATAAAATAAAAAATATAATATGAATATATAATATGAAGGCTTGCCCAGTTTATTAATAGCCAGCCTATTCAAAGAATATGTTGCTTACCCAGCAACCGCTTTTGTTCAAGTCTTTACCTAAGTATAATAACCAAGTACCGCCGAATGGATTTACCGGTAAAGTTTGAATTTAGCTGTCAAGAATTGTTGGCACATGCTTTCAAGGGCTCAATCTCCAAACAGAGTTATCGTTCTCTCGTCCCTCACTAGAAGCCGGTGTGTAAGAGAGTGACAAATGCTAGTAAGTATGAACATATTGCATCAATAGTTTTATACAAATCTTTTTTTATGCGGCGAGGCGGTCGTATATTGGCGTCATCTTCTCTGTCCGGCCGTCCGCCCGTCCGTACGTCCATATCTTGTGAATGCAACTCCTCCTTTGTTTCTGAATGAATCTTTTCAAAACTCGGTCAATGTCATTACTATTATGGGAAGATGTGCATGAAGTGGCGATGTTCCGCTTCATTGATTTTTTACAAGATATGTGTCCCTTGAAACTTAGTCTTTTTAGCTGATTGATAATGCAGCTTTGCGAACGCAACTCCTCCTACATTTCTGAATGAATCTTTTCAAAACTTGATCAATGTCATAACTATAATGGGTAGATGTGCATGAAGTGGCAATTTTCCGGTTCATTAATTTTTGCAATAGTTATGCCTTTCTAAATATGGTTTCTTGAAAACACAACTCAAGTTTCTAAACAGGTAAAAGTGCATAAAGCAGGGATTTTCTGGTACAGTGATTTTCGCAAGAGTTATGCTGAGAAGGAAAAAAAGATTCATATTGATACTGCTTTTTGACCTACTTTCATATTGGAAGCCTTTTTTGGGGTTCTATCTCTGTTCAGCTTAATTGGTCCCACAGACTTCGTTATGAGCTTATGCTTACAGAAATGTTAAAACAATACATAAAAGGACCCTCTTGGTCTTTATATTTTGTGGCGGCGTATATTGTGGCAGCACTGGCACTCTTGTTAAAGTTATGTGTTGAATGCTGCTTCAGCTATTACCGAATTGTGAAGGCCAATATAACAATTGGGCTAATAGTATTAAGTGAAATTCGGTAATGTATTTAGTTAGTTACAATTTAAAGCACAGTACCAGAACAAGCAGACAATTTCTATAAAAAAAATATTGAAATGATAACCCCCATTGAAATTCGATCCCATGTGTTTCTATAGCGTGTTCAGTGAATGTAATATTTGCTAACGCAAGCGGTTGCACCCCTGTTTTATCGCAGACAATAGAATGTAAGCAAGTTACCAATTCGAAAGTGTTAGCTAACGGTCGCTTTCACTGACTGCACGGCCTGCAGTATTGGTTGGTTGTTCATTCTCACGATTCATTTTAACTTTGGAAAACCGGCATATGACGTGTACACAAACGGGTGATCTCGGTTTGCCAAATGCAACATGTCCGAAATGTTAGTTACGTGAACGATAATAAGGGAATCACAAACCCGAGTAAAATAATAGGTTTGCGACCAAAAACAGGTGCAAATAAAATCAATATCTCATTATTCTGCCTTTTATTTATTTATACATACATAAAAAAACTGTACATAAAGAAGTAAATCACTTCACTATAACATTTCTTGTCAGAAGTCACTATCTTGTGACGTCATTGTTCTTGGCAACGCTCGCTTTTTGGGGGAAGTATGTTCGTGACCTACTTTTGAACTTTAGTGTTATGTTCTTACTGTTATATTTGGAAACTCGATTATACATACCATCAGTTCCAAAAGAAAGTGTGCACTTTTTTAATTTTAAATAATTCAATATTTAGCAAACCTATCAGTTTCAATTTCCGCACACTATATCTCGTGTGTATTTGTCATCGATGTAGCCCAAAATCTACCACGTGGCATTCAAACAAGTATGGTTTTTAAAAGTTGCATTTTTAATGATATGAAACTCTCTCTCTCTCTCTCTCTCTTTAGTTAAAGGGAGGTAAGTTGTAAATCGAGTCTAGTACACCATATTGATCAAGTACAAGACACTGGCCACATATGTAGAACTTAATGGTAATATATTTCAACATTAAAATATGTTCAGGTTTTCTATTTCAAATAGCACTTTTAATTACTGTAGTTCTTTTTATTGAAACTGCAAATTTTATGGTTAATTTTTAGACATTATCATTTATTTGATTTTTTACTATTCAAGTATATTTATTGCATGACCGCGTCCGTTCTCTCATTCAAATACTAGCTTTGGTGCTGGTTATTTAAAAACTTAGGTCAATAAATCTAACAGAAGAAATATAACTAAAATCAGAAATTCTGCACACAATTTACGTATTAATACAGACGAAACAATTGAAACAGGATTACAAGAAATGAGAGATCGTGCACTATATAAGACATGCAGCAGATGAGGAAAATGATGAATACAATTCTCCTCAAATTTGCCCACGTGTTCAAATCTGTTGCAAAGCCACAGGTTATTTTCTTTGTCGTTTGTACATGCAGGATATTTTTTTTTCTCTTATGTTTTGTCCATTCTCCAAGTCAGCGTTTTTTACCGTATTTAATAAGTAAAAAAAATAGTTTATTACATTTTATATGATGGGGTGTATACCATTAAAGTATACCAGTAAACGTCTGTGTAATATTTTAATATTTACAATCATTTGGTATGAAGCATAGAAAATCCAGGAAAGAGATTAAAGTTTTGGAAAATACGAACAAACTACTTCATAATCAAAACTAAAATTATATATTGGATACGAGTGTGTATTGAGCTAAAGCCTAAGTATATGCTTAATAAAATGTTATGATAATCAAATATGTATTTATCTTTCAAAGAAATATACAATTTTATTCATTTGTATAATTATAGGCCTAGAATGGATGAATGTATTCAAGGGGAACTGTAATAAGAGCGTGCTTAATTTTTTTTTTTTTTATCATTTTTAAACTTTTTTTTTTAAATGTTACTATTGACCTTAAGATAGACGAAAGATGAATTGTATTTCACATTATAATAACGTAGTAATTTTATCACAAATTATCTGCAGCAGTTTCTATCTTTTACTTTTTAGGATAAAAACGGAAGGAGGAAGAGACAAACATAGTGAAAGACAGAAAAAGAGAGAAAACGTGAGAGATTTCTTGAAATATTACGAGAAAACATTCGATGTAATGGTGATTTTTAATAACTATATTTAAGAGGGCATATCGGTTTTTAATAATATTCGAACAAGGATACCCTATTTTTAAGGCTTAGGCTACATGTGAAAGCTGGCAGACACAATATAATTTCGATTCCCGAGTCTGCAAATATTGTAATGCAATTCAAAATTCAAATACATTGGAATGTGATTATCATGTTTTATTTTCTTTGTGAGGAGTATACAGATATACGAAATAAGTATATTCTGAAAACCAGTAAGGCATTTGGAAGGAGCGTATAAAATTCTTAGTTCAATGATGCTAGTTTTATCTTCATCTTCTATCAATCATTTTCTGATAATGATGACCATGCGCGGGGATTAGTAAATGATAGAGGTATAGGCCTCACAAGTTACTCAGTACACACAGGAAAACCCAGCACCGTGAATAGATTGGTGCAAAACCTAACACCGTAAAAATCTTAATACACAATACACAAATGTACAATATAGACGTGGTTATGTTGTAATTAGACGCATGTTAGTATGTTAGTATGTTAAAAAAGAAACAACTTAAAAGTCGGATGTATTAAAACATGGTGCAGTCATATTGCATACAGCCAGTGCCGACCTTGAAACCAAGCACCGAGTCGAAGCGGACTACATTAGTTTTATATACAGAACAGCGTTATATATTGACAAAAACTGAACCGTTTTTGAATAGTATATATTAAATGAGCTGTTTCAGTGACCGAATGGTTAGACCGTCCGCCCCGAAAGCGGAAGGTCGTGGGTTCGATCCTCTGCTCCGGCGTACCAAAGTCGTCAAAAATGGTACTAGGATAACATATAATTGTTATTCCAGAACTGGTAAGCCTGATGTCAGGATAATGTGACTGGGTGTGGTATCATGCCGCATGTTTACGGCGTGATACGGCAGTGTGGCAGCACTATATCTAATCTCAAGTAAACATAGTCTCCAAATAAATGAAATATTGTCGTTGGGACGTTAAACCTTAATATACAAGCAAGACATTATGTATCAAACTAAGCTTTTAAGTTAAGGTTTTGATGGTATAATATAAACTCATTTTATGGAGAGAAATGTGTACCAATGGTAAAAATAATCTTATGGTGATATATAACTTTTTTTTAATACAATTACATTAATTACAGACATTACGGTGGTGAGGAAATAGTTAGAATAAGGTGTATGAAACAACTTTCTGTTTCCGTTCTATGTCATGACTATGAACTTTGTATTTTGGGCTAGATCCCTACATTACACTATGAATTAACTCTCGGATTTGACTTCATCATATAAATAAAAAAAGAATGAAAAAACTACAAAAGCTATAAAACTTAAATGAATGGTTCATTGATCAGTAAACATTATGAACTATAAGCAAGTGTTCTTCTTGTAGGCAATAAAAAGATATAATTTACATTCAATTCCAGCAGGAATGTATTCCTGAACACACTGATGTCTTCAAAATCAATCATTTTGGTGGTTATTAAAATGTAAAAATAATAACAACTTGCACATAGAACTATTAACTATATAAAGTCTATTAACGGCCATAGTTTGCTTAACCATTTACCTAATCGTTAGAGTCCCTTCATACACTGAAGAAATTTCCAATCATACACATCAAAAACTTTCATTTGAGATATGAACATGACACGGCTACCTGTAGACACTATTTTTTGTGTATTTTAGCTCTAATCAATTCAAGTGATATACAAGAAATATATCTGTTCTAAAAGAATATAGTATAATAAAAGAAAAACTCTATTGAACAATAAAAAGACGCTGCTTTGAAATTTATAAGGTAGATGACTGCACCTTTAAATTTGTTATTTATTAATTTTTGGAGAAAAATCACACTTCTTTGTGTCTCTACTAATGTGATGGTGTGATTATAGTTCTGGTTTATATCACGGTAACAACCGAAAATGTCCGAAGATTTACGAAGCAGATGCGAGTAGATCGTCCCAGTCCGGCCAGAATTCTCTTTTCAGTCGGTCAAGATAATCTGTAAGGTTCTTCAATTCTTCTGCAAATATCAAAAAAAAAAAAAATAAATAAATAAGAAAACATAAATATACTTTGATTTGCCTGACGACTTCGTGATGACCTTCCAAATATTTTCCAGTTATTTGAGATCTATTAAACTTGTTACCATCATGTTGCTTTACCGGGATACTAACCAAGCTATATACCGTCTCCGGTGGCCGAGTGGTCAGAGCGTCCGCCTCGGAAGCGGGAGGTCATGGATTCGATCACCGGCTGCGACATACCAAAGTCGTAAAAATAGTACTGTTATAGCTCCCTTGCTTGGCTCTAAGCATATAAGGGTAGTTGGATTTTGGCCCGGTGTCAGGATAATGTGACTGGGTGTGGTATCATGCCACATGTCTACGGCGTGATACTATAGTGTGGCAGCACTACATCTGTCTCAAGTAGACATCGTCTCCAAATGACGAAAATACTGTCGATGGGACGTTAAACCCAACAAACAAACAAACCAAACTATAATGTATACTTACACCGGTGCAGCAATACCTACATTAAGTAACTACATGTATTTGCTAAAAAGCAAACAAATGTGTTCCACAAGTGCTATAGTGTATCTTATTCGTTACTGTGAGAGGACTAAGGAAACACTAGTGATCTACATGTTTGCGGTTTTCATCAAAAGTAAAAATAAACTAAAACTGACTTAGAATAAAATGTCTGTTGAGATGAGTTCGAATCCCTTCATTTGATTTTAAAGTTTAGTATAAATCATTGTAGACACTTCTGATTGCGTTTTGAAGATAATATTACAACCAGCAGAGGCAAAATATTGTAAATGGTCAGACAGTTGAAAGAGCGGACCACTTCTTACGAAAAATAAAACACCTCATACATTTACAACGATGATAAACTATATAAGAATATTGAATAAATACCGTTCAGCAATTTCTTCCCAGGACAACCATCCGGGGTTGCACAGTGAATCTGGATCAGAATTCCAAACACAGCGCAGTCCACTTCAGCTGGGCGGTCTCCCATTATATATTTTTTGGTGCCTGAAGGAAAAGAGACGATGCATATAAAACAACCTTATGAAGGGCATACAAATGGTTAAAATATGTTATGAATAACAAAAACTGGCAAACAGGACAACACACTCAATGAGCGTCTGATTGATCCGCTAGAATGATTACTTCGTCGGACAGAAACGTGATTTCTTAAGACTATAAAGGCCAGTAACTCTAGTAAATATCTAGTGAATCAAGCGAACTATACATTATTGTCATTATGAAGTTGACCTGGCCCTATGTTCTCCAAAATCAAAATTCTACTTAAGTAAGACTTTCATGCTCTAACTCCTAAGATATTCCTTAGATTCAGTTTAGGGATTTCAGTATGGTACTTGTGTTAAAGAGTAATTTGAAAAACATGAGGAATAACTGAACAAATCTCGCTCGAATTCCACCAACAAAACTTAGCGCTAAGTAATACTTAAATTCTTAAAATTGGTAGACACACAATCCACTATTCTTATTTTATGAAATATTCAGGTTCACGGCTAACATGAAATCATTTAATGCCTTAATATTTAACAATATTTGTGGAGAAATGAAAAATGTGAGTACTTTTATTTTAAAACAAGACTAATGAAATTCGCCCTTAAGTATTCAATTTTTATTTAGCGCTAAGAATTTTGTTGATGGAATTCGACCCTGAACCTATTTCTGAAGTTCAAGGGCAATAACTCTGCACCACAAAAGTTATCCTTATCAAAGTACATGTACAGGTCTATAAGTAATAATGATTAAACATATTAACTATTAAATTTATTTAAATAAGTTTCATCAAAATTATCACATGAGTAATACAGAAGTAGCTCTGTATGAAGAAGTGTATTTTCTCCTAGCTCAAAGCCAAAACGTCGAGTAGAACAAAGATCAGCATGTGCAGCAGCTAAAAGTGATCTTCGTTTCAGTAAATACATTTATGGATTATTTGAGTGAATAAATATTAAATAGTCCAAGGGCAATAACTCGGGTAAAAATGAACGTGAAACAGTTGTCGTCTAAATACCGCGTGTTTAATAGGTTCTACATTAAACTAACAGCATTACATTAACTACAGTGGGGGTTGGGGTGGGGGGTGGGGTATTGTACTCAAGTCAGACAAACAAAGACCTGCTTTACTAAATCACACTGGACACAGGATACTAAACACAGTCATCGTAACAGTCTTGGAACTATCCCTATAAACTGATAGCCAAGCATAAGCTGTTCCGACAGTGTCTGCCGCTTTTGACACTTCCAGCAAAGGATCGATCCGAAGACCATCATGGTACCGGTGAACGATCTTACCAATCAACTACCGGGACATGTGAATCATGTGTTACTTGATGATATGGTTATATATGTCATGTCTCATTCAATGACCTAAGAATATATCTTACCAAGGATGGTCGACAGCTGTATCAGATCATTCTTAATCATTTCCCCGACCTCGTCGTCGGAATGCCGCCCAACGCCGACGGCGTCCGCAATCTTCCTCATCTTCCTTTTAGCCAAAGGAATCATAAACCAGGGCACAGATATAAAATTCGTCATCATATCGGTCCCGAGGATGGCCCAACGAGTGTGACCATTTAACCTGAAATAGTCAAAGTATCGTCAGAATATACAAAAATGACTTTCGCATTCTACCTGATGATAAAAGTAAATACAAAAAGCTTGAGACACGTGTCATTTTCAATCCTGTTGATTGGGAATATTAATATTGTTATAATACAACCTATAAAAACTCACCAGTATGTAAATTCTTCTATCCATTTCTGTATTCCCCAGGCCACCGCTCTCTCGTAAGGAGACAGATGACTGTTTGATAACTACCACGTCTTAAGTTACGTTGTAAGGTAATTCATGTAGTGTGACTTCGAATCGCCCATTTTAACACCGTTGTATTCGATCCAAGGAATTTTGTTCTTAGGCGCATCTTTAGTGTTTTGATCGTGAGATGGCTGAAATATTAACTTAGAGTTACTCAGAAATGTTTATATGTTGACCTAAGGTATTTAACCCTTTAAATTATCAATTAAAGTTTAGTGCCTGAAAAATTTAATACTGTGAATACGGATTTGTGATCTGTTTCTCAATCTATACTTAAATCCAATAAAAACTCTTAAATTGTGCACATTTTTGAGGGCAAGAAAAAGGTTAATAATACTTAATGTTGTTGTTTATTTCACAAACCCTTGTTGCTAATAAAATGGTCAGCGTCGGATACACACGGCTGCCTATTACTAGTGGTGAGCTGATTAATCATAAAGTCAACGAATCAGTGACGAGCTACTGGTTGACGTGACGATGACGACGAAAATAATTCGTTGACGAATTATTGACCAAAAAAGGGGGGTGTTGTTAATATTTCAACGCGCATCTGATTGGGTAATTTCATTAATTTGATAAATTGATACTTGCAAAGTTGCACTTTGCACATCGTTGGCCTCTGGTTGTAACCTCTTATACTCAATGTTTATACATGTATTTGAATATTTGAGAAATTAACATCTGTACCTAATACATATCTATACCTAATACATATCTATATAATCTATATAGTACAGAATACTTTATTTTCATGTTGTACAATAAGAGAGTTTTAATAGGCATTTACTCCAAACATGGTATATTTGGTATTTAATCATGATTAATCAATTAATCAGTGACTTTTGTCTCTGATTAATCGACGAATATTTTTTCGACTGATTCCAATCACTACCTATTACATCTGTCAGGCGTGGGGAACTTGGCTAGCATACATGTCCATCATAAGAACCACACGATCGTGCTTCTGCCCCGCCTTTAAACTGTCCATGCCTATGTTGGGAGCTCTATTAAGCTCCCTTAAAATGATATGTATTAATACTTTTAAAATTAGTTCTAGCAATACTCATATTAGTTGTAGAAAATCAAACATGTATAAATTAGTTACAACTAAACCCTGTTGTCAGGATGGCCATTGGGTTTTGAAACAGGGGATACATTTGATTTTTTTTTCTTTACTTTTCTTTACTTTGAACCCCTCCATATAAAGAGTCTTAACAAATTTGGGGATACATGGCCAATTTTGCACAATTAAAACATCTCTTTGGGTAAAATGTGCGTGTTGTGGTGTATTATTTACATCGAAGTATGTCCTAGTTTTATTTACATATCGTCTTTTTCTTGATAAGATATACTTATTTAACATCAACTAAAGTTAATATTTGTTTGTTGGGTTTAACGTCCCACTGACAGTGTTTCAGTCATATGGAAACGATGCCTACTTGGGACAGATATAATGCTGCCAAAATGCAGTATCACACCGTAGACATGTGGCATGATACTACACCCAGTCACATTATCCTTACACCGAGCCAACCAGTCCGGGAATTACCTTTATATGCTGAGCGACAAGCAAGGGAGCTATAATAGTATCATTTTTACGGCTTTGGTATGTCGAACTTACGACCAACCGCTCCCAAGGCGGACGCTCATAACCACTCGGACACCGAGGACGGTACAACTAAATTTAATAGAACCAATAATCAGTCGCAACAGGGTATGTCTTATACAAAATGTTAAAATGTATCACAGGATTGTAAATTCCAAAGATGGAATAATTTTATAATTTTTTATTACTGTACCAAAATTACCTTATAAGGTATTTTCGCTATTCGGAGGTACATCTCTAGCTTCATGACGAAGTGGCCCAAACTTGGCACGAACTTGTTGGGAATCCACTGGTGGACGATTACAGTATCCCGGGGATAATCCACTCCACATACCCTGTGGTCAGAAGACAATACATATATATATATATATAAAGTCCTTTACGATTGCCTCTCTGTTGTGGCCATTATTTGCTAAGACTTGGTTTCCCTAAATTTACTATTCAAGATAATCCATCAATAATTACGTTGTGATCATGGTCCATCAAGTGATCATGGGGATTATAGATTTTAAGCAAAAGAGCCTATAACACTGAGTCAAGTGATGCTTGTATCTGCACTGGCAGACATACTGTTTGTTTTGTTAGGGATGGTTTAAAGGTAATCCAGCCATAATTAAATTATAATCATGGTCCATCAAATGCTTTAAAAAACTTCCATAAACATGCAATCATCCATTGACTTAAAGTCTTTAAGACTCACTCTCTAAAGCTCCAAGTCTTAAAGCTTGAATTTACTATAAAA
Organism: Solen grandis; assembly: GCA_021229015.1. Classification (NCBI taxonomy): domain Eukaryota; kingdom Metazoa; phylum Mollusca; class Bivalvia; order Adapedonta; family Solenidae; genus Solen; species Solen grandis. The sequence goes on from CM037788.1 coordinate 56,493,637, forward strand.
TTTTCACGATCACTTAATGGACCATAATATGATCTCAAATAGAATCAAAATACTCTTTCTCAAAAAACTTGATTCTTGTAAATTCATGTATATTGAAATATATATTTTTGTTTGTTCCGCGAAAGAAGAAGCAACTTCGATTTTGTACACAGGTACATAAGAATCAGGTTTTATCATCATTGGTTGATTTTATTAATTATATACTGATTGATTTAAGGCACCGTGCGAATTATTGCTAAAAGCATTGTTTAATTATTGGAATAATCTTTTTCTGATTTTTACGAACAATATTCCAATATTTAAAGTTCGTTTTATTCTAGCTCGGTACACGTTACATTGCAATACATCTATAGGTTTTAAACATCTGCACTTGTAATATTATAAACTTTGTTATGAATTTCTTTCTTATTTCTTCAAACCATGGACATTTGAATACAGATGGATATAGTCTGCATTATCAAGACAGTTAAGTAAGTTAGTAACTGACAATACCATTCGTTCTAGGAGGTACATTTCCTCCATATCTACCAGTTTGAATTCTTAATGAGTGTGTTAAAACACGTAAATTAAATCTTGTAAATGTTGGTCTTATATGAAATGGTATTAGATCAAGATAACATAAGTGTGTTTTACAATTATTATAAACATTTAAAATACTACTTTTTTCTTTATCAATAAACCACGTTTTTTTTGTGTAAACTTATCAATTACTCTCTGTTTGAAGACTAGAAAAAATATTTTTATGAGGGTAATTACGTGAAATATGATGCCAGTGGGTATTTTTGGCGTACACGCCAGGAGCACGTTTCACTAATTTTGACTTGACTTGCCTATTTGAGTTTACCGTCGCTTCGACAGTATTTCAGTCATATAGCGACGTCCAGCTAATTACAGGTAGAGGAAGACCCCGAATGCACGGATGCATCCGGGTAGAACCACCGACCTACCGCAAGCCAGCTGGAAGGCTTCCTCACATGAAAATCCGAATGACCCTGCCGGGATTCGACTCCACGCCGTGTTCACTAATTTTCGTGCAAAAACAAATCTACTTAAGCATAAATACACAGATGTAACATAATATTTTCCTGTGATTTTTTTTTTTACAAAAAGAGTTCTGTTTGTATAATGCGATGAAATGGGTCAATTTCCCTGTTTCATTATGCAAATAAGACATTATTATACACTATGTAGAACGACATACTCGTATTTACGACTATGATCAAGTTTGTTGGTATGAAGCCCCAGGTCCCGTGTTCTCGAAAAATATTTAAATATCTTGGCCTGTGTACTAAAAATCTGCTCAAATTTGATTGTGATAGTTGAGCGATGTTTTCGAACAAAATCCAAATCCATTCCGAATATGAAAATCCAAAACCTTGCTGGCCATTTTTGTTTACCATTTTACTGCGCAAGGCACCTTTGAAGAGTACCTTGCTCTGCCTCGAAACTTATTTTTGCAACATTCGATTGCATAAGAAACTCACTGAAACTATTTGTGTGAGCAACTCACGTCTGTAAGTTTATACATTTTGTATATTCATGCAAAAAAAGTATTCATTCAAAATTTTATTTAAGGTCGGGTGTCTAGTATGGGGATGTCTATTGTATTTATTTAATATTTTAGATTGGTAGTTTTGAATTGTTTGCATTAGTTAAATTGTAATTGCATTTCGTGGTATTAGTTAATCACTTTTTAGACTCTAATTAATGTAACGCTGTATTTTCCATAGTGGTTGGGGTGAATTGGTTTTAAATGTTTTCCCAATAATTTCAAATTGTCTTTTAAACAGGTGTTATGTTCTAATGAATAAGCATCTTAAATGTCAAAGATGATTGATGTGAATAACCCATTCATAATAAAACGAAAATATGAAAATGTGATTGTTTAAATGTAATATTGCTTGTTGACAAAGTTAAGGGTTTTGAGACAATGAACTAAAATTAACCAACGGAAACATAACCAAGGCCATTATTAACAAACTGTTACCTTAAAGGTGTTTCCAAATGTATCCGATTATTTACATTTTTTTCTTCAATGAAACGGAAATGGAGGAAACTTACCACGAGGTACCCCTCATATTTTCCCATATAAATTTGTATTTTTCCATCAATATTATATTTCAATAGGTTTTGTTCTCCGTTGTTTATAGGTTATACCTAAATGCATATTATGTCTAAATGATGAGAGATTATGGCTTTAAACACACACATTTAAACATAAAAATGGGCATAACCCCTGACCTAATTGGCTGATATCAATCATAATCAAATTTGGCTAAAAGAATATGGCTATAAACATGGTTATGTTTATTTGGAAACTGTCATTCACATAGAAATTGGTTGCACACTTCATCCCCCCCCCCCCCCACACACACACTTTTGGAAGTACAGCGCTACCTTAAGCGACTGGCATTAATATTCTATAGTTAAGGTTTTTCTGTCTGTATTGCATAAATATATATACATTTTGGATAAACCGATATCTTAACATGCTGTTTGTGTATTTATTTGTTGTATAATTTAATATATATTTTTATATATATGTATAATAAAAAAGCATAAAAGGGGCTAAGCATAAAATCGTGCACTTTGGATTAAAAGCATAAAATTTGGCACACATATAGAACATCCCCTTTTTGATTATTTTCAGATATTGTTCCAAGTCAGCAGCGCCCCCTGGTGAACGTAAGCGGCCATCTAAAATGGCCAACAATTTCTTAAAATTATTCATCCAATTATCCATTGCTGTCCGTCTTTTATGCACAAGCAGTCATTTTTACACATGTATATCAAATGTCTGGATCAGGAAAGTGGTCTCGAGTCTGTTTTTCTTAGTTCTTTTACAGGAAATGGTTTTTGTCTTGAGCAAGGCCAGCTGAAATAAGAGTTTATCTCTTGCAGTCATTTTCAAAGTATAAGTACTCGTTCTTGCACGAAATTTTTTTCGTTTTGCTCTTCGTACGTATTTCGTTTTAACCTCGTTATCACACAATTTCCAAATCAATTTAATTTCAATATGTTGCTTTTGTGATGAGGTACATTATAGGAACCTGTGCAATGATAAGTATAACAGTTAGTTTAGAAACTGGCCATTTTTAACCTACATTGTTTAAAATAAAGAACTTCATAATCTTTTATGTAATAAAACTATATATTATATATTTTGAGTCCAGATGTAACTTTTAAGATTTCCTAGATACCCAAAGTGCACGATTTTATGCTTAGCCGCCCCACTATATCTACGCCAGACATGTGTGTTTTTTCGTGTTGAATAGAGCGTTGCTGGATAAATCCTGGTGTAGACTCCTGAATTCACCACTTCATTTTAAATCCGGGTATAGACTGCTTAATTTATATAGCTATAGACCCCCTAATTGTTAAAATATGCATATTTCAAGTGCTTGCTCGTGTAACTTTAACCTCAATTACTTTCTTTTGATACCGACACACCCTGTACATTTAAACCTTGGGGAAAATAAATCTGTAAGGTATATATGTTAATCGACGTCTAGTTACACAGTGTGGTAAAAGAAATGTTTTCTACCATGAGTAAATGTGTCGATATCTTTGTGCAGAATAGATAGAAATTATGACAAAATATGGTTGCAATTTGTCATATAATTTTCAAAACGTAGGAAGGCCGTGTTACTGATAGATACAAAGATATCCGAAGGATCCGAAAAAAAAAATTACAAATATCAGGTCTACCGGATACCTCCCAACCCCCGCAAATTAAACATATGTTCAGCATAAATTATATTCACAAAATATAACAGACAAACAGAAAAACAAACTCTATTTACATTGAGATATGTAATACTTAAGACATAGATCTAGGAAGAAACTTTATGACAAACATCACAGCACAGATGATTATGATGACCTCCCCAACCCCCAGCTCTCTCTCTCTCTCTCTCTCTCTCTCTCTCTCTCTGTGTATGTATGTATAGTTCTATATATATATTGAATATGGTCAATATATTGAATGTCCATAAACGTAACTAAACTATTAAAATATCAAAAGAAATTAATAATTAAAAT
>CM037788.1:56497777-56547777 GCA_021229015.1 Solen grandis
ATTTATACCCCCTCCCTGATAAAAAAAAAAAGTTGGGAATGGGTGAGGGTATTTGAGTATCACCCTGTCTGTCCGTCCTACCAAGCGCAATTCCTCCTACCGACCCCGGTGGCCTAGTGGTTAGAGCGTCCGCATTGGGTGCGGAATATTGTAGGTTCTGTCCCGGCCGCGACATACCGTTAAACTTGTAATATTGTAGCTCCCTTGCAATTGATTGGTGCTCAGCATGTGAGGGAAGTTGCAAAAATGGTTGGCCCGGTGTCAGACAACTGTAAATGGGTGTGATATGCCACGTGTTTACGGCGTGATACTGTCGGTGGGTCGTTAAACCCAACAAACAAACCTCTCACATTAGAGTACATGTAGATGTGAAGCGGCCGGGTAACTCATTCGGTAGAACTTTAAAAAATCTTCCTTAACAGATTTGTGAACGTCTTACAATGAAAGTGCATAATGTGTAGATGTGCATGAAACGAGAACTTTGCCAACGAACAACGTATGGATCCATTGAAATCCATCCGAATTTCATGTAGTGGAAGTACATAATGTGTTGATGTTACAGTTCTAGTTTTAATTGATTATGGATCAGTTACACTAAATAATATTCAAATCTATCCAGCGATAAATGAGGATGTTTATATTGATTTCTAGCTTCTTTTCACATGGTTTGCGATAGAAACTAGATTTTTGAATGAATTTCAATTCATTAAATTTTGGTAGAAATCATCTGGAGCAACATTCCTATGAAGTATGGGTTTACATTTAAAGGACTGGATTCTTTTTTACTATTTGTTGCCGTAGCAACTATGGATTTCGATTCTTTTAGCAATTTTGGAAACAGTCATCTAAAGCAACATTCCTTTTCTCGGAGTTTGCGTTTAAAGAAATCGATGACGACGGACAGACCCACGGCACAATGATCATAAATCCTCTTCAGTCCTTCACTCTACCCAGCCGGGTTCCATGTCCAAGGATCAAGAAATGAAAAAAGAGCAAATTTCAGTTCAAGATAATATAAAATTGAACTAGGCCACTTCACGATATTTTTATGCCTGAGAAAACTTTATTTTAAATATTCTATAAAAGGTGTTAGTAAGTTATAATCAATGACGTTTCACAACTTTAACTGACAAGTGCCAATTATAAGGATGCCGTTAATAAATAGGTATTTTGCTTTGTAAGGTACGTGCCGTAACCTTATTACTGTCACAAATTGACAGAATGTACCACGTTTTTATTTATTATATTATGATAATTATTATTCTGGTGTATTTTAATTTACATTAAATTATTTTTTTTTATTTTTTTTTTTTACTTTTATGAAAGTTTGCCTACATTCCAAGTAAACAAGTCATGTTTATATCAAATTTACTTAACTTAAATTCCAATTAATTTTTTCAGTTGACATATCGGAGAATTTAATTTCAAAGTTAATCCCATATTTTGCGAGCTTTTAAAACATAAAACATGTATATAAGCAATTTTTTGTTAAAACCGAATATCTAAATTTTATTTGTAATTATATTATTTTATCGCGACACAATGACTTGATAAAGAGAAGGACCCAATAATCGGTCAAAAACATAAAACATTTATATATCACATTTCTAAGTGAGGACCCAATTTTGAAATTATATCTATATATTGTAGAGACCCAATGACTTGATATAAAGAAAGACCCAATAAGCAGTCAAAACAAAAAACATTTATATATCGCATTTCTTTGTGAAGACCCAAAATTTAAGTTTTATCAATATATAATTTTATAGAGACCCAAAGACTTGGTAAAAAGAAGGACCCAATAATCGGTCATAAAATAAATCATTTATATATCGCTTTTCTTGGTGAAGACACAATGTTTAATTCTTATCTATATATCTTATTATAATGACCAATTAACTTGATTATGATAAAAAGAAAAAAAAAATCGTTCAAAACATAAAACATCTATATTTCATTCTTAATTTATTTTAGAACTTTGAAGCGAACCTTGGTAAGTCAAATATCCTCTATACCAGGAAATTCTAGGAAAATTCTGGATTATGATAGACTTTAAGTAAAATTATTCTAGGATCAAAATAGAGAATTTGTTATGTGTTTGTGGAGTTTACAAAAGAGATAATTAGATAATTTGACATGTTTATCTTTAAACTAAACATTCATATTTTAGGACAGATACGGAAGTAAGGTGTGTGTGTTTGTGTTTTTGGGTTAACCGTCGCCCCGACAGTATTTAGTCATATAGCGACGTGCAGCTAATTAGAGGTAGAGGAAACCCCGAATGCACAGAGGCACCCGAGTAAACCACCGACCTTCCGCAAGCCAACTGGAAAGCTTCCTCACATGAAAATCCGAATGACCCTGCCGGGATTCGAACCCACGCTGTGAGGGGCTGAGTGAGTGTAAAAGTCAGTGACTTTACCCTCTCGGCCACGGAGGCCCCACGGAAGTAAGGACCAAACAAATAGACTGAACTTGAAACCGTTCATCATATCAAAATATTTTTGACGAGAAATGGACCATTACGCTTATATACGCGATCACAATACATCCAGTGGCGAAGCTGGGCCTAATCATCAAAATATAAGAAATTCAGATAAAAATAATAGATGTAATTATTGATAGTTTTCTAGACAACACAGTTATTACTTTAATGTTCTATTATTCATTGATCTATATATCTTAACAATGTAAAACAGTACACCATATACGTATTTTATTTATAAATAAATATTTAGAATGTTATCAAGGTAGCGAATTATGCATTTAACTATGTTTTTTTTTTCATAAATCCATTTACATGAGTTTATTTGATATAAAAAAAAAATCATTTTATTTTTATTCGCAGATATATCGTAGAGATTTGTACTTTTATAAGTAAAAATAATCTTCCCTGAAAATGATCGTGTTATACAACTATCAAATAATTATTCATGTATCCATGTCTATTGATTTATGTATTATTTTGACTAAAAATATGTATGTGCTATTTTATGCCAATAAAAATTCTGTTCTGTTCAAATTTTGTTCTTTTTGCGTGTTCCGGCATAGCAAGAGCCAAATATAAATACAATAAATCAGATTGTCCTAAGTAGTGGATATGTTTTATCCATACGATATATGTGTCTATCACATAATTGATATTGTCCTTATACATAGGGAAATCCTCCAGTTGTCTTCTTTTTCTCTAAATTTGGATTGATTTCACACTGCATATAGTTTTAACTACATAAGTTAGATACCAAGTTCTTAAAATCAGAATAACTTTTAAAGTAGCTTTTCAGATAAATTAGACGCATTCGATATAGAAAACAATATAATATTGAATGCGACTGACACAATAGACAGATTTATTTTTGTTATAATTAACAAACTATGCAAATACCCGGATACCATGTAGAATTCAAAGCGGTTAGTTTTTTTTTGTTTTAAAGTTTAATTAGTTTTGTTTTAACACGTGATATTGTATCAGTACTGCTGCCATAGTCCGACGGATATCTAAAAAAAATGACTAGTCTACTTATTCAATGCAAAATTGCGCTTTTACAAGACCATCTATATGTATATTTTTTTTTCTATTTGAAAATATATGTGTCACTGATTATGATGGCTTGCGAATACAAGCCAATGCAATGCAGTCAAAGGTATACATATTGCATAGATATCGGTGGGGAATATGTTAATGGAACCTGTCCGTACGTGGGTACAAGCAACATTTTTTTTGTGACCAAAACCCTTTTCATAATGAGGCAATATTGATTCAATCTTTCGGGGTGCCTTGATGTGCAGGAAGAAAAAAAATATCCCATGAATTTGAACACGAAATTTATTGACATTGGCGCCATGGGACATAAAACACGGGACATTCCAATAACCGAATCGCATAATTTATTCCTTAAATTGATATCATTGTTTTCTACTTGAAACGACTGAATGTGACATAAATAACCACAATTACAAAGAAGGTATCTTCAACAGTAAACTTATTTATTTCTAAAGCCTGGAGCTTCACGAGTAATAAAACTAATGCGCTGTCCAAATCCGTTTCGCCTACTTTTGGAGGTACATATGAGTGACAAATAGATGACATAAACAAGGTTATTTGACATCACATTCAGTGGTGGCATAATACATTGTGCTATTTCACGTATAAATTGTCTTTCTTACAATTTTGCACTGCAGAAAATGGAACTATTTTACCGTCTTTGGCATTTTTTTCCGTTAAGAGCCCGCGAGCCCATGCTTTTGCGAAATTAATGCAACATGCAGGATGGAATATTAAAATGATGTTTCTACGAAATTTTAAGACTATATCAGCTCTACTGTAAGTTTTATGTGCTTACCTATGGTGGCTGATTTCTGCCATTTCGTGTTTCGGGTTGCGGGGCGAGATTTCGCCCCGAAATGTCGATATCTCGGGCGAGATTTCGGGGCGAAAGGTCGAACACACGAAAATGCCAAAGTCTCGGGGCGACATTTCGCCCCGCCACACGAAATATAATATTTCGACATTTCGCCCCGAAATCTCGTCCCGAGATTTCGACATTTCGTTTTTTTGACCTTTCGCCCGAAAGTCGCTGACATACTCTCACTTAGCCCCTCACCGCTTTGGGTTCGAATCCCGGTAGGGTCGTTCGGATTTTTCATTTGAGGAAGCCTTCCAGCTGGCTTTCGGTAGGTCGGTGGTTCTACCCGACTGCCTTCATGCATTAAGGGTGATTAGCTGGACGTTGCTATATGAAATACTGTAGCAGCGACGGAAAACTCAAATAGTCAAATGGCCAAAGAGAGTTCAGCCGCAAAATTAACTGGTTCTTCAATAAGACTCGGACACGTTCCACCTCCCTAACTTTAACTCACTGTTTTCACTATAATCCCATTTTTTAAGATGCTGTGCCGATATCTTTAAAGCCATGGAATTAAATCAAATGCAGCATTTTTAAAGAAATATAATTAACCGAATTAGCAAAAAGAAATGTAACATATGAAAAAAATAAGTTATGGATAAAAAAGTAAATTAATGACAACAAAGTAAAGGAAATACATATGCGTGGTCTCTGTGTGGAAGGATGCGTTATCCATGTGTAGCAGGTATCCCTGAGCGCTTCGGGCCATATAACATTCTCGGTCCGACCGACCAGACCTTAACGTTGCATATGGCCCTTAAAGTCATGTTTTATTTGTTAATTATTTGCTTGTTCTGTTAATGTACAACCTGCTTATAGTTATTGTCTGAAAATGACTGAAAAAAGAATAAACTTTTAAAACTACCCTTTTAGAGTGATAAATAAAGTCTGTGAGTGAAAAAAATATAAGAAAAATAATTTTAAGCGAAAAAGTGTGAGCAAATTAGGGAAAATGCCCCTTATTGGCAGTGAAATCAGCCAAAAAAATCACTGGCCATGAACTACAAATCTCACAGCTGTGGTTCGAGTCATATCAGGGTCGCTCAGATTTTTCATGTGAGCTGGCTTGCGGTAGGTCGGGGGTTGTGCACGGATGGCATTTGTGCCTTGAAAACTTTTTCTAAATTCCTCACCTTATTTTGTTTCAAATGGATAGGTCCTGTCCTGTCAATCATGTATGTTTACAATAACAGGCTTATCCAATCAGTGAAAGTGTGAAGCACATGGTGAATCGTTGACCTATTTTTCTGAAAAGGCCACATACGTATTGTTTGTAGGAAAACGGTAAAAATTTCAATAGGGGGAGGAGTAATGTTAGACTCAGGGAACAATCCATTGGGTTGCATTTCCATAAAATATTTAGTACTTGAAGTACCACATATGATTTGAAGGGGGGTCCAATTTGGAATCTATATGAGAGTTAGGTACTGCCCCGTGTTTCAGTCATTGTTGTGTGATGTAAAGATTTCACAAGATTTGATTCTATTAAGCTTAAACACATGTGTTTCAGATAAGCCGACGACAGTTGTCATCCCTAAATCATTTACAGTGTCAGGGTTTTTTTTCCATAAAACTTTGCAATCTTGCACTAACATCTTTAATTATTTGATTTAAAATGCTCATGGGTAGGGAAAATCAAGATGTTTGGCCTTATTAGGCATTAAATCAACTAGGACGATTTTGGTAAAGTAATACTTTAAATATATGTGTATTATTTAAAGTAAATGACATGTTTTCATCAGGCATCCAAGTCAGAAAATAGGATGTATTAACTGAATATGAATAACCAATAATATTAGAATCAGTGAATATTTCCAGATGCAAAAGGCTATTGGGTCTCTAATATATTATTTATTTATGATGGATCTATATAAAAATAACGAGATATATACATAGTTTGTGTTGTGAAAGATTTGTTGGTTTTATGTTGTCTGATTGACCCAACATTTTGAATACACATTATAACAGGCTATTGGGTCTCTATAACATATATATTTATGTTGGGTCTACACAAACAAAATGAGATATATAAAGGTTTTGTGTTTTGAAAGAAATATTGGGTCTTATCTAATTGACCCAACATTTTGAATACATATATTTATTGATAAGACTACTTTTATTTATTTTTTTGTTGCTATAATTTTGATATTAACTGTGTTTCTAGCAAAGACAGTCAATATTCAGATTAAGATTCAGCCATACTTATAGTATACAGAAACACCTTTCTTCCTCGCATATTAACCCTTTCCCCCACAGAGGACACCATGAAAAGGCCTATGCGAACAGCATAAAACCAGATCAGCCTGCGAGTAACTCGCAGGCTGACCTGGTTTCATGCTGTTCGCTGCTCCTTAGTGGTTTTATTTTACCATTTATTTTGGTAAGGTTCAGTTGTGGCTTTCTGTAGATCAGGCTTTGTATGGTACCTATTGAGTGTGTTTAAGATGATTGTTTCTTTGACTCCACTGTCTTGTTATATCTAATATGAAATATCATTAAAAAGGTATTGAAGTATTAAAGTCAAACAACTGAGATACAGACAACTGATGATTATTTTTTTTTTTTTTTTAATTAAATTGCCTTATTTGCCTCTTATATGCCCATAAAGAACAAAAGATTGGCCACATATGTATCCATATATAAGAACATCCTTCTGTCAAACTTTTTTCCATCATGCTTCGTTATTCTACATATTTTTGCTCTACTCATGCTATTGAAAGGACATTCCATTTATAAAATGAACTTATCGCATATGAAAGAAATAAACTGAAACGTGAAAGCACGAAAGTACAATGGCATAATGTCGAACATGACGAAAACGCGAAAGTACGAAATAAAAATGAGATACAATTTAGCGCTTTCGTCATTCTGTTTTCGCGTTTTTATCTTTGTATCATCATACTTACGCGATTTAGTGTTTTCGCGTTTCAGATTATAAGGGAACACTTATTTCTAGTCATGTAGTATTTAAAATAACCGATCGATTCATTTTGTCCCTTTAACTGTTTATATGTACAACAAATACATGGCTAACAAAGTGCTAGCATGAGCGTAAATAGAGAGAAAGAGAGAAGTCAATGTTGCTTGCTTTCTTCAGATATTTAGGTACTTTCACCATTATAATGTAAATGAGTCAGCATAGCGCTGTAATGTTTGAGAAAAAAAGCAGTTCTACAGTTTGCAACTACTGATCTGGTTTTGAGTTGTCACCGTTTCTAGCTGCAAGTATTTCATTTACTGTACGTGCAGGTATTTGCTGTCTGTCTAAACTTATGGTTTTGATGCAATTTGTATAAAAATAAATCCATTTTTTGAATTTATTTGAGAGTCGTTATGTTTTTCAATATAGTTACGCTTTTACTAAAATGTCACATTTTTTATGTGTCAGCGATACAGAATATTTTTTAAAATCTATTTTGTTTTTACGTTGATTGGGAAACAAGTTCTTTCTTACAACTTATACTAATCCATCTCGACAGTTCCTGGGTTGGACCAGTACTTTGCGCCTGGCAAGGTTATGAACTATTCGCGCCCCCTCACAACCTTCGGATCCGTAATCGGATACGTTACCTCTGGACCACGGCGCCATTTGGAATGGTCTTTCCAGAAAATTCGATGTATATACTCTCTCTCTCTCTCTTGCAAATGAAATTAGATATATATATTCAATACATTACTCAAATATAGAGAAAAATAATGAATTATTTGAAGATTTCAATAAGTTCAACCTCATACAAAAACATCAGTATAAGACCACCATCATTATGCAACGGAATGTGAAAGTGTGAGAATGCAAAAACAAGTAATCGGGAAAGTGTTCGCGTTTCCACAATAATACTTTCTCACTTTCGTCCTCATGCTTTCGCGATTACATTATTACATGTTTTCGCGTTTCTGATTCTTTCATATACTGGCGAAATGCCGATGGCCCTAGAGTAATTCTGTGATGGTCATTGTCATTAAACACGATCATGTCATTAGATATAAAGATGACACATCACTGTATGTGTCTCACGTAATGAATGAAACAATGTCAATGTTAATACCTAGCATTCAAACAAACAAAACCGGAACGTTCGTCTCACAGGGTGAGTATTTAATTACAACAAGTACTTATAATAGTAATTATAACATAAAACAAAATGGCTACCTTTTCTCAGAATCTATATCATATATTATCAGCCAATCAACTTTATATCACTTTTCAGCCCGAGACCGAAAAGTTGATATAGATATTAACACTGTTTCAAAACAGGTCAACGTGGTAGGTGCTTTTTATAGGACTAATAACATATAGTTATTTGATAATGGCATTTATAAATTAAAACAGTTACCCTCTTTACAGACATGAAGATCTATTTTTTGTAAACTGAAACAAAGTAGCGTCTCGAATGTCTGTATAGCCTTGTAAAGTAGTCCACGCGTATTTTTATACGAAAGCGAGTAAGTCGCTCCCAGAGCGAGCATTTTTTAATTTTAAAATAGATAGGTGGTTGTAAAAGATTGTATGTTAGTATTTAATTAGCGATGCTTCATTGTTAATTAATTTATAGATGAAGGAATTAATCAATCAGTTAATTTGCTGTATTAATACTAAAAAATCTAGGAATTCATTTTAACCCACCCAGCACGATGATCTCAATAAACTAGATAAATTGCGATATTCCGAGAAGTAGATTTCCGAGAAGCAGATTTAAGACTATAATAAGTAATGTAAAAATAATCTTTAGCAATCTAAATGGATCATAATACGAATCTCAAACTCTACATCAAGAGAAACGGGATTAATCACTTGTTTCGAATACGCAGGCGCTTAACCCAAAGACAATGTCGCCAGCCCCAATAAACCAAATCTATATACATGTAAATACCATATGTATAAAAATATCATAATTGGGTCAAGCCCCAGTTATAAATTGGGTCGGACCCAAGTAGTGGGTGGTGTAAAAATTAAAGTAACAACCAAGATTTACTGATGTATATAGGTATACATACTATAAAGACCTAAAACGGATATATTTTATTATTATTGCATGTTCGTATCACTGTTAGAAATGGTTGGTCCCAATAAGTGGGTATGGTCACTAAGTCCCAATATGTCAGTGAGTTTAAGTATATATATATATATATATATATATATGTATATATATATATATAGAGAGAGAGAGAGAGAGAGAGAGAGAGAGTTTCAAGTGGGTAGTGTTTTCAGGTAAGTCCATTATTTTCTTAATTTTAGCTGAGGTTTATGGCTTGACCAAGAGTTCTTCAAAATACACTGTGTTTACTCGAGCCCGCGTGTAGTTATTGATTACACAGCTGTAACATGAGAACGTCGTCTGCTTAATAGTGCACTGTATGTACACTTAAAAACAGTATGGATAAAGAGTTTTTTTTTCTTCATTTTTAGAGGCTATTGTTTACAGAACAGGTAACTCCATATGCTGGGCCCGGCTGTGGGAGTGGGGCGGGTCCTGGTAGCCGACATTTTGCGGAAGCTCCGGCATGTGGGTCTGGACTATGAGAAATGACGAGGAAGGCTCCGTTTGTCATTAAAAAGTGGTCCAGAACCCCTAGTATGTATACTACTAGATCTTACTTGTTAAACAGTATATTTTTCAAGGGGCCTAAATAAACAACTGTTGGAAAAAATGACTTTTGCTGTCTGGCTGTAATCCTACAGACATCTCCCGTCAATCTTGTTAGCCAAGTACCTAGAGTATTCAATAAATTATAATCATGAGTTGTCGAATGCTTAAGAAGACTTCATTTCAGTTGCAAGCATTCATTGACTTGGAGTAATAGGCTTTTTTGCTTTAAGCCTATACAGATTTGCATTTACTATAAAATCCCCATTATCACTTGATAGACTATGATAAAAAAATTGAATGATGGGTGGTATGCAAGTTTACCCCTTAAAAATTGGGTACCAAATATTAAATTTGATTCTTGTATTTAGTGCTCTAGTTAAAGGGAACAGTTAGCCAAGTGTCAGGAAATTATTACTCAAGACATTGTATCATGTCACTTATCTAATGGCCGGATACCACAGAGAGGCAGAGTAATATGGTACGTTTAATCAAAGACCTAAACCAAAAGAAACTCGGCGAAATACCGTATATTCTCGTGCCAGAACGAGAGTTGGTGTATTCCGCGGAAAATCCAATTTTGTGTTACTAAGCGACAGCAAAACACCGGTCAATACAATGATTCGTCATTTTTGTCTGGTTGTATAATGTTTAACTAAGAAAATCACTATGGTGTTTTTTGTCCTATCCTTTGGTCCTTTAAACATTTATTTTATGCCACCGCATCGATAGATCGGTTCATATTGTTTTGGTCTGTCTGTCTGTTTGTCTGACCTCTGTGTGTCAGAAAACTTAACCTTGACCATAACACGGAAACCCTTCCACCTACAACCTTTACAGGTGCATGCACCTTTATAAGCTTAACTAGACAAGTACCTTGACCTTCATCAACTTTGACAAACCAACACTGTAAAATCAGGGGAGAGGGGAGAGATTCATTCGAACGCAGGTTTGTTACACAAAATAATCCATAATAATGCCGAAATTTGTATTAAATTATACATGTGCTAGTGTTGCGGGGATTGTCCCGTCTATGCTGTAATTTTTAATGACTTGGAGCACTTTTGTTTTGTTATAGAAAATAATCCCATAAAAATAAATATATGCTAATTTGTTTGATTGTTGGTTCTAACGTCCCACGGTATTTAAGTCATTTCGAGACTATGTCTGCTTGAGACAGATGCAGTGCTGTCACGCTGCAGTATCACGCCGTAGACACCCAGTCACATTATTCTGACACCGGATAAACCATCCCTGGAAATATCTTGATATGATGAGCGTCAAGCAAGGGATCTTAATTTTTCACGACTTTGGTATGTCGCGGCCGGGGATCGAACCCACGACTTTTCGATTCCATGGCGGAAGCTCTAACCATTTAAATACTAGTTCATAAATAAAGTAACTCCATACAAAAAATATTGCCTTTATAAAGAGGAATTCTTTTTTCTCATTTTTTCGTCATAAAGGCAATATATGCCGAAATATTAACAAAGATTATCTTTTTTCATTAATTGAACTACTTCCTTCCTGAAAAATTTCCCGTCCAGTCCTTAATCAATCATCAAGACCTTATATTGAGTACTCTCCGATTTAAACAGTCATTATTTTTGTATCCGCCGTATGGAGCTGAAGTTTACCCTGTTGCACCTTATGCTGTAGATGATCATCGTAGGCTTTCGAATAGCGCCGGAACACAACTCCGTGCAGTAGTTACTTCAGTACAAGCGCACTGGCTTTTTCTCATAATATCGCGGTGGCGGTGAGGGTATACGAGATTTCCTTCACACGCTTATATGAGTTTTTTTTATCATTGGGTTTAGGTCTTTGTTTTTATTAACTGAAATAAATTCTTACCAACATATTAAGAGATGATTGATAAATTTATAAAAAAATGATAATATTCATTTGGTTGTCATGGCAACCAAAGTTCTACATGGATCAACTTTATTTTAGCAACATTTCTAGAGAGTTACCTAAGGAACACATGTGCCAATAATTCTGAAATTTGGCATGCAGTTTTTGATAATAGGTCTCTATAGTTTTCACTATATGCATTTGAGACAAATTAGCTCCGCCCCTGGTGGCCATGTTGTTTACAGATCAAAATAATTTTAGCAATCTTGGTAGAGGGTTACCCATAGAATGTCTGTACCAACATATTTTAAAATCTGGCTTGTAGTTTTGAAGAAGAGGTAAATTTTTCACTATATACATTTTATGCAAATAAGCCCCGCTCCAGGCGGCCATGTTTTTACGAATTGGAATAATTTTAGCAATCTAGGTAGAGGATTACCCAAGGAGCATCTGTACTAAAACATTTTTAATCTTGCCAGTAGTTTTGACGGAAATGATCTTTTAAAATTTCATTTTTTTTTCTTTCCGTTGCCATAGATCAAGTTTATTTTAGCATTTTTCATGAAGGTTCTCCCAATGATCATCTCTGCCATGTTTAATCAAATTCTGTCCGGCGGGTTAGGATGAGATGTCATTTAAAGTTTTCAATACATGCATGTATCTCGGTGCATAACCATATCGGCGGGCTCTCTGCAGAAATCTCTATATCGGCAGGCTCACTGCGTTCACACCGGTCATTCTCTGCCATAGTAAATATATTCTAATATTTCGTGCACTACTTAATATTGAGCAATTCACTTGTTAAAAGTGACAACTGATCCCTTTTTCTGCCATCGTTTGTTTGTGTTTATGACAGAAAATGACCGGTGCGTACGCAGAGAGCCTGCCGATATATATATATATATATATATATATATATATATATATATATATATATATCAGTCGATTATCATCATATACAACAACGTCACTCGAAAAATATTTTAAATTCTAACACGACTTGCAATATTTCTATTTAAATAATGCTCACTAAGAATTGCGCAAAAATTGTTACCAGTCGTGATATCAGTACCGTAACGCAAAAAAGTACGAGATTCACATTCAGCAAAGTTGAACAACAATAAGACGATAGAAATTTGACTGTTAGTGAGATCTCTACAATATATTTTGAAGTAAATCAACTTTCTTCTAGGATTAGGTTCTAGGGTTAAGGCTACGGAGTTTAACCCCTCATACATTATTGTTATGAATATTGTCGTCTGTATTGGTACCAATTCTGAAAGTAGTTTTTCCTCCGGAAATCTTTGTTTCTATATTTGAATCAAAATCATATCTGTACTACCTAACTCAACATTAATTTTGTAACCACTTCATAGAGCAGTGAAACATTAATTACTGTAATTAATTTTTAGAAGACGGGGGCAATGTCAAAACTTTTATTTGTAATACAATTTATGTAAATATATGGCAAGTTTTAATTTCAGTATCTGAAATGCAGAGATTAAGCAAAAGAAAGTTACCTTATTCGACGCTCATTTTGAAGAAATGATCAAAACACCCAAGCGTAGACATTTTATATGAACCGATCGTGCCGAATCTCGGAGACTCAATGATTTATTGCAGTTTAACATCGTGTACTTTGCGCAGTCATTTGCACTGATATAGCAAGATAATGACTTTATCAATGCACTTCACCGCATGTAAGTGTCAAGTACCCGATACATTATCTGATTTTAGGTGCTGTATATTAGATAATATGCGTTGAGAGTTTTAAGTTCATATACGTTCGGCGACATATAACTACATGTATATGACTTTATTCCTAAGATGTTGCTGAACATTTACACCATTTACCATCCCCCTTGAAGAGAAACAAATAGTTTCTAGAATTAGTGCCCATGTTTTAAAAATACTTATGAAGATACTGGGAAGCCTTATATAAAACTGACAGAGGGGTACAACCAGTGACAGGGCACATCTTTATGATCAAACTAGAAAAACTATCAAACTATATTTCTATTTTCTGTTGGGATATGGGTTATGTCATGTCCCAGTGCCCAACCACAGGACAGGGACCTAACAACGTACTTAAAATACTGAATATAAGTATATTAGGTTATTTAAATGTATGTTTATTTTTTATCCGTGTTTAATTTTAGTGAAACTGTAACATACCTTTGTTTTTATGTTAAAGTTTATTATCAATAATAATGATAATATTATTTTCAGCATTTAAGGAAAAAACTTACAACAATTTTCTATACTTGTTTATGCATGTCACAACTGTATAAAAAGTCAGTGGGTACAACAATATTAAAAAAAATGTGTTTATTTTTCTAAAAAGAGAAGTTAAAAAAATTATAACATGCAAAAAACACTAAAAATCCTTATATTACTGTTCATTAAGATGTTAAGGTGACACAATATACATATGTAATGAATTACTACATATATCGTACATGCAATAGACAATGTATTACTATTATTTCTTTGTCAGTTTTGCTGTATCTTAGTATCAATACCAGCAGTTCTTTATTTTTGGCATATAGTCAGTGAAGTATTTAGTTACATGCTTTGTTTTGAAGGAGTTGAATGATACATTGCTTCAGTTATAAAACATAAAGTGATAAAAAGTGTACCATAACATTTCTGTCAAGTATGTTACATCAAAATATAATGTTTATTTTTTTATAGACACCAAAACGTACAGCCGCAAGAAACTTAAGTCGAGCAACACTCCCAGCACATACCTATCCCACTGGACTATGCGTATAAGGTTTGATTTTCTACTTTTTTTTAAGTTTACAAAAACTGCAAAAATTACGAATGATTTGCATTTCTCACTTTTGCAGTAAAGGAGTCATAGTGACTATACCCACTGATATTCACAAGGTCATAGGAGACAGTCAGTTTTGTTTTAGTTGTTCCAGGTGGAAATATGTTAAGGCGTTCCTTTTAAATTTTTCATAATTTTGCCCAAATTGCACTACACATTTCCACCTGGAATCTGCCTAAACCAGATTTCAACCCTATTCTGCCTTCACATTCCGCCTGTAAAATTACTCCGCCTTATTTACATATTTCGCCCTATTTCCGCCTCGAATCCGCCCCTTCAAATTCCACCGGGATAATCATTCCGCCTGTAATAATATTCCGCCTTATTTACATATTTTGCCCCAAGTTCGCCCTGCAAATTCCGCCCTGAAAACCATTCTGTCTGTAATAATATTACGCCTTGTTTATATATTTTGCCCTACATTCCGCACCATTTTGCTTTTAATATTTTCTTGGCGGAATTACATTGTAAATTTCGTCTGAATCACGGGACAGGTTATATCAAGAACATACTAGCGTTTCCCTCTAATTCAAAAGTCACAAAGTCCATGGTATGTATGTTTTTTTTTTCTAAACTAAACAGAACAAAATAAGCGTATTTCTATAATGATCTTCGCTTATTTGTTAACTGAGAATTTTGGAAACACGAGCGAGTGGGGATAATGTTCAATAACTAATCAACAAGGAAAACAATATACACAGGCAGATCTTGTGTTGGGAAATCAGAGATCATATTTTGGTATCAATTCAGGCCCTAGAAGCGGTTTTACAATAAAATTTTATTATGAGGATGATGAAACAGGTCCAGAAGTTGCTATCCCAGCATCATCAGAAGCCCTTGTGTATTGAGGGAAAATTAAGTTTCGTGAAAGGAAAACTGGAAGAAATAGCACTTAATTAAGTATAAGCCAGTTTGAATATGGACTTTTACAATATTTAGAAACAAATCTAAAACAGTCCAGTATCTCCATAAAGTGTTGCCCTATTTCATAAGATGTGGTTTGTGATTTAAAAAACAAAAATCAAAAACACTTTCATTTTTTTCTTATTAAATATTTTTACAGTTTATTTGATTATTATAAAGGTAGCCCTTAGCCAGTTTGCCATGGTTTTAAACAGTATCATCAATTTGTTTTACAAATGATGTCATTTTACCACTGATTTTACCCTTTTACTATCTTATTCAATGTCTTATAATATTTTGATGCATGTATTACTATATACATATGTATGGTGACACATTGAATAATTATTGAGATGAACACAATACCAAATAATTCAGTAATGTTTTTATTGTTTTGAAATACACATTTTCTAGGCACTATGATACATTGTACAATATATAACCACAACATTACACACCATGCTGGTCCATGCATATGTTCATTAAGTGGGTTTTAACTCCGAGATGTTCTTATGTGACTCCCTTTCTTCATATAATCAAATTTGCTTATTCCCTTTAAAGTTCATATTAACAGAACAGAAGTTTATTCATAGAACGTGAACAAAAAAGTTCATCTTTATATCACAGCAATATGTGAGAATAGGAACGTGAAATGATACATGAAAATTTTGAAAATCAATATGTATACAATATTAAAATAAATCACTTAATTTGGAAACAAATGAAATTCAATCAGATGTTACATTTTGATTTCTATATCCTCTATCCTTAAAAGTGTACTTACGACAAAGAGCTAGTCTTTAACGATAATCTTACTATTGTATATCAGCGGAGAAATGTTAACCATGTTTGGTCTTATATAAAATATTTCTTAATGTATTGCCTTCTAATGTCTAGGTACGAAATTGATAAATTAAAACAAAATGGCATTCATCTTCAATTTTCATTTAAATTACAGTTTCATCTAGATCCTTGAATTGATGTATGTCTTCCTGTTTGTACAACTAAACAATATGATGAAAATCTAAGATTTGCTAATTGATATCATAATGTTCTGCATTGTAATATTAATAAATATGAAAATTTAACTATAGTTTTTAATTCTCTAAACAGTACAAGAGGCCTCGCATCCACATAACAACAGTGTTACAAAGCAACAAAATCGATTTTGTGACCTCATCTTGACTACCTGGGTCCTATTTTTTATATTTGCGAGTTATCCAATTTACCTTTTGGGCTTTGTGGCGTTTATACGAACTCTTTTGCATAATTATAGACAATTTTTTTGCAATAGTTTGATGACATTTCCAAAGGCAGATAACTCAAATCTAAGCCTATTGATACTTCATTTTATTTTACATTATTGTTTTCAATTCCATCGCTATTCATTATGCAACATATAAGACAATTCTATCTTACAGAAGTTCCCCTAGGTTTAACATGAAAACGTACTGGTTTTTTTTTACTTTTCTTTTTTTTTCTTGAGAAAGGGAGATCATTTAAGAAAATTTAAGTATGTTTGTTAAGCTACTAAATTATAAAATCTGCTGCATAGAATTTCTCATTGATTTGCACAGATATAGGTATTAAAGTGCCTAATACCGATTTAAAACTAAATGATGTGTTGTATGTCAACATTTTGAATTATGTGCCCTTTAAAATGTCCAAAAAATGTAACAAAATTTCACTTCCAAGGGCAGATAACTCAAAAAGAAGCTCGGTGGCCCCCATTTTTCCTTATTTTTTCTAGTTTCTAGTGTGATTCTCTATAATCATGCAAAATTTAGAGAAATTTTACAATGTAGTTTCAATTTTCCTTCTTTGTCTATATAGAAACAGTAGAAATTGTCTTTAATTCTGATATGCAGTTCAAAATAAAACTTTCATCTTTCTTTTTTTTTCCATTAATTAGTCCATTCTGCTTTATCTTCAAATGCTGATAAGTTTTTCCTTTCCCTTTGAAAAAAAAAAAAAACACACAGACTTTAAACGTGTGACAGCAATGAGTCTTTTTTATTTTTTTTATTATTTTTTGTTTTGCATTAAACTTAGTTTATTTGATTATATTTGAATAATTCAACGCCATTTTATGCCATCAAAAGCAAGCAGATGTCCAGTTAGCCTTACAACCCATCCCCGTGACTTTGAATGTACTGAATCTTTAGCACCTCTGTTGTTATCTTAGACAAAATATTAACAGAAAGAAATTTTAAGTCATTCATTACGGAGGCCGTTTCCGAGACCTATTGGGATCTAACCCACAACCCTTGCCTTCACAAGCATCTCAGAGAACGTGCCCGGCCAAAGTTATGATCGAACGCACAACTTTCATCTTAACGGCCGAGTGCTACCAAAGCCGATTTATTTATTTGAAATCCATGGTCCCTATCCTGTGGTTGGACACTGGGACATGATATAACTCATATCTATTCAGACGAATCCCAACAGAAAAGAACATTTTTGTTTTACACGCGTCGCCTAGTTAGATAACTCACCCTTAGCATAACAGTGTAACTACAGGTTTATACATTTGAAAAAGCTTATCTCAGGTCCTCAACCCGTCGGTATCCAGATTATATAAAAACAGTAATTTAAGGTAATCCATCCTTCAATAACTTTTAATCATTCTCCACTAAGTGATCGTGGATATTTCATAATAAATGTAAGCCTTTATAAACAAAGAGCACAATAGCCTTTATGTGAAAATCAGTGGATGCTTGCAACAACACTGAATATTTTTAAGTACTTTACGGACATGATTATAATGAAATGATGGATGAATTACCTAAAGGGCGTTCTTCAATATAATTGTATGACCTTCATGTATGTTAAATATAAAATGCGCTGAACATGAAAATAGAAAAAAATGATATGTCACCGTGCTCGTTTTTAAGCTACATTTAGTTAAACTTGTTTTATGTAGATTAGGAAACAAGATATTACATTACATTATTAAATCCTGCTTGACGTTTCCTGGGTTGGACCAGGACTTTGAGACTGGGGTGGTAATTCAAATTACCTGCCTCTAACGGGATTCGAAACCACAAACTTTGGATCCGCAGTCGGGTATGTTACCATTACGTCATGAAAAACGTTTTTAACAAATTGAATAACTATACATCTATCGTTAAAATAAAAATAAAAATAAATGAAACTATATATATAGAAGATATACATACTCACACTAATGTATTGCATTTTTACAACAATGTATTGTCTGACAATATTTACCTGAGACATCTAAATAGTAAATGACCTTTCTTCTGCAATTGGCTGTTTCCGATATAAAGTATGATACAAGACTTATATGTAGTACTAAGCTCATGTGTATCACATGCCCTGATAGTCTCAATGATAATGTGCTAGATTTCGAAACCGAAGGTTGTTGGGTCGAATCTAGCTCAGACCATATGTATTTCTAAATGAATTTTGACCACTGTGTTTAATAATGTTCCACAATCAATTCCCGCAGCACGATGTTATCGAACTTATTGTTTATTATTCCAGCTAATTTCTCATTGCTCGATCGCATTTAGGATTAAACATGTCGTATAAGAAACTTTTAAAATCAAAGGAAAATTCAACACATTATTCACCCATTCACTCACACTACAAAAAAAGGTGAGAATAACTATGATTGTTAAATTGTTTGGACCGAGGATTATAACAAGACCACTAAACTTACCACTGAGCCACTCGGACTTATTTGAAGTATAAAACATTGCAAACCATACAGCCATTAAACACAAACGTTCTGATCGTAATGATTTATAGCAAGACAAAAAAAAAACACAACAGAATCTTTTGTAAGGGGAGAGAATTAAAGATGCATTTTCAAACATTTATTTATTTATTTTATTTATATTTTTTTTATTTATTTGTTGTTTTTACAGGAATCCTTTAATATATTTGCTTCATTTCCCTATAAAGATATTCGTGAAGTTAGTGGCCTAGCGGCCTGGCGGCGTGAACACCGCAGCCGGGCGGCCTAGCGGCCTGGCGGCGTGAACACAGCGGCTTGGAGGCCTAGCGGCCTGGATGCGTGAACACAGCGACCTGCCGGCTTGAACTCAGCGGACTGGCGGTGTGAACTTAGAACCTAAGAGAGTAGCGTTCTTATATCATCAATTCGTGTCTCTAATGTTAATATGGTATAAGTATTACAAAAATCAGTTCTTTTCATGTATGATGGTGAATTATCATGGATACTTAAGAACGTGATATTTTATGTATTTTCTCGCATTTCATTTAAGTAAATAAAACTAACAGTTCATATTGAAATTATTTTTTAAATGAATTTTAGGAATAGGTTTATGATTGTAAAGCGATATAAAGGCTGGTTGAATACTAAAGGCCTAGCAGCCTTTTTGGATATAACTTCTTATATATTGGTGAAGAATATGAATAAATGTTCACATCTGCAAATCAATGTTGAATAACATTTAAATAGTACTTTTTCGAAATATTTTCCACCATAATGCCTCTGAAAGTCTGCTAGCGAAATGGCGGCGTGATACTAAATATTGATTTAAGAAGGAAACTCTTAGTGTTCATCCAGTGATATGTGAACCCCACCAAATATGCATTTTATGGCGAATACATGTTTTTGATGTATTTCTGTCAAATATATATGTCCTCCGTAAGACTGCTGGAATTCTGCTGATGAGTATTGGGACAATGTAATGATTTAAAATGAAGAAAAAGAATTATTTATGACTCATTACGTTTCTCATAACTTATAACTTATAACAGTTCAAGTCAATTGCAGCAGGTGGTAGAATATGTTTGGGTAGAAAATCAGACAATTTGATATCATATGAAAACTAAATATATGAAATATATTACTTATACCTATGAATATGTTGTGTGATGTACGATATGACCGGTATATAGCCAGTTATTGTTATGCAGATCTGCTATCTCTTATCGCAATTTTTTGTTGTTTTTGTTTTTCTTTTTATTCTCTCAAATATACCCCTACTTTAAAATGAAATAAATTACCCCCCGTTACGTTTTCCGGTAAATTTTTTATTATACCCTCTTCGATACAGAATGACATGTGGTATGTACATCAGTTATCTCACAAATTCACCCGAAAAACTGATATCAGTTTTGCATTTTGCGATGACCAGTTAGCTGCCCAGGCCTCCAACCTCACCCTATACGTGCACATCTTTGACAAATATTGCATAACATCAGTCCCTTTAATAATAAAATGATCGGCCTTTAAAGCGTGATCCATAAAACCAGGTCCATGTCTATATGTATAATGAAGTGCTAAAAGAAAAGAGATCATGATATTAAGAAGAAACAGATATCATTTGGTGTAATAAATACTTTTTTTATCCTAAGCTTGTTTCAAAAGTAAATAAATAAATGCACGAATGAATGAATGAATGAATGAATGAATGAATGAATGAATGAATAAATATTTTTATAACTATTCATACATACAATAATGGCAATCTAATTACATCTTATAAAAGCCATAAAAATATGCTCTACAACATCAGGTAGACGATTTGTAAAACGACTTTAAAATTTACTTTGTAGATAAGTATGTGATTCGTCAGCAGGTTAACAACGGCATTACTGAGGAAATGTATCTTTGACAGAAGAATATAAAATTTTCTTATTCATATACATTTAAGTATATACCGGCGACCTTGAGGAGGACATATATATTTGACAGAAAGACATCAAAGATCAAGTTTTCCGCCTTAAATGCATGTTCGGAGGGGTTAACACAGTTTCAGTCGTAAAATTCTTCTTCAGAGAATTTCAAATAAGTATCACTTGTAAATATTTAATCAATCTATTGTTCCAATACTCGTCAGCAGACTCTCAGCGGTCTATGAAGGATTTTTTTTCTTTTCAGAAATGTATCAAAAGTCATGTATTCTGCCGTAAAATGCATATTTTAGAGGTTCACACAGTTTTCATCCATAAACGATAAGATTTTTTTTATTCATGGGATTATCTTGTTTCAAGCCGCCTGGCTGCCACGCCGCCGACAGACTATCAGCGGTCTTATGGAGGAAATAAATTTTGGACAGAAAGACATCAAAATCATTTATCCCGCCATAAAATGCATATTTGGAGGGGTTCAGACAGTTTTCGTTCACAAATAATAAGAATTTCCTTATTTATATACATATAAATTTCAGGCCTCCAGGCCGCCCACAGACTTTCAGCGGCCTTTCGAAATTCATATATTTGACAGAAGGACATCAAAAATTATGTATTCCGCAATAAAATGCATATTTCGAGGGGTTCACACAGTTTTCATCTATGATTTATTTTTCAGTTTACATAATGATATAGTATCATTACACGCCAGCAGGTTTTCAGCGACATTACTGAGGAAATATATCTTTGACAGAAAGATTTCAGAAATCATGTATTTAGTCGTAAAATGCTTCTTTAGATAGTTTCAAATAATTATCAGTCATAAATATTAAATCATTATTAAATGAAATGCGAGAAAATACATAAAAATGTCACGTTATTTAGTATCCATGATAATTCACCATCAAACATTAACAGAAATATTTGTTTTAATACTTATAACTAATTAACATAAGAAACACGAAATGATGGTATAAGAACGCTACTCAATTAGGTTTTTAAGTTCACGTCGCCAAGCCTCCATACCACTAAGTTCACGCCACTAGGCCGCTGTATTCACGCCGCCAGGACGCTGTGTTCTCGCCGCGAGACCGCTAGGCCTTATATATTTTTTAATTTGGCATAATCATAGAAAATCACAATTTATACTGCTTTTTAGTTATCTGCCCCTGAAAGTGAGTTTTTAGGGTTATTAGTCTTATTTTCAAGGGCAGATAACTCAATATCATGGGTTAGCAACACCTCATTTAATTTCAACTCGATATTTGGGACTATATTACTTGACTTTGTGTAACAAATGTAGAAGCAACAAACAAAAATGTGAAATAAAATAAGGTATCGATAGGCTTTATTTTGAGTTATCTGCTCTTGAAAATGACATACAATAAAGTAAGAAACACACTTTCAGGGGCAGATAACTAATATTGTCGCGTGGAGACTCCGATTTTTATCCCATAAATCTGATCGCTAGTTTAGATATGCCTCCTTTGTCTTCAGAGTAAAAAACTACTATAGTGAAATACGCCCTTAATGGATGCTTGTGGAAGCCTATTTATAAACAACAGCAATAGAAACAATTTATGTATCATTTATCAGACCAATCAAAATGATAAAAAAGCATACGCAATTTCTATTATATAAATATTACCAACTCTCCTTTTCTGTGCCTGTGGTTCAAGAAAAAAATATTGAACATTTCTTTTTCTCCTGTCCTAACTTTGATTATGCCAGGCAAGTATTATTTAAATGAGCTGCCATTTATACAAAATGTTGATCTTGATTTGCTACTGTTTGGCAGCTGTCCTCTCCCGTATGAAAAAAGCAGTAAAATACTTAATGCGGTACATGATTTTATTAAATCTTTCAAACGTTTTGACAGTTATAGTGAAAGTTAAGATTGGGAAAGAGATGGAAAGAGATTAAACTCTTCAACTCTTAGTTTGCTTATTTTGACAGCCTATCTTTCCGCCAGTTCAAGCCAATCCAGTCTTTTGTCTCTTCCTTGTTTCCCCCCCCCCTTATCTACCTTGCCTTTCCTTATTATCTATATTCCCTTCTTGTATACATTTCAAGGACTCAGTTTCCTATTTATCATGTTTATAATTTTATCATATATAATACCTTAGCCGTATTATTCTTTACAATATGTTACACATGGAGAGGAACACGATAAGATTCATCTTCCGTTCTGATGTTCTAATCTTTACTTGATTGACTGTTTATCACTATACTATATGCTTAATATTCTGAATAAAATATGTTTAAACTAAAAAAATGCATAGGTTACTGAGTTCATTTAGTTCACTGTTGCTATGGTAACTGTCTACTGCTAAAAAAAAATAAATGTTAAATCCGTTAAACAAACTAACTCATTTCAAAATAATAAACCATTTGAAAATGAAATGAGATGAATACAAACAGACCCTATGTACTGGCGAAAAATCCTTTAACCCTAGCGATGCTGACATTATCGTAGTTTGTATCCAAAACTTGCGAATATCCGTTTACGTGTCCAAAACATTACGATGGTATTCTGTACCATACGCCGTAAAGGGATGAAATGATTAATCGTTTTTGATATTGTAATTGAATTTGTCTCCGAGCAATTTCCCTAGTTCCTCATTGAATGGTCTGTAAAATTCAGCAAGTAATGCCCGTGTAGAGTTAAACATATCTCCCTGCATCTGCTGTAAACGTTGTCGAACATTTCTTCGACTTTTGTTGACAATAGATTGTATTGCGCGGTCACTCAAAGGCTCTATTAAAAATTAAAAATATGATTTGATTATTCTTTGTCCAAAAATAACACAAGTACCAATACGTATCACAAAGTAACTAGTATCACAACCGCTATAATAATAATAATAATCAAATAAAATTCCCGCTAGAGGAATGAGTACAGTCTGAGTTCGCACAGTGTGGTAGAACACGATTTGCTTGATTTTAAAGCAAAACATTTTTCCTTTTGACAAAATTTCACATATAACACACTTACCTAGGTCCAGAAAAGCATATAGTTTCTTGAGATAGAAAGATATATCTTTGGTAAAGTCCTCCAGCTTCAAAATCATAATTTGGTCCTGTGGAAAAACACGCTGGAACTCCATTATATGCACGTGATAGATTCCTATTCGGATACGCACCTGCAATTTACCAATGTACCAATGCTTAGTATACTTGATTGATTTTTTATGCATAGTTCAGCAAAAGGTAGAATACATGTATGTGCATATTTAGTTAGCACAGTAAAATAAACGTACAGTCAAATCTGTATTAAGCGGTCAGTCATGGGAGCAAGAGAAAGTGACCGCTTATTAGATGTGGTCACTGAATGAAGGTTAAACATATAATTAATTGCTAGTTTGTATTAAAATTGACCGCTAAATGCAGATTGGCCGCTTAAAACAGGTGGTGGCTAAAACAGGTTCAACTGTATGTTTCGTTCAAATGGCCTATTTAGATTTATAGCTGTTTGACCCATTGTACTGTGACACAAAAAGACGTACCTACTCATCTATTGCATTGAAAATTTGTTCCATATTTAATGCATTAAAAGCAAGATTAACTAATAGTAATGTATGCAATATTCAGATGCGGAATGTTTCCAGCACAAGACATTGTCACCTTAATGCACACCCGTTTAGAAATATAGGGTCCTAGCATTAGGGTTAGATTCAACGTCCTGGCATATTGGGGGCTCGTCTGGGATCGTGCTTAGGAGGTTTATTGCGGTGGAACTTGTAGTTTTGAAGTATACTGTTTCATGATGGACTATAATAAATGGCTATCGGTGGAAGAATGCATAGTTTTGTTTGGGACAGATCTAAAGGAATATGCTGAGAAGAAACAGAAAGAGTTCCTGGAGCGGGAGGAACGTATGCAGAAACGTTAAGATGAGTGGCACAAACGTCAAGGTAAGAGATTAAAACTAGAAGATGAAAGGAAACGTGAAACTGAGAGGCTGAGACATGAAGATTTGAAGTTAAAATGTGAAGCTGAGAGGGAACGTGAAGACGAGATGTTGAGACGTGAAGATGAGAGGCGTGAAAATTCTAGGATGGAGAAAGAAGCATTGTTTAAAGAGAAAGAAGCATTGTTCAAACGTAAGAGCAGGGACGTAAGATAGCGTTATTGAGACTCCGTGTTGAAACTGGAATTGTTAAGGCTGAGCCAAGCAGTAAGCCCTTACGGCTAAAAATGCCGCAGTTTGATGTACGTCAGTACGATTACATAACGAAGTTTGAACCATTTCCCAGGAGCCAGAGGTAGAAAGAAGATACATGGCAGTCAGTCTCAGCTCATTACTGACTGGTAATGGACTTGCGATTTATACCAGCATGCCCACAGAACAAGCTATTGATTATCAGGCTTTGTAAAAAGCAGTGCTGTAACGTTACCTGTTGACTGAGAAAGGCTTCAGGCTGAAGTTTCGGAACAGTAAATCAGAGTATAGAGAGATTGTATTTCAGTTCATGTATCGACTTGTGAGATATATCAGCACGTGGACGGCGACAGACGGGACGTTTGAAGTTTGATCGTTGTGATCGTTCGGGAGCAGTTCACACAAACATGCCCGCCTGAATTAGCACTGTTTTTAAAGGAGAGAATGCCACAGTCTAGAACAGAGTTTACACACCTAGCTGAGCAATACATAGAAGCTTATGATGGTTCTATCACGACTAAAAGAGGAATTAAGTTGAGCAATCGGACTCAAAACAGTCACAAAGATCTTAAATCGCTCAAGCTCCAACCCTCCAGACTGACAAAAGGCATGGCAACCGGAAAAAGGTTTGCTGGATCTGTAATTAAGAGGATCACATAGCTCGAGACTGCAGACAGAATTAGAAATAAGAACGAAATCGGAAGCGTGGGAATGATCGCCAAGAACAGTCGAACGACAAACACAAGGTTTCAGCAATGTGTTTGTCCGTGCAGGTGAAGCAGAACCCTGTACAAACTGCATTAAGGACGGCAAGTTATATCTTGCAAATGGACAGTCAGTGCCAATTATTTCTGGCGGGTGTACCATAGATTCCACGGAAAGTGAACGGAAGCTGAACCTCCAGGAATGATTTGTAGGTGTTAGACAACTGAAAGTTTTAAGAGATTCATGCTTTGAGTTACCCGCTGTTAGAAAGGATTTATGCTTGACAAGAAGTATGTCATGATAACAACTGATGGACGAGCTAAGCTTGTACCAGCCGCAGAGATAAAAATTGATACATCTTATTGCAAAGGAGAGATAAAAGTCATGGGGTTAAGCTCACTGATATGTGATTTAATCCTGAGAAATATTGACGAGGTTACAGCTGAACTTACTCGAGCTCAAGTTGATAAAGAAAAGAAATCATTAAAGGCCTTGAATGTGCTGAGCTCACCTTTTGGTAATGTGCTTCAGGACGCACAGAAAGATGATATGTCAGTGAAGAAATTATGGTCACAAGCTGTTAGTACCAGTGAAATGAAGACCAAAGGTGGTTATAGTTATCGGTATGTGGTACAAAAGGATGTATTGTACAGAGAGTTAAAGCAAGTCAGATGACAAGCCTCGAACACGGTAAGGCATATTGTTGTACCTTCAGAGTACAGGAAACGTGATATGAGAACAGGAGACGTCTGAGGTCATGAATACGTACCAGTATGTTTTTGAGTTACGAAACAGGCTTGAAGACACATGCCAGATTGCAAGACAGAGTTTTAACGAAGCTCGATGTGTCTGGAAGCAGAGAAAAATGAACCAGGTGAAAAGGTGTTGTTACTTTTGCCGATCTCACATAATAAGCTAATAAGCTCGTACTTTAATGGAAAGGTCCTTATGAAGTCATTGAGGTAGTAAACGGTATGGACTTCAGAATAAACGTTGATGGCAAGGTTGGAACATATCATATATGTTGAAGAAGTATAAAGAGAGACATGATACCATCGTGTCAGGGATGGCTATCATAGAACCTGTGATCGACACAGAGTTTCGGTGTTGTAGATGACGAGGGTTTGCTGGAATTCTTTTGCTTACAGGGTAAATGGGTCATACCGCGATGTACAGATCTTCGACAGTTTAACGGTTGAACAGAGACAAGATGTGCTGAACATGTTGGAAGAGTTTCAAAATATTTTCACAGATATGCCTGGAACTACAAACTTGGCTGAGCACAAGATTGATTTGACTACAGAAAGTCTCACCGTGTTCGACCATATCCGATTCCTTATGCAAGAAGAATAGAGTTAGACCAAGAGTTCAGGCAATACTAGAGGCGGGAGTGATCGAGTCTGCTGTGGCCGATTACAATTCTTCTATAGTTCTTGTCAAGAAGTAACAGTTTCTGTTTTGATTTATGGAGGATCAACAGTGTGACAAAAGTTGATCGGAAACCAATGGGAAATGCTGAAGGCATAATGTCAAAGGTCAATATGACAAGTTTTTCACAAAATTTGAATTGAGCAAAGGCTAATGGCAAAAACCAGTTGAAGCCAAATCCAAACACCTGACAGCATTTTCAACAACTGGTGGGTAGTACCAGTTTAAGAAGATGTCGTTCGGTATAGTGAACTCCGAAAGTTATTTTACAGGCTGATGAGAAAATTGCTGCATGATTGTTATAATGCTGATAACTATGTAGATGACATCTTGGGTCACACCAAAACATGGGGGGAACACCTAAAAGTGTTGGCAGATATATTTACCCGAGTCAGAGATGAAGGACTGACTCTGAAACCATCGAAATGTTTCATTGGGTTTAGAATCATCGCTTTCACAGGGCATGTATTTGGAGATGGTGTGATGCAAATGGAAAACGAGAAGCTTGAGAAAATCAAGAACACCGAACGTCCCAAAACCAAGAAACAAGTCAGAGCGTTTCTTTGGCTTGCTGGATATCATAGGAAATGTATACCAGCATATTCAGAAATCGTTGCATCTCTGACAGATTTAAACAAACAGAGTAGTCTAAACAATGTTGAATGGCTTAAAGAACACGGAAGGTCTTTCAATACCCTGAAGGATAAGTTAATACGGACTCCAAGACTACAACAAGCTATTCATTTTGCAGACATATTCTACTGATAGTGGTGTAGAAGCAGCACTACTACAGCGTTATGACGATGGCTTATTCCTTGTTGTATATGCTAAAAAAAGATGCTACAGAGAGAGAAAAAATACACTGTAATCGAAAGGGAGTGTCTGGCCATTGTCATCAGATCATGCTCCTCTATCATACATATAGAAATGTAAGATTGAGAGTAGGAGAATAATTCGATTGGATTTATCCTTCAGAACTACACGTATAGGATTGAGGCCACCAAGGGTTCTGACAATATATGTGCGGACTATTTAGGTCGCCATAGTGATTAGAATGATGGTCAGAATATAACAGAACTATCCCTAATTTTTATTTAAAACACAAGTGTTTTCTGGAAAAGGGGGGCTATTGTCAGGAAATCTGTATAATTATTTATGTAGTAATTACCTCCCTTAATTTTGATTATATATTCATTTAATTATTCCCTTTATTGTTGTCTTGTAATTGCCTCCCTTTGATACTCCTTTTGTAAATGATTGTTAATTATTACAGTTCTTTTTTATTCAGGGTTTGAATTTATTAGTAGTAAATAGGTTTTGTACATATATCTGATAAGTTATCAGTGTGTGATGCAAATTGTCGATAATAATAGACCCTTTTCACTGTTATATATGTTCTGAATAGAGATTGAATATTTCCATTCATACGAAGTCATTGAATTTGACCTGCAGAGTCATATCTGTTTTGGGTTACTCTGATAGTTGCATTTAAGTAAATATTACCTGGTAACTGACTTTAGAGCTTTGCATTTGAAGGGGTTCACCAGGTGGTATATATTATATTGGTTTACAAGAGACGATCTTCAATCTCAACTTTATACCAGAGCATTGCGTTTTTGGTAATATGGAGGTAGTGTCTCTGAAGCATTGCGTTTCATTGGCATATTCGGTTTCAGACCAACGATTTAACTTGTAGGTCTTATACAGGTTAAGGCATAGATAAAAGGGTGAAGTTTAACTCATTTCGGTTTTATAACTGGGTCTGAGACAAGGTGTCTTGACACAGAATGAATTAGATAGCATAGGTTTTGACTTGTTCAAGTAGATCTCTTTTAAGGTTTCATAACTAGGTCTTGGACTAGGTGTCTCGAGACATAATAGTAGAGACTCAAGGAAAGTTTCACTTGTGTGGCTGATGGTATATGGGCTGAGGTATCGACCAACTGCAAAAATGGCTTTGGATTATAGTAGTTAGGACTTTGTTTTGTGTTCCGATCCCATTGCTGAGATATTCATTTGTAAATGCATTTTATTTATCTTAAATATGGAACCATTGGTTATTATATAGCCTGAGTTTGATTAAATTTACTTAGGTATTTCTTGCATGTTTCAAGCTGTCAGTTTTCAGCACAAGACATTGTCGCATTATTGCACACCCGTTTAACACATTTTTCAGGAATATGACAGCGCAAATGGCGAGGTCACAAATCAAAGCGCTGAGGGCACTGAAAGTATGTGTGTCTCAAGTGGAAGAAGGTTCGACGAGCTGCAGATATGCAGGGTAACTTAGTTTTTGTCAGATACTGAACTTATATTAAAATAATGAACGATTGTTCATTGTAGGCTATAGAAATAGGGAGAGTAAGAGTGGCGATGTGCTAATTGTTAACATTCTGTTGAAACAAATGGTGCGTTCATCTTTAACTTCTTGTAATGACAAGGTTACCGCAACATTAAAGTTAGGTTATTGCCATTCCGCAAATATTTGACCCTCGTTTATTAAATTTACTTAGATAAACAAAAAAATGCGACAATACTGTTCTCTTAGCACTATCAGCGCTTTAATTTGTACTACCGAGCGACGGCAAAGTTTCTATTTATAGATGTAAATCAGTGGCTATCACTTCGGCTAGCAGATATTCAGGTATCAGCCATTCTATCGAGCAACAAATAACCCCTTGAGCTACCTGAGGTATCTGAGATAGCTTGATCTGATTATTAGTAAGTTACACTGATTTGTATCGGAATTCAAGCTATCTAAATGGACCATTGTAACACCACTAAATAACCGAAACCTACACAACCACCATCCAAATTCACCCAAGAGCCATCTTTGCATCGAAAGAAACTATACTCCTCCCCATGGTTAAGTGAAAGTTACGCAACATCATAGGGAAATTAGTTCGTTTGTGTTTTTATGCTACATGCAATTATTTTGCTGATAAATATTTATTTTTACTCCAGATGGAGTTTTCAACACTTTGGCTGAATATCTGAATTTTGAATTTCTGTTCAATCGTTCGATCATTCATACAGAATTAAGAGGTTATTTGGTTTTTAATGTAGAGAAATGGACCTTCAGAATGTAGGTTCTATAGTTTTAATTGACTACGACTCACACAACTAAAAACGGAGCTGCGATTAAATACTGTGTGAACCTACACAAAATTGAAATTTCATTGCAGAGAATGTTTACAAGTGATTTCAGAGAGTAATACTAACGACAAGAGATCCGGACGACCAGGGACAAAGTACGAGAGTTATTAGAAACCGACGGTCTGAACTGCGAGGTAAGTAATTTAATGACCTTACTGAAATTTGCTTGGCCGCCCAAAGTGTTCTTTCTGAGTTTGGTAAAGAATGGTACTCGGACGTTTACCGTGGGTAGGCGGGTAGAACGCCAAAAGAAAAGTATTTGAGAGGAGAGAGATTACATTGTAAAAGATGTAACATCAGATTAGTTTGACGTCACGCCAACATCTTAACTGATCCGTTGTGACATTAATGTACGTACTTAACGTTATCATTTTTTAAAAGTTTACATTGTCTGACTAAAACGTTTAAGGCAGATAGAGTATACATGTACATACAGTAAAATTAGATAATAACGAAGATTTTTCTTAACATTACGATGTTTGTTTAAAGAAGGTCTATGAACTTTCCGACTAACCCTCGTAAAGCGTCATTTGGTCTCAAAAATAGTCCA
Source organism: Solen grandis (assembly GCA_021229015.1). NCBI lineage: Eukaryota > Metazoa > Mollusca > Bivalvia > Adapedonta > Solenidae > Solen > Solen grandis. The sequence continues at coordinate 56,528,991 of CM037788.1, forward strand.
ATAAATAAACACAAAGGAATTCCTCTTTGAAGTAAGTTCCCTATAATCCACTGAAAGTATTAAATGATACAAGTTTTTCTAAATAAAGTAACAAAAGTACATTGTTGGAAAAACGATTTCCCGTATTTGAAAAGGTTTATCACAATTTTGTCCTGCTAGTAGAAGGGCAATTATTTTGGAAAAAGCACCGTTATCAGGATTCATATTTTTGAAACAGTCTTACCATTTTAATAAAACTTGACGTCAAAATTTGCTAGTTTTACTCATTGACAAAAACGTTGTGTTGAGAATATATATATTATATATGTACGTATATCTAAAACGCGTATGTAATATTTGAGAATTATTCGTGAACTTGATTATAAATATATGTCAATTTAGTCATTTAATGAATAATAACTTAAATCAGACATACATCTATTGAATCAAGATATATAGTCTGTCAGTATAGTTTAGGCGAATCCGATATGTGCGAACACTGAACACTGTTTTGACCGTTCTTGATAAAATCCATTTTAATTCTCAAAATGTCGTAAAGATATGTATCCATTTAAAAGAAATAAAATATAAATACCAACATACATGATGTGCGTTTTGATAAAAATCAATAAAAGAATGCCAAAATAACGTTATATAATTATTTTACAGATGTATTGTACTGAACCATGAATGTCAAGTCGGATTATATGAATGATAACAGCCCCCTCTAATTGATATTTGTTTATCCATGGCAATGATTAAAAAATACACCGACTAGCTATGTATTATCATGTATATAATATATTGCGTCACATTTTTTCTTGCCTTCTTATTGAACAAAACTATTATACATATATATATATGTATATTTGAACACAACAATTAAAATACACGTTTTGTTCATTTTAAAAAGAAACAAATATCAACATATTCGAACCTTTTTAAATTCAAAAGAATGTACAATTTTTAGTAAGCAACACACATTCAATTAATACCAGATGCATATTTAATTATCAGTTATCAAACGCGATATATTAAATAAAAGGACGGCATAAAACATTGCAAAAATGATAGCGTAAAAGTATTTTCTTTAAACTGTGAAAACCCTTAAATATTTTATTAGCTTAAAATGACTGTTAATTATCGATGAATAGTTGTTCAGTTATATGAACGGTGTTTGTTAGTAGAATACTCTCAGTATTTGCCGTACTCTGTTTTTGCTGCTGCGGCTATTATTTCAATTATACTTTTACAAATTACAGTGCTTTGTAGTTTGTAAATGCATAGGAATTTACCATTTCATATCTAAATTTTAATTGTTTTACAATTCATGTCATGTTTTAAATTCACAGCACTTAACATTTCATATCATTTTTGTAAATTCATAGCATTTATCATTTCATGTCTTGTTTGTAAATTCAAAACATTAACCATTTCATGTCATTTTTGAAATCGCATAGCACTAACCATTTCATATCATGTTTGTTAATTCATAGCATGTACTATTTCATGTAAAGTTTGTAAATTCACAAGACTTACCATTTCATGTAAAGTTTGTAAATTTATAACACTTACCATTTCATGTCATGTTATAAATTCAAAGCACTAACCGTTTTCTGGTCAAATGGATATGGTCCATAGACACAACCCCTTAATGTCTCGTGTGTCTTCAGACATGAATTAAAGTCGGCGATGTTTTTCTTTACATACACATCAAACCCTGCAGGTGTTCTTTCATTGAATTTGAAAAACATAAAACCAGAATACAGCCTGAAACATAAAATTAGAATGTACAAACTTTAATTCAGTAAACAACACACAAGTTTTTAATGAAAGTATAGTTTAATTCAATGAAATACATTGTGAATGAATTTACACGGAAAGGCTTATCTTCGCTCAAAGTCATGTGATCTGAAAGGGATTTCTCTGGTATTTATTCACAAATATGACTATAAATTCAGACAGTGTATGTAAAACATTAGTTTGTCATTAAAAAGTGACGAAATTTAAGATTCATAATTCTGTTCCCGACGCCTTATTAATGTCAACAGATAATACATACGACTCGCGTTATGATAATACATATCAATGCAAATATCGGAGCAGAATTAGTAAATCACTTGTTTTCCAATCGACGTAAAGGGTTGTTAGTAATAAGTAAGTACGGATAAAATGTATTGAGTTGAAAATACTTGCCATTATGGTCGCGAGAAAGACCAAAACCAAACTGATAACTACTAGTCCGATTATTTCAGTTATTAGGATAAATCACTATTTGCGCCGTATTTGTTAAATACAAAATATAAAAAAAAGATATACGGTAGAACCTCGCCAAACCGAACATCGTTAAACCAAATTCCTCGCCATTTCGAAGTTTATTTTCGGTCCCGATTTCTTCCCTTCTTATTTTAACTAAAAATAAAATGTTTAATTCGAATTTCGCTATTTCGATTTTTTCGCTATTTCGAAGTAAAATTCCGGTCCCGAGGTGGCAATTAATGTACATTTTTCAATTTTTATTTCGAAGTCAAATTTCATAAATTTTCGTGAACTTATTATCGTCCTTATTATCATTCGTATCCGGGTCAGTAACCCAGTTTATTTTGCGGAGTCACCTGGAGTCATGGCTTAGGCAAGATTTTCACACCTTTTTTCGAGATTGGGTTGGGCAATGTGTGTCCCACCGGAAATGTTGATTATTGCTAATCGATGTCTGACAGGTTGCATAATAGGCACGTGCCAGAAGATAAACCCAGATGTCAGATCTTTAGTACATTCCATATCATAACGTTCGTCACCTGCATGCGACGCTACCTGAAGCAGCAGATCGACGGTAAAAATATGTATCATTTTTTGACATGGTAGAATGATTATGTTCATCAGAAGCATCTAAGTAGATCATGATATATTTTCATGACTTTTCATAACTTGCAAACAGTATATACATACACCTAACAGGTGGTTTTCACGGCATAACGATTTCCACAATATGCACCGGTAATGAAAACGCAGACATGCACGCTCACAAACTGAACTTTCCATCGGATTTTTAATCCGAATAATCGTTATTTCGAAGTTTTCAGCTTGGTCCCAAGGACTTCGATTTAACGAGGTTCTACTGTATATTCACTTAAGAAATTGTACGTGGTAAGTTGTTTTGAATATAAAAAGAATCTACAGGATACTTTTACGTCATAAAAATGAAAATGGACGCCAATATATTTTTTCTTCATATTGTTCTTTTCTTAATGGCCTTCCCTTTCCATGTATATTGCGGATATTTTTTGCCAGTTTAATACCAATACTCTGAGGCTTTCGCTTGTATTTCTATATAAGATTTATGGTGTCTTTAAGCGTCATGTTGGCCTCAGTGCAGAATTTGATGACGCTTCGGTGTCCAAACCGACCAAACATATCCCATGTTAATTGCATATTGCCCACTTTAACGTTTAGATATGTAATGACGTAGCAACTGTGGCTATGTAATACTAGAGTGTGTCTTCCCCGCATTTTTGTTTATTTGTTTGTTGGATTTAACGTTCCACCGACAGTATTTCAGCCATTTGGAGACGGTACCTACTTGAAACAGATATAGTGGTACCACATTGCATTATCACTCCGTAGACATCCTGACACCGGGCCATCCAGTCCAGTCTTAATAAAATACAAGTAATGATAATGCACTAAATTATATTCAGTCAGTCTATTTGAATAAAATGTTGATACATTAATTAACCATATAGTAAATAATAAACAGGACAACGGTCTTGCCTACGAATTTTATTATCACACCTCGTATTGATTGTATCAATGCAAAAACAAACTATATGTTTAGATGTTTCCTAAATTTGTGGCCGATCAGAAGTTATGAAATTCAAATTTTTCTTCGATGATTTATTTTTTATTAGAACACTGTACTTTTTTATTTTACCATATACACATTTACATCTATTGACATTATCACAAATTTAGGGTAACCTTTAGGTCGGATAGATTCTATTAAGACATCGTCCAAGACAATAGAATCCTACGCTCGCTCTGGTCTTCAAGTGTTTGTAGAAATATCCTAATAGACTCTATTTATACATTGAATAAACATCCATATTTATGCTTAGTTATGTATTGTAATATATAATTATTTTGATCAATTTTATATATATATATATATATATATATATATATATATATATATATATATCCTCAAAATATAGCTTCCAAAGTAATAATGTACGAATGGCTGATGGTGAATTCTTATTGCACGTCCGTTTTATTGATCATACCAACACAAATTGCTGATTTGCATCCATTTTGTCAACCAAATTACCTTTCTTCCCTTTAATTAATTATTCAGCAAAATGTACCTTTCCATCGGGTCTCGCAAAATTATGATTATCTTCGCATTTGGATTGAAATAGTGAAGAAGATCAGCATTGGTAAACACAGGCTCGTAGTCAGGTTTATCAGCCTCAGAAGGCATCAGCTTCCAGTAGAAGTTTTCAAATGACGTCGAGACAGTGCAGTCACCTAAGGACAAGACAGATATTTTAGACAATACTGATCTTAGAGTCGTGTTCATTATTCCCGGGAAAAAGGGAGTTTTAATTTATTTATCCAGAAATTTAAAATCGTTGTCCTATTTTTTATGTATTAGAGCGCATTTTCAGCGAATAATTTAGTGCCAACACCCGCCTGAATTAGGTTATAACAAGGAAAAACGCGTTTTGTGAACATTGCAAAAAAGCTCATAATTTTATTTGTTAAATGTTTTTCCATGGAATAGTAAAAATAAAGGTCAGACAGGCGGTAGTTTCTAATGATCACCCAACAAACTTTATGATATATTTAAACCAAATGATAAATATTCGCTGCAAATGCGCATGGATAAGCCATCGACTTATATCATAGCAAATGTTAAAAAAAAAATACTTATAGGAAATGCCTTTATAAATATGAATATTTGTTGACATGCATTATTCCGCTATCCATTTTTATATTCATGCAATGCTTAACACTACAAATGTGTCCATACACAAATGCCCTCATTTCTACATTTTCATCTTATTAGTAATTTATTATTTGGCAATATTGAAAAGAACAACAAAAAATTCTGGAGGTTCTCAAAATCATATACTGGTGAAAATTCATCTAATGCGCAACAGACTTTACTTTTTAAATATATTCCAATGGCCATAAAAAGCACATATTGTGAAAAACAACAACAACAAAAAAAAAAAACGCAATGAAAACCTGAGGTGTCTAATGTTTTTCAAGCTGTTGGTCACTCCTGTAAAATTATACGACTCTTGGTTATACAGTTTAAGAGATATGCTTTTTTTAAAAGGGGTTTTCAACGAAAGACATCGTCCTTTGAACTGATGATGTCCGAAAGGGCGCCTGGAATCTGCGGAGGTCCGCAAAGACTAATATTTTTTAATCTGATATTACTTCTTTCTTTTCCCTGCTTTAACTTATTGGATTGCTTCAATATTTGGATAGTTGCTTAAGTGGATGGACCTTTACGTTATGCTGTTGACGTTGTGAACTTGACTTTTGATCTACTTTTGATGAAAAAAGCCCATCTATAAACTTTAAAAGTTATACAATGGACATAAATCGGTAAATATGGAGCAAAAAACAGCAGAATAACCTGAGTTGTCTAACGCTGTAATTGGTTGGTGACATATGTATATATATATGGCTCCGGAAGAAAAACTGTGTGACGGAAGAACATGGGGGTAACCAAAACAATTTAAACCCCTAAAACCTTATAATGGTAATGCATATATGATGTCAAGCTATTATTTCTTTTCGTAATTTTGGAGTTATCTTTTATGTGAAAGGGTATATCAGCTTAACAATAAGGAAGACTATCAGCTTTAAAAAAGGTGAAAGTAACTGACTATTGTTCGTTCACGTGAAATGCGATATACCGGTACCACCCTGCAAGAACGACAACTCGGACTACTAAAAGAGGGTATTACAAAATTCTTCTGATCCCGATGTCTGATAGTTGTGTGTTCAAGATATAAAAATGGAAATTAACCAGTCCATGAAATGTGGTAGATCTTAAATGTTTTTTATATGTTTGAGTTTACTGTATGTAAATTTGATTGATCAAATTATATTACATCTCAGAAGCAAAGATACATTCGATACTTGTTCCGACGGCAACATATTAAATTTTGGTGCATAAATGACTACGTCTATGTAGATGGACGTGTATGAAATACATTTGTCTTGTTGAAAACCAGTCTTACCTAGTATCTTATTATGGTACCCGGATCTATTAGTACACTTCTGTATGTCACGCAAGGCTTTTCTGTATAATTTTGCATATTTTGTCAACGGTAATAAATAGTCTCGTCCGTTTTCTGTATGAAAATATGTTTTTATATGCAAACATATTACATGACTAATAATTGAATAATCATATAAAAAGTAACAATAAGGCTTTTATTTTTTGTTGTTGTTTGATTTTTTGTCTAATTTTGCTCGTAGATGTTACCAAAAACGCAGAAATACAAGCCATGGAAATTTATTATACTGGATAAAATAATAAATATAATTTAGCTGAATAGCCACAATAGAGTAATCGCACGTAATTATTGCGCATGCATGCGCGAGACCCCATGATCACCCTACAGACATGTAGCATGATACTACACGCAATCACCTAATCATGACAGTCCTGGAACTACCCTGTATATATGCGGAACGCCACGCAGGAATATAGCAGTGTGATTTTTTACGACCTTGGTATGTCACGGCGGGGGCGGACGTTCTAAGCATTCGGCCACTTGGCGCAGTCACTACAAAATCCATTTCGTAGATATATAGATTGCGTAATGAAATGGATCGATAAAAGACTGACGAATAAGCTTACTCGTTTTAAATTAAAAAACAATATAAGTATTTATCTAGACAAGGCTATGTTTTAAGAAATTATAAAGCAGATTGGTTTGGTCATCTCTACGTCAGAATGTGAGAACAATACGAGTTTTCGGCACTTTTTTGTCAAGGACCTAACAACTGAAGACATTGTAAATTTACAAATAAAAGTATAGAGACTAATAGATTTTCTGAGCATTCTTTTTTAAATTAGAGATAGTGAAAAAAGGGTTTTGAAGTCGTGAATATTGTTACTGGATACAAAACATTCAGATACAGAGAAAATAAATGATGTAAAATCATCACGTACTTGAAGAGAACATGTTTGTAGAAAGCCAGTGATTTTCTTTCCGAGTATAGTTTATAATTTCAGGATGAGACCGCAATCGAATACACAGATCTGAAGTGCCGCATTTGGGCATTCCGATCTGGTAGAAGTACGGCAAACATAAGAGTCCCTCTCCGTCTTGATACCAGCATGGTGTTTTGTATTCCGGTAAGTAATTCAGCATATTCTAAAAAAGATATATAGATACATAGAGTGATGAAGAGAGAGGAGATAAACCAAAAAAACTTAAAACAAACCAAAAAAAACTTAAAAGAAAATCTTATCTCATTTTCCTTTAATAAGTATTGTTGTAACGCAAAGTAATTAATCATCTTATCTCATTTTCCTTTAATAAGTATTGTTGTACACATATGATCAAATTTGCCTTAGGAACGAAAGTACCATCAAGGCAATGACAATTTTAGCAAATCACAGCTGCAATAAGAACAAAACAATAATCTAAGTTAATATCATTAAAATCAGCTCTTCGTTTTCGCTCCGATGCTTCGAAGATCTGAAAACATCCGGTGGAAGGTTGTCTTTAAGTCATGAATGTTAATAAGAAAATGATATCGAAATTGACCTATCAGAATGCGCGTTTTGAAGCCGACGATTTGATTGAGTAATCAAAGAAGAATTTGCGTTGACTTTTAAATTGGGTTGGATTGATTAATCAGTTCATCGAGGAATCGTTAACGAATATCGTCGACGAAAATCTTATTCTTCAGCGATTTTTTTCATTTATTGATGAAGAGAATAACAGTTTTTGAATGGTAACAACGAAACTCTAAGCTTATTTGTGGTTTTATAGTTTGATGACGTCTGTCGCTGAGTTTTGGTCTGCATTGCTAATTCAGTGAGAATTATACATTGATACAAATAATACAAAGATCTATACATGTCATTCTTATGTTTTGATAGTTATCTTATGTTACACATTTTCATTCGGTATAAGAAATAAAAGTTCATATATAAGTATTGAAATCACTGAACAATCATTAATCAGTCAGGAAAACAGGCTGATTAATCGACTATTTCTTTCGGACTGATTCCAAACACTAATTTTTATGCGATGTCACCAGATCTTATCTAGCGAGTGTAAATAAGGATATGTTTCAATAAGAATGAGTCAAAGTATGTTATTTTTGTAGATGATAGTTTTCATGTAATAGAACTTTAACAGCATAATTGTTTGTTTGTTTGATTTAGTATAATATCCCACCGACAGTATTTCAGTCATTTAGGGACAGTTTGTCTACATGAGACAAATATAGCGATGCCACACTGCTATATCAAGCCGTGAACAAGTAGCCTGATACAACACTTATTCAAATTATCCTGAAACCGGCCCAACTAGTCCTGCAACTACCCTTATATGCTGAGCGCCAAGCAAGGAAGTTATACATGTACCAGTGCCATTTTACGACTTTTGTATATGGCGAACAGAGATCGAACTCATAACCTTCCGATTCCGAGACGAACGGTTTAACTACTCGGTCATCGGACTGTAACAACATGAATGTATGAAATTCTGAAATTCATCAATTTGATTTTTAATTAAAGATGAATACTCAGAAGTGATTAGACCTAAACATCAAGATTTATATCAATACACTGAACAATTTTATATTTTCCACTTGCTGATGTAGGATATTAGAATGTTGCGACGAAAATGCCGCGCAAATTGAATTAATGACAACTAGGTGGCAATGGTGTCAAAAATTAATTAAATATAATAGATCTAATAGTTATCACTTCACTTTCTATCGGAGTAAATAAATCAACTTACAAAATCAGTCATACTTGTCGTAACGGACAGCAACAAACACGCCAACGGTTCTGCCCCGTTTCCATTAGTAAGTCTCTTATATATTTTCTTTTTTTTTTTTTATTTTTTTTTTGGTTTGGGTATATTAGCCTATTTAATAACGTAATTATCGTGTCAAAAATTGCAAATCGAAGCGGGGTTATCGTGACAGTAAGAAATACTTACTTTGAGCAAATAAACTAGTACTATGTATAAATCTGGAAGTCCAACTATTTAGTCGGTGAAAAATAACTGTTTCCAAAGCAGTAGTATCATACCAGTGTATTCTTTGGAACACATGTGCTGAAGCGTAAAGAAAAAAAAAGTGTGACAGACAGACAGATAGAGAAACTGACAGACAGACGATGGAAAAGAGATCCTTAATCAGTTCAAATAGTGTTCAATGCTAGGTCCATGAATACAAAGTTAAGGGAGGGTTTGAAGTGGTGGACATTTGGGAACAGAGGTCATTGAGTAAGACCTAAAGACCAAAGTCCCTCCTCATCTTTTGATCAGTTGGTCTGACAAATACATTTGTTTCTAAGTTAACCAACGTGCATGCACGAGTTTACCTGCCAAATAACCCCGTCATCTATTCATCAACAAATACATTTGCTTCTATATTACTCAACGTACATTCACGATTTTACATGATACAACACTTATCAAAACACATTTTGCCTAATACCCCCTCGTCATATTTTATCAGATATTCTGAGCTTCAAAGTTACTTAACTTACATGTTCCGTTTTACATCTTGCTATTTTTATGTAAGCATAATGATCATTGCATGTTTTTTTGTTTTGTTGTTTTTTGTTGTTTTTGTTTTTGCTCAATAAACCTTATCAATTGCTCTGGATTTTTTCTTAGTTGCTCAACGTACATACACAATTTTAAAATTTTACATGTTTCCAGGAAAAAAAATTGTTTTACCTAATCTCCCATATCAATTGCTCTGGCAAATGCATATGATTTTTAGTTGCTCAACGGACATGCACGATTTTACGTGTAACTACAATAATTAATTCATATTTTGCCTAATAATCCATATCAATTGCTCTTACGATTACATTTGCTTATCAGTTATCCTCGAACATGCACGATTTCAGTTGATACTAAATATTTAATAAAAGTTTGACCAACAACACCTTCTTCGTCATTTTATCCGTTGCTCTGGTAAATATATTTACTTCTAATCAATCAATACATGTTTTGCTCAACAACACCTGTGGTAAGGCACTTTGAGGTCTGTCGCCAAATTGTGTCATGCACTTTGGGGTCCGACTCCAAAGTGAGGTCGGTTTGACGGACGTTGGGGCATCCCCGAAAATGCATCCCAAAGTGCGTTGATATGTAAGATACTTATGCACTTCGATTGAAAAATGATCGACCGTTACAAACTGATCACCTCTCCTCCGTTAACGCCCTCTCTGTCGGTATTAGCAATGTGTACATGTATTACAGTGTCAAATATTTGTACCAGCCGCGACATACCAAAGCCGTTAGAAATAAATAGTACTGGTAGCTCCCATGCTTGGCATGAAATGGGAATCCTAGGGCCGGTTTGCCCAGAGTCAGGATGATGTGACTGGGTGTGGTAACGTGTCCCATGCCAACGGCGTTATACTGCAGTACGGCAGTAGTTTATCCGTCTCAAGTAGACATAGTTTCAAAATGACTAAAATACTGTCGACGGAGCGATAAACCCAAATAAAAACACTAACCCCATTGTTATCCGTATTTTTACTAATAATGCATGATATACCCATCTGCATATCCATCCACAGACCCGAGAAAGAAATCTTTAACACTCTCATTTCTAATAATTGCAATATCTTGATAAAGTGATATTTATCTAGATTAGCATGGTAACATTATTGATTGAGCATTATTACCTTGTAAGAAAACATCTTTATAATTCAATTACTATGAAATAGATTTCTTTTATTTTGTACATGTATTTTAAAATCGTTGAATATAGACGCATAGGTTCCTAACTATATTATGTTCCATACAAAGCCGTGTATTTCGTCTTAGAAAATATTCGAATATAAAATGACATTCATTTCATAACTTGTTGCATAGGCTACTAGTAAAGGTATATCACCAGCCAATCATCAACCCCTTGGAGTCAATGAGCTTCGCTGATATTATTAGTATTGATATACTGTATGTAAAATATGGCTGAAATCATACATATGTTTTTGTTTGCTTTTGTGTGTGTGTGTGTGTGTGTTTTTTGTTGTTGTTTTTTTAATTAGCCCAAAATTAGTGGAATTTTAGTCCTTGTTCAACAAGAGACATAAGCAGGTCTTCAGTATAATTACGATGATCAAGATTATACTGATGATTATGAATATGATGGGGTAAAAACGTTTAAGAAAGTGAAATAGTGAAATAAAACAACTTTTGCTGTGCAAAAAATATTTTCAATATATCTACAGCGAGAAAAAACATCGAGGTGCTGAACGAGTAACAAACACACCATCACCTCCCGTATTTTTCATAAAGGAAACTAACTGATAATTCTGGCAAAGAAAGCCGCGGAAATCACTTCCTTTCATTCAAACACATGTTAATTCTTAAACATATGTTCAATGATCTGACATCAAGGCGTGTTTGATTCGCTACTATCCGATATAATAATGCAACAAATCAAACCCAAAATTGTGTTACGCATTTTGAGGTCAGACCAAAACCTGCGTTGGTCCCAAAAATTCCCCATTAATTGCGTTTACAAAGGCATTTTCTTCTTATTTACTCAACGTACATGTACGATTTTACATATTTTCTCAATATGAATATGTTTCCCCTTTCAATTTAAAATACGATTTTACATGTTAACCCGATTATCAATACGAATTTTCACAATTTTTCAATTTCTTTTTAAGCTACCCAAAGTACATGCCCAATATTTCATGTTATTACAATAATCAAGACAAGATTTGCCCAATAAACTCCCTCGTCATCTTTTTATTAATTGCTCTGACAAGTACATTTGGTTCTAATTACGAATATGCACGACTTAACATTGCAATTATCAATAAATCTTTTATCACAAATACCTTCCTTTGCCAGACAACAAGAACATTTTTGAGAAATATGTTCTTGAATAACATTTTATATCTCCAAATCTTTCATTACATAAACATCTATGATTTAACATTGCCTTTTCTTTCCTGTCTTTTTTTTTTTTTTTTTCTTGCAGCAAGAAAATGACATTTCAGACATTTTACAAAGACAATTCATTTGATAACTTACATTCTTCAGGAACTCTCTCAAAGCAATCGGATATTTTGATAGGTTATTTTGCATGTCATCTTCTTCTAGCGATATTCCTGCCGTCTTTGTCAATAAGTAATCATCCAACGGTTGAACGGACCTATGATATGTAACTACCAGGATCGTTCCTAAAGCAATGGAGCCAATGGCTGCAAATGTTCTTCGACATATTACACTGGGTCCGACCTTTTTATCCATATTTTTCTGTAAATGCAGGAAAAATATTTTACTGATTTACAAATGCTTAAAAATTTACTACATTTTTTTCTTGATGATGAATAGAGACGTATTACCTGGGATGCAAATGATTTTCACATATAATATACCAATATTATAATACTTACTTATTCCTGCAGCAGACGCCTGTCAGGTCAGGTATTGTATACCAACTTTATCGGCGGATAAAATTCGAACCTATTTTCTCTATTTATGTATTGTGATACTCGTACAACAGCAGATGACAATTTATTATGCTAGATATAAATGAAAAACTTTAACCACAAGAACCTATAACTCCAAGTCAATGGATGTTTTCATGAACACTGAAATCATTTTAGACCTTTAAAAGACCATGATAATATATATGTGGTGGATAGATTACCTTAAGTACAGGAAACCAATTATGCATACAAGTATGTTTTCAACTTGTGTATGAAAACAAAAGCTGTTAAACCGATGTAAAAGAAATTCGACAGAAATACATTTTTAAAATATTATAAATGGTATTCGCTGATAGAAAACAAATGTAATACAATTTAGCCCGTATAAAGTATATCCTTGCCAATATTGATGTAAACTGATGCTCTGTTATGCTGTAATATGATAATCAACCAGCCGCCTGTTAAACTATACATAGTAGTAGTTGCTCTGTACATACACTGCTTAAAACTGTAAATTGAGTTTTGTGCAAATTACAGCCTAAAGATATAACAAATAAAATCTAACAGAAAAGAAATAAAGTATGTGTTTTAGAGCATATACTTTATCTAAAATCACTTAAACAAAATAATCAAATCACTTCCTTTGAAAATATGTATAAAATTACATACTTTAATAGTAAAGCTAAACCATTTTTGATTTATGAATGTTTGCTTAACCGTCTGAATAAAACAAAAAATCATTATGTCAGTGGTTAAGTCTTTGATACACTTTCCTTTTATATATTTTCATACGTTTCAAGTTGATTAAGCTCATTTTCTGGAATTAAATGTATGTAACACATACATACACATACCGTTTACAACAGAGATAATAATCGTTCAACCAGGATGAGAATTTTTCAAATATTACCGTTCATAAGATATTTAGTATGATACTTTTTGTAGAGGCGCTGTTTTGACACCAAAGTGAAGTTCACATTAATAATAATTGCATAACATATCCAAAAAATTCATTTCAATGTACTTTGAATACTTCAGGAAGATAGATACTGCATGTTGATTAATGATGCATTAGCCATTGAAGTCATTGGATATACATTTCATGCACGCTTTATATGCACAGTGACTCTCTCTCTGTTCAAGAACTGAACTGATTCAGGTACGTGCGCCGAGACCAAAAGGTAAAATAATTAGATGAAATCATACATACATACATACATACATACAAACATAAAAAACCGATCCCGGTGGCCATGTGATTAGAGCGTCCTTTCCGGAATCGAGAGGTCGTGAGTTTGATACCCGGTAGCGACATACCAAAGTCGTTAAAATGGAACTAGTATGATTCCCTTGTTTAGCGGTCTGCAAATAACCATTGTTCCACGACTGGTTGGCCCGATGTCAGAATAATACGACTGGAAGTGTTCGGCGTGATAAATCCAGTATGGCATTAGTATATTTGTCTCAAGTAGGCATAGTCTCAAATTAACTTATTGCCGACGGGACGCTTAACCCAATAAATAAGCAAACTATCAGTTTGTCCAACTTAATCATGCATTGAAATGAAATGCTTGTATTTCGTTCAAAATTAGAAGAGAAAAAAACATATTACCTACAATGAACCGTTTGCTCTTGATATGGTATAGTATGAGTGTGTATAGTGCCTAATTGACAAACGCGTATTATGGGCGTAGCGCGTTGCGGCAGCGACTGCTTTTCGTCATCCTAGCTAGCTCAAAATATAAATGTACCAAGCGACACTGACGCTGTATTAAAACCGTATTCAAAAAAAAGAATCACATGAAACTGTCAATAAAATGGGAGGCGTGTCCATCATGCAAGATAAAAGGTAAAGCTGTATATCATACGTAACGATTTGGAAATAGGTTTATCGTATATATTTTAAATTTCTACATTACATTCCTAGTCAAAATCGATTTCCCAATCAACTAATTTTCTTTATTCCTAAAGAAATTAAATTCAAGTACAATTCATAGCGGGGTTTGGATTCAGAATTCAAATTCAGATTTTTTTTATTCAAGAACAATTACTAGCGCTGTGAAAATACCCAGCCGGAATTTGGCATTCGCGCATTCTAAGCTACAGGTTGTACAGCTGACTTCCCAGGCAGCGGACAATTGGTATTCAATGCGTTTTAAATCTAAGTAATAGCACAGTTTGAATATCCAGATACATCTTAATCAGCAGCCATCGGTGGAGTGGGTATTCGCCAATTTCCAGCTTCAATCGATTTGCTAGCCACCTGGGATTCCGGTATTCAAAATGTTTAGAACTGAAGTACAAGTCATAGCAGGGTTTGAATACCCAGCTACAACTGCATTGGGTATTTATTTTTTTAATTAAAGCACAATACAAAGTGAACTTTAAATACCCAGCTACAGCCACATTCCCAACAAGCTGGGGATAGGGTATTCAAAGTTTTTTTCAGATTAAGGTATACTGGTCTTAAAACCAAATTCCCAACTGACTGGAAATTCGGTTATAGCAAGAAATTCGTCAATACCCAATTTCTAACTAGATTGGAATTCGGATGGATGTAGCTTGTATTCAAATTGCGTTATTAATTATTAAATCTAAAAAAAAAAGAAATTAATACCTAATCCCCACGGAACAATTGCATTATTTTCTTCTTGTACATATTGTCTGTGTTCAGACAGAACCACTTTATTTTCTTCATGTACATATTGTCCATGTTCAGACACAAACCACCTTATTTTCCTTCATGTACATATTTCCTGTGTTCAGAGACAACCAGAAACAGACATTGATTAATGTTACTTTCTTCCATTCCTTTCAATAAATATTTTTTAGCTTTTCCTTTTTAATTTTTTAAGTTTATTTTAAAATAATAACATTTTATGTCTAGATAATGAAGTTTTAACTTTATCGTTTACCTAACGATAATTTCCTTTAAATTCTTATAAAGTAATGACTTTGAGTTGTATATCATTTAACTTTATCTGACGGCAATGAAATTATATATTTAAATGCTGATGTTTTCTTTATATAAATAATTTTTTACTATATTATTTTAACGTTTTCCCAATTTGTAGGTCCATTTTCCATTTTATAATGAAACGTTTCCTTGATATTTTGTGCTGTGACACAAATCCACATCGAGGAGATTTTTTATACGGTGTTCGAACGGATAACGGATAACTTTCGCCTAACTCTGAACAAACAAGAATATGTTACTTTTTAATTTTGTACATAGCTTTCCTTAAAACTATTATGAACATGTACTTTAAATATTTATGGAAGAAATAAAAATTTTCGTGTTCCAACTAGCTTTCTCTGAAATTTAAATATACGACTTTGTTTCTGTTTAATAAAAAACCGAAGTGCATATACGATTTTGTATTTGTTACATCACATTATGTCTTTCATAATCTGAAATAAATGCATCACATTCTACAAAAACAAAAGACATTTTAGACAAAGTAATCAGTCTGACATGTATACTGACTACGAATATACTGACAAAAGCTGACTTACCAGAATGTATAATGTTTCGCCTTTCTATAATAACTTCATTCAATGCACATTTTTATGTCATTATGATAAGCAGCATCTGTTCATACAATGGCTTGAAACACGTATTATTATTACGGAAACTTAGTAACATATGTTTTGACACATGTACTGACCAGTTATTCGTGAATGGAAACTCGCCTGCATAATATTTATTAAGAAATATCTCGCTGAAAAAAAAAAAACGAAATCTGCCAAGTTAGGTCCAATATTTTCGTGAAGATTATATAACTTCTTAAAAAAAATAGATATTATACACATAGCCAAGTCACCCATGCCAACCAAGTTTGATTCTCGTGGATCCGTAGTTGTACGTAGCTAGGATATTTGATCGCACCATTTATATATATATATATATCTTTTTTGTTCATGTTTTTGTTGTTGCTTTTCCGGGTACATGTATTTATGTTTCTTCCATCCCCAATGACTACGGGAACGCCACAATTTGGAGACGGATATATGCGTGTCACAGATTGAAACATATTCGTTTCGATTATAGTGCGGCCATCCCACGTTGTATGTGGCGTAATTTTAAGGAATCGCATGCAACATATTTTCGGATGATCGGAGGAGTATTTCATTTCTTGAGCTTTTTCAAATGGTTATATGGTATGCGAATCGCAAAATTGTGCCCTACACGTGGACCCTTACGATTCCTTTGTCACATATGCAGTATTTCATAGCATTCGGGAACGCCTTATAGCTCGTGTGCATCAATTTGGTATCGTTAAAAAACAAATCACTAATATATTTTACCTGAATGTCATAAAATATTGTTTTCATTTGGGCCCATGTGTATGACACAATCTTGTCATATGCTATATCCCATTAAAATTGATGAAGAAATGAAATACACATGCTATAGCAGATTATAATTGATGAAGAAATAACATACCTATCTTTTCTCGTCCGAGTCGAGGCTTGCGATAGCTTAAGATGACACTGGATAATGACTGCTAAAGTTTATTTTTGTAGTTTGAAATTCGATTATCTTCTCCGTAACTTAATTTGCCTTATGATTGTCTTTTTGCATCGCATTATACCTGTCTTATGAGGATGTGTAGCAATCATTTGAGTTTTAATTTGAATTGACACATTCCCAATCGTGGTAAAATAAAATTACGAAGAAAAAATTAACAAAAAGTGGAATTGTGGGAGTGTGTCTTTCATAATGATAAGGGTTATCATAAAAGCATTGACATACACTCTTAAAAAAGTTAAGTTATCAAAGTACAAACTTCATGTATACATAAAAAAATATCAAGATTAGAGTCAGAAGTAATTGTTTTCATCCACTTTGATGTTTTTTCGTTCAATACATATGATTATGATTATTTGAGAGAGAGAGAGAGAGAGAGAGAGAAATTTTAAAAGCATATTCAAGGGCAGGTAACTCAATATTATGGGTTATTAACACTTCATTTAATTTCAACTTGATGTTTAGTACCATATACCCTGTCACTGTGTAAAGGTCTTAGAAATTATATGCAATATATTTTATGTTACAGTCGCATATGCGAATATATATTTTTTTTTTTCAAGAAAAAACGCAGTTATGTTTATTTGCTGAAACATAGTGAAAATTTAATAGAATTGTTTTTAACTCTGCATAATGACTGGGAATGAATCAACAAATAATTATGTGAAATAAAATAAGGTATCGATAGGCCTGATTTTCAGTTAGCTGCCCTTGAAAATGACAGAAAAGAATAAAAACATCAATTTCAAGGGCAGATACCTCAAAATATAGAATAGTGACCTCCTCTTTTTATCACACTAATTTGTTTTTAGTGTGAATCTCTGTAATCATGCTAAGTATAAGAAATTTATCATGGCTAGTTTTAATGTTTCTTCTTTTACTAATGGCCGCATACCCCTTTAACATGCTCAATAATGACATTAAAAAAGATATGATTTTGAACGAACTATGAACAGCAACTAATATTAGATCCAAAGCTACATATTTCAGAACTAGAGAAGCTTGAAACTTAAATATTGATTATAGAAAAGTGAAAGCTTACTAAATTAATATATCGATATCGCTCCCCTATCCATGCCGCTCACCAGCATTAAAATACTGTTAAAAGTGGTGTGGTGAGAATCAGCACCCTTCTCTCACACTACTCCTCATTAGTCATGTAAATCCCTTGATTCCACGTAATAAAATTTGACCATGAATATATCCTATAGATTAATATGAAAAGTAAGAATAATTTGAGCTTTAAATAGATTAGGTCTTTCAAATATTTTCTGATTTCGCATCTACGTAGTTTGATGTTGGGTAGGTTTAGTGTATGCATTCCTTTCATAGAAGAGCATGGAAATGTGTGTTCTTCAATGTAAATTTAGGCATAATATTATTTGACATTTATTATTTAAGGATGGCTTCTTTGAAATTTTCAATGTGATTTTTTTTTATATTGAATGTGTGATTACAATATGAAATAAGGGACTCATTTAGTGAGATTACAGATAATAAACATGATGAAAGGTTAAGGCTATAGTGCGAGAGTTCCAAAGTATTGGAACAGTATTGAACAGTTTGCAGTATGATGATGGCTGAAGAACACC
>CM037788.1:56547877-56561752 GCA_021229015.1 Solen grandis
TTTAATGGGTATCTCATAACTTCTCCCTAAATTCGAAGGCCACGGATTTTAAAAAGGTTAACGGACTTTGCAAGCAACCTGATTCATTAAAGCTCAGAAAAAAAGTTTTTTGAGATGTAGATACATACCGTCAACTTTAAAACCCAATGAAACCGCAGTTAAATAATACACACTACTGCATAATGTAGAAAGTGTTAAAAACACAAACACTAAACATATAGCCGTATCGGATATGTCTAATTGACGGTCCCGGGACCAATCTGCCGTCCCAGTATGTAAGCTGGTTATAGTGCTTGAAATGGATAAATTTAACTGAACATTGTAGCATATATTGTAAAGCCTTGTAATATAAATCTAATTTTATACATATCATCAAGACAAAAAGAGCACCAGAGCTACTTTATCAGGGGAAGTAATTACCATGGGGAATATTTTTAATTCCGAGACCTGTGCCAAATAAAAACTTATCTGTGCTGATTTGTTTCGTTATCATTGTATTTGTTGTTTCTGATGATGATTTTTTAGCTGCATTCTGAGTCTCATTGCTATGATCTCGGTCTCCGGAACCTGATAACTCAGATTCCAGTATACATGCTCGCTATGAAATAGACCGAATTGTTTCTATATAATATCGTGAGTTATTCGTATCTTTCTCGTATGAGTGACTGTTTCAGAAAGTGTTGTATGTAAACCATATTTTATAGTCACAACACGTATGATAAAATTGTATTTCATTCTTCTTCATATTTACAGATGAATATTACAGTCTGCGGCTATATGTACGGACCCGAATATTACAGTCTGCGGCTATATGTACGGACCCGAATATTACAGTCTGCGGCTATATGTACGGACCTGTGAATGATTTTTTAAATCAACACATATGTATCTTAAAATTTTGCAACGAAAATATTGACGCAACATGAATGCGATTACCATAAATGGTCGATATTGTATTTGTGTTCATAAGATACAGTGTATTACGAATTGAAAATAATTACGATTAAAGGCGTTTGAGCGTTGTTGTTTTTTTTATAACGGACAAATTTTTCTAAAACAAAATGCTTATAAGTACTTTAGACGTTAACTAAAAGCTATATGGATTAAAAATAGGTGGTCACCATGCTTGTTTTAGAGATTACGCTTATGGTAGAGCATCACTATTTGCAAAAATTTGTTGAAAAAACTTGGCGTTAAAAAATAAGAAAGATTTCGATTCTAAATACTGTAACTGCATATTAAAATGATATTTCTAAAATATGTTTATCACCATTTGTAACTTATAATGTATTCTATAAGTTAGATAAAAATACTGTCAAATATGCATTAAAAAAACAAAACGGGCACTAAATCGCATTTGTGCCCGGACCAAAATGTATACAAAAACTATCCCAAAACTGTGAATTTTTATATATATTTTTCTAAATAAAAAAAAATCCTTTATTTTTTCAGAGTCTGTCCTTTGATATAAATGCTTTCTGAAAATGTAAAAAAAAAATCCCTCACCAGGTTTGGTTTTTTAACTAAAACTGCTATTTTATTGTAATTTTAGCCATATTTGCATAAAACAAACACTAAAATGTGACTTTTTGTACCTTCAAAGTTTGGCAAATATACTTTTAATGATATTCTTAACACATTTATATTAAAACTTGGACTTTCTTCTATCATTCTACTTAAAATAAATTAGAAATTCAAAAAAAATAAAAAAATACCAAAATCAAAATCAGCTGTAACCCGCTGAAACGTCCTTAATATCTTATTCAAGCCTGTACACTTTTTAATTCTAGACTGGGCTCCGTTTCAATAACCAATGTATTACATCGCGTTCTACAACATTCAATCAGAGATCAACATATATTTCAGATTCTACGATATTTTACTCTGGTTAGGAGTGTAATCAGGATACCATTTGTTGTGCTTGTCTTTATAATTCTGGTCCAGTAAATACAAGATCAAAAACAATACACATTTTAACACATTTAATCACAGTGGCTACAGGTTACTCTATATGTCTACACTCTTGTGCTGGCATATGCTGACTCCCTATACTGCTATTGTAGAGACACTTTATACCTGGCTGATAAGCCCAGTGAAGTATACTGAATACACTACACACTTGATATGTTTATGATATTTTACATGTCTTTGTGTTTCCAGATAGAGCGACATTGTAATTATTTTTTATATAAATTAACATTCGGAAAGTATTTCGTAAAGTTTGACCTACATATCAAGAACTTTTAATACCGAAAACATTCTTAACCATGGCAGTATCTTAGCAGAGCGTTATAGTACCTGTTCTAAAAGCTATTAATCCATTCAATTAAGTGTCTATGATTTCAAAATCCTATGATTTGCCTTGCACAAACTAATAAGATAGAAGAATGAAGCAATATTTTTCAACTGGCAGTTCTCAGGATTATCAGTGATTGAGGACACCATGAAAAGACCTATGTGAACAGCATAAAACCAGATCAGCCTGCGAGTAACTCGCAGGCTGATCAGGTTTTATGCTGTTCGCTGCTCCTCAGTGGTCTGGAAATGAGGATTTTGTAATTAAATTTGGTAAGGTTTAACTGTGGTTTTCTGCAGATCAGGCTTTATGTGGTACTTATTGAGTGCGTCAAAATGAGTCTATATGAGGGAAAGGGTTAAGCACCATCTTATTAGCTTACTGTCCGAAAATTTCACGCATCTTGCAGATCTTAACTCTCCAATAATTATATAAGAAAGGAATTACCTGTTGTAGATTGTATCATTATTGATCTATATATTAGTTAATTTATGGCATCTCAAACTATAATTAAAATATTTTTCTGTACTTTTTGTTCTATATTTCTGAATAATTAAATGAGTTTTATATTGCCCATATTCTCGATAATTTAATGTTGTTGTTTTTTTTTTTGGTGTTTTTTTTGTAGTTTGTTGTTTTTTGGGGGTTTTTTTGGGGTTTTTTTTTTTTTTTTTTTTTTTTTTTTTTGGGGAAAAACAATTTATGAAATTAGTCAATAAACTCTTTATTTAATGGACTTGACTTTTTAGAGCACACTTTAGAAATCTCTGAAGCAAACGGCCTACATTTGAGGATATTTGTCAAAATAACATGTATCATTGTCTAGTGGATATATCTAGACCCGCTGTTTGTAAATGATGCATGCACATGTTATTATGATAATCTGAAATGGCTTTGCTTTATTTAAGTCGTGTTTCAAACATATGCGCGGCGTCTTTGGTGCTTTTCATCTAGTAAACATATTTATTATCGCCAGCCCTGGGCGGCGAAATTATACTTTCGAGCAAGAAAAACAACTCCCGCACCGCTGACGTAATAGCAAAGCAGGTTCCTTCTCAGTCGGTCGCAGAAAGATAAACAGATCCGATTACCTGGAACAGGCTCTGGGGAAGCTGCTTTGAACGCTGGGAAATCTGGACTGTGTTAAAAAGGCTACCGGAAGGACATGTTGCTAGACTGGTAGTCGCATGATTAGGCAGATTCGATTGGAGTACGTCCCTATTCCACTTCTCAATTTTGCACAGCTTATAATTTTCTCATCGACAAGGAGTAGCTTCCTAGCTTCCAGTACATTCTTCCAGAAAACTATGCATAAATTCTGTTCGAAACAAGACTACAGCTAGGTGCATAAAAGGGAAATATCAAACTAATGTCGCTTATACCCATGCAATAAGTGATCAACACCTGATTAATGTGTGTACAGCATTTATAAATTTAGCTTCCTATAATCAGAATATTTCTAATATTAGCTTTGATAACAACCTCTCCTTCAATTTCAGTTACTTCGACATATAATTTCCCTTTAAGTCACAGGTAAATTTTCTTTTCACTTGGCTAACGGCGATTTTTAGCATTTTTTGGAAATGGTAATACTTGTCATTATTAGTCGCCGGTTTAAGATTAGGTCTACGGTAGGAAATCACATGAATATGGTCTATGGAAGAAAATCACATGGTACGACGCCAGCGAAATATGGTCAAATTTTCGGCAGTTTCCGTAATTCGCATTTTAAGTTTTAACTACACAATTTAGTTACGTCTGTATGGAACTGATGGCCCATTGACTCAGTGGATAAGATAGTTAGCATAGCGTTTTTCAGTGAAGGTTGTGGGTTCGATTATTAGTCGTGGGGAAAGGTGAGATTGGGAAGTGCAGTACCCAAGAACGGTAAGTCTATCTGGAACATGTCAAGGTAACAGTGATTAACAATGTTCAGAACACTAAAAAAAAGCGCTTGAGACTTGTCCAAATTAAAGACGGAAAGAGGTATGCTTAATAGGCAAGTTCTTCTCTCATGAATGCTTCTGTCTCATGAATGTTCCTATTTCATGAATGTTCCTATTTCTCTTTATTCTGTCGCATAAAAATATGATGTCAGTTACATTTGTTAGCTATTGCCATTTTTTCTGTTTGCTTGGATAGCACGATTTTTGTTGATTGGCCATGTTTATAATGCCATAAAGTGCATATGCGTTCAATAAATGCAAGAGTTTTGTTATCTACTTATTGTACATATTCATATTTTATACGTTTTACACACTGTCAACGCTGTGCAGTCATTCTACACAGTATTGTTTTTCCAATATTTCGCTGTCAGTATTGTTATTTCAATATAAAACACCTGAAAACGAATATTTGGATGGTAAATAAAAGTCATTCTCTTGATAGATCCCTTCGTCTGTTGGTCGATCTGCATAATCTTGTGTACCATCTACAGGCCATATTTCTCATTTGGTCTAAATAGAAATTTGTTACATGTTCACTTTGAATAATTCTATGCCTAGTTCACTCACAGTAACTAATTAATTTGCCTTATATGTATATAGTGAAATCTTAAAACGACATCTCCTCTGAAATCACTGGACAGAATTTGATTAAATTTGGCAGGTATGATCATTTTGGTGAAGCTTCACAAAAGTTGCTAAAATTATTCCGATCCATAAAAAACATGGCGGCCAGGGGCGGGGCTAATTTGCCTTATATGTGTACAGTGAAATCTCTAAATGACATCTCCTCTGAAACCACTGGACATATTTTGATTAAATTTGGCAGGTATGATCCTTTGGTGAAGCTTCACAAAAGTTGCTAAAATTATTCCAATCCATTAAAAAATATGGCTGCAAGGGGCAGTACTAATTTTCCCTGTATGTATATATTTAAAACTTAAAATGACCTCTCCTCTGAAATCACTGGACAGAATTTGATAAAACTTTGCAGGGAGAGGGAAAGTTAGGAAGGCATTTGAATACGTTTATAAGTTTATAAGTCACAGGGGTAGCTTGAATTATGGATATTGTATGTCACGTCATTTTTCCACGGCATGAAACAAAAAAGGCAGCACTGAATCTATCTTGTTTGGGAGACAATGGAATACCGTAAAGAGGGAGAAAACAAACCCTAAAAACGTTTGCCCTCTATGTAGTTGTTTGACCTTGACCCCTTTCTGACAATATTTGTACGGAGCTTGCTGTTTCCGGCAACATCGCCCTATATGTACCTACTATCAAAACACATAATAGGGAGTAAAAAGTTAACTAAGATTTATAACTACTGATCAACCCTTACCCTAACAAATGGCGGATATGGGCATACCCCGTTTGTAATGATTGAAAAGGAATTTTTCTTGTAACAAATAGCAAATGTAAATAAACAGCACTTGTTTGGCTCCAAACGTTTAATAATAAGCTAGTTGTATTGGGGTTTACCGTCGCTGCGATAGTATTTCAATCATATAGCGACGTCCAGCTAATTACAGGTGGAGGAAGACCCCGAGTACACAGAGGTACCCGGGTAGAACCACCGACCTACCACAAGCCAGCTGGAAGGCTTCCTTACATGAAGAATCCAAAGTCCCAACCGGGATTCGAACCCACAGCGGTGAGGGGCTGAGAGATTTGTAGTCCACGGGTGTAACCGCTCGGCCACGGCGGCCCAATAAGCTAGTAAACCGATAGTGTTACTTCCAAATCTCGCACATAAATAAGAAGCACATGAATAGCATCCAAATGTTACTAAGCTAATAACACCACAATAAATGTCTTCTGTAATCAGCAAAAATGTACTGTGTAAAACCTAACCGTAATGAAGGTGCCGCAAAATAGCAATAATAAGCACACACAAACAAATATCCCGAGTCCCGGACGTGTACAATTAGTAAAGACATGGTATACCGTTTGTTCTAAACCTAAATGTAATCTTACGCTTCATATTTCGCTTTAACCCTTTCCCTCATATATACTCATTTTGACGCCCTCATAGGTATCACATAAAGCCTGATCTGCAGAAAACCACAGTTAAACCTTACCAAATTTAATTACAAAATCCTCATTTCCAGACCACTGAGGAGCCGCGAACAGCATAAAACCTGATCAGCCTGCGAGTTACTCGCAGGCTGATCTGGTTTTATGCTGTTCGCATAGATCTTTTCATGGTGTCCTCTATGAGGGAAAGGGTTAAATAAAAATAGGAAAGCATTAACTGGTTTTACTCAAAATCAAAATCAAACTCTTTAAAGGCAGTAGTTTGGCCGCAGCTGATGGACAAATGGGAGAGAAATGGATGAGGGTCCTACTGTAATCCTTCCTTCCCTACGCCATTATTTCTATATGATAGTAAATAAGATGCGGAAAGGTTAATTGATAAACCTAATAGACGGAAAGGGACTGTTTAGATTTTGCCCCCAAACAATCCGCGCTTTTCTGATTAATAATGCTCCTAATGTAGTTTGCACATCTCTTAAAACTCTGTAGACTGTGATAAAAATAAACAATGAAGTAAGAGCGTTATATAACATGTGCATACGATTTTCCCGGGCGACTTGTTATGCTTGTTATACGGTACATCTGTCATAGGGTAGCTGTAGGACTGGTTGGCCCGGTGTCAGGATAAAAGTGACTGGGTGTGGTATCATGCCACATGACTACGGGGTGTTACTGCAATGTGGCAGCACTATATCTGTCTCGAGTAGACATCGCCATCAAATGACTGAAATACTGTCAATAGGACGTTAAACCCAACAAACAAACAAACAAACAAACGTCTGTCATGTCTATTTACGTATATTAGCATTGAAGATGACAACGAAGATAGTGTAGGATATACATTAGTAATGCAATTTATTTACAAGGTGATGCTATCTTCAAAAGGATACGTAGCATTTGTTACCGTTGAAATATTCTAAGATAATTTACATGATCAATAGTAAATAGGAAGTACAGATTAAGATTTCCCTCTGAGCCTTTAAGTGCTATTCCTTGTGCAACAGATTTACCTTTTATTCGTCATAACTAAATTTTATAATTATTCCGAACTTACTCATACAAAATGCTTGTGACGCTAATTAATATTTTTTGCGTACCTTACTTATAATAAATATATATATATCAAATGATAATCCTGGGGAAATAAATCGGTGTATTGGTACCAATAAGACTAGACAATCCTTTTAACCGTCCCCGCTGCCAAGTGGTTAGAGCGTCCTCCTCGGGAGCGGGTGGTCGTGGATTCGTTCCCCGGCCGCAACATACCAAAGTCGTAAAAAAATGGCACTGCTGTTGCTCCCTTGCTTGGCGCTCAGCACGTTAAACCGAACAAACAAACAAACTTGCCTTTTTACCGGACATGCGCAAACCAGATATGGACACTTCCTGTTGCACATTTTACGCTGCAGTAAAATTGTATAATTTGTTTCAAAAATTTTTATTTTAGGTCATTCAAATAAGTTGATTTGCTATAATTTATTAGGCATTATTTTACATTTTAACACGACTCGCATATTTCTCTCTGTACAGAAAGAAGGAAAAATAAGTTTGTGTAAATTCGCAACAAAACCCAGGTCGCAGCGCGCACATGCGCTCACTTTTCAATGCGTATTTATTTATTATCGCCAATTATTGTTTATTCAGGGGAACCAAATTTAGAAGTAATTTGGCTAGTTGGGTTTTCCGCGTTTCAAGAAAATAGTTGGGAAATAAAAAACGACGAATATCGGTTAGAATCGAAATAATCAATGTCTCTCTGTGTTTTATTGCGTATTGAACCACATGTTCCTCGTTCAGATGCATATAATAATATCACTCGGGTTCTCCCTGTGATATCATAATTTGCACCTGAACTCGAAATTAAATTCTCAACAAAGCACAGATAGTGATTAATTATTTCTTAAACAACACAAAGCAAATGAGATAAAATTTCAATATGCTTTTTTGAAAAAAAAGTACACAAAGTATTTGAAACATTTTTCATTTTGTTTTAATAATAAATCTGTGTACTGTCCGTGTTTAAAACCATTGAATCTCGCCAATCTCTCCGTGTAAAAACTACAGAAAAACTAAATTTAACAATATCAGCTTTGAACTGTTTGGACAAATACTGACAAAAGAAACACATAAAAAAAAATTGAATACTTGTTATTTCGTTTTTCATCTTATGCAGCCTTTTTTTCTGCCTTTTTAAGAATTCATCCGACTCGACCTTGACCGATGATCAGCTACGTTTAAACTGCGAATTCTCCAGTTTCTATCAAGCGTCTCGGTGACATTGCTTTCGATTTAGTCACAAAATCGTCTCAAAAAAAATGGATTTTAAGTCAGCACAAGTGTTC
Source organism: Solen grandis (assembly GCA_021229015.1). Taxonomy (NCBI): domain Eukaryota; kingdom Metazoa; phylum Mollusca; class Bivalvia; order Adapedonta; family Solenidae; genus Solen; species Solen grandis. Next base: position 56,556,496 of record CM037788.1, read on the forward strand.
ATTTCAGGTAAAATTGTTTCTTTCATCAGTATCTGTCCATATAATTCAACACTGATATTGAGGCTTTAGATTTTCTTATAATATTTTTAACACAGGAGAGATTGGCGAGATTCTGTCGGTCAGATCTCTTCCGCCCAAAACGTGTTTTTTAAATTCGAGAACATTTTAGGAGGATTCCTCAGATAAGGTAATTTATTGCCCCCTGTTTGTTTTTATTCATCACTTCCACAAAAAATAAGACCAATTTTATGAAAATTTACCAATTACCAATAACCCAAAGGAGTTACGACAATTGAAACGACATAATGTACGTTTCAATGGAAAAAGTTCCCTACCTTCTTTTATAAAATATTATTATATATATATATATATTTATATAATATATATTATATATATATATATATATTAAGATTGTTGATTTTTTTAATGCGGCATTTTTTCGGTCAAATCAACGTACCGGATACCTTTGATTTTATAAACTAAACAGCTGCTCCCTTTATCTGCATTACATCATTAATAAAATTTAAATTTAATAAATTTCCCTCTGAAGTTTTAGCGTAAAAGAGTCCCTGTAATGGTTCCACTACATTTGGGGCCCTCATGGCCTTTCACAGAGAAAACCAAGGTACCAAATGTGTCATACGGGTACCTTGGTTATCTTGGTAGAGGTTAAGTAGTCCAGGGCAAAGGGGAAACCCATTAAGATTTTATCTTAATATGAATTTATAAAGACTTCTGAAGTTTTAGCGTAAAGGAATTTTTAATGAGTGCATATGTACCCGATTTTGTATCAGAAGAGCCAGCTGTGATCTTCACAACGTAAGTAATTAAAACTGCTGATTGATTTTTCCTCGCCTTTGGAAATCCGGTAGGATACAGAATCAGATCCTGCTGTCGGCAAAAAATTCCCCCCCGTATTTCAGTACTTTTTTTTCTTTCTTTATGTGATTGTTTGTGTGTTTCTGTTTCTACTTTGAAAGGCTTTGCTCTCTGCATCAATGTGACGTTGAGCTGTAGGAATGAAATACTGATGGTTCCAACTCGAAGAGTTTTGGGGGGGGTTTCGAAAGAAAAATGGGGGAAATCTGGGGGTTTCGAATGAGTATTGAAAACTCGAATAAGATATGGAGAACTCAAATGAGTATGGGAAAAAACCCAATGAGATAGGGGAACTCGAATGAGATAGGGGAAATCAAATGAGTAGGGGAACTCGAATGGGTATGGGAATTGAATGAGATATGGAATGGGATTTGGGGAATCGAATGAGATATGGGAACTTGAATGAGATATGGAGAACTTGAATGATATTAAGGGAAACACAACGTTAGACTAAGTTTTGAAGTAGTAGATTATCGGACGAAATTTAAAAAGGGCTATTGTTCCTTTCAGATTTTGAAAGGCGTATCATTCATTAAATTTTATTTTTATATTTGAAATCCTTTTAAAAATTATTTTTTTTTTTTAAATTTAAAGGATTTTCAATGGAATAAACAATATTAACATAACAAAAAGGGGATTTTAAAAACGTTTCGAAATTAAAAAAAAGGTTAAACTGAGCCCTTTGTCTTCGACCAATTTAATTCCTAAAAAATTTTAAAATTTACATAGTAAAAAATAAATAAATTATTTTAATTGTTTGAAATGAAAGGAAAAAAAAAAAAACTATTTGTAGATGACAAAACTTTTTAATAATGAATGTAATTAGAACATTGCATAACCCTGGGGAAATGTAAATACGTACTGTAAAAATATATTGAAATGTGTGAACAAAATATTTAAATTTGTTTTTGGGAACGCAAAAAAAACACTTTAATTAAAGGTATTTCCGATGCTTGAAGAAATTTTTAAAAATTTAAAGCAATAGTAACACACATGTTTTGATCGTTATGGTTAAAATCAGTTGGTGTTCCAAAAAATATTTTTTTATCCAAGAGATTATTGAAAAAATAATAAAAAATATATTTTCAAATAGGGATAAAAAACCGGATAAGATAAAGCTGCTACTGAGTGTTGGTTTATATAATCCTGAAAGGCAAAAAAAAAAAATGTTCCGTTTCTGGTCTCCACAAATAAAAAAGAGGGTCGGAGGTGGGAAATTTTATTTTTGTTTTTTATTTTTACAAAAAACAAAAATGAAAAAATAAAGGTAAATTGTTTTTAAAGGGGGAAAGGTAAAAAAAACCTTTAGGGTGGTCTTTTAAAAAAGAGGGTCGGTCGGGAGCCCAAAAGGGAAATTTTTTTTGCCTAATGATTTACGAAATGTAATAAGGTAAATCAACTTAAGACAAAAAATAAAATTATAGGATGCCCTTTGTGGAAATACAAAGAAATAAATTTTTTGAAAGAAATACATCATTCAGACCATTTGGGCCCTTAAAAATTTAAACCCAATAGAAAATATTTTACATGGAACATGGAACATAAAATAAAAATTTCGAACAAAATTACGCCATTTTAATTATCCCAACAAATACAATTTCGTTAATTTTATTTAAAGTGATAATCAGAAGCAATGTAAGGAATATATAATTCAATGGAAAACATAATAAAATAAATAAGGGGGACTCAATAGATAAGATACAAAATTTTCTAATCTTTGCAACTTTGCTATTAAAATTAAAAAAAAAACAACATCAGATAAGAAAGAACTGGACCACTTTTGCCTCGAAATCCCACCCATAAAAAATAAAATTTTACTATACGATACAAATAAAATTTGCAAACAAGCAAAAAACATAAATATAAAGTTAGTTATTAAAGTTTTGGAAGGGAAATAGAAAAAAACCCCTCAAGACATTTAAAATAAATGTTGTAAGGCGAAATTTAAAAAATGAAAAATCCCCAAGTACAGTTAAAAAATTTGAAAACGGCGGAACAAAAAATGAAAAAAAATGATGCACAGCTCAAAGTAAAAAATTGTTGGACCGGCAAAAAAGGGGTTTGAATGATGAATTGTTTTGCATCAAACTTTATAACAAGCTCAAGGAAATGAGGTGTAGGGATTGCTGAGTAAAATATTTTCAACGTAAGTCATTCAAACGTGGAGGTCTTTTTTGAGAAAGGAAAAAAGCGTGAAATGTATGAACACATATTAATGTAAAAGGGTTTAAAAACCTTTATATTAAAAGGGCGAATTCTCGGGGTTGCGCGCCAGAAGTGGGGTTCAGTGTTATTTGCCCTCTTTTCTTCCACTTTTCATCCATTATTATTATTATTTTTTTTTTTTTTCATTCATTTTTATTTTAATTTTTTTTTTTCCATGTTATTTTCCTTTACTAAATCTCATATTGGGTCTCCTTTCAATTACTATTAGGATATCATGTTTTTGAATATGTCATAATTTGGCCAATCTAATAAAAAACACACATAAACACATTTGTTATAAGAGCAAATATATCAATGTTAAATTTGATCATTTGACATACGTTGTGCTTATTTGCAATACATACATATTTTCTATTTTAATAATTGAAACTATATTATATTATATAGGGTATTATGCTTAAATAGTACTATATTTAATGTGCATGTATTGATTTTGACGATGTAATTTTTACAAGTCAAAAAAATATATGTTTTGTTTGTTCTGTTTTGTTATTAAGCTATAGCTAAACAACGATCAATAGAACGATTCATTAATCTTGTATGGTTGTTTTCGTTACTAAAATAATTTATCATGGTGTTTTTGTCCTATCCGGTCATTCTTTTATCATACATTTGTGCAAAATAGGGTGTATATATCTATTTTTTTTAAAATTAAACGTAATAAGTATTTGATTGTTTGAAATAGAACAGGTAGGTGTAATGCAAACGGAATTTTTCTTTACCCCATTCTAAAAAAAAAAAAAAATTCTATTTGTTATTCAAAATAATCCCCTTTGATGTGAGTGAATTAATTATTCCCAATTTAGCATTACACCAACGAGTACTCATGATGCCATTTTTGAAATAATATTTTGACTATTGTTGGATTTGAACAATTGATGTTGTTGTTGTTGTTGTTGTTTTCAAATTTTTATTCAATAATTACATTTTTAAGGGAATATATTGATTCCAGAAGGAGTATATTGAAAGGATTTCAAAAGATTTTAAAGATTTTTTGTTCATTATCCTTACAATAACTTTATGCTGGAGAGAACTGGATACTCCAGGATTAAAACCAAACTAAATGAGATACAAACACAAAAGCGACAAATTTTTTTACATTTATTCTTACTGAGTTCATTACTAGGCTTGAAAGAATGTATTTCATCAAGATGGGCTAACAGTGAAAAAAATTTTGTTAAAAATTTCCCCAAGGACGTTCTTTTGAGATTCCTTATTAAAACATGATTAAAAGTATATTTGCCAAAAATTAAGGGTCCAAAAAGTCACCTTTTTTTTGCAATTTTGACTAAAAATTAAAAAAAAACAGTTTTTTATTTTAAAAAAAGGTGGTGAGGTATTCATTTTGTACAGTTTCAGAAAGTCTTGATACAAGAGGATGGAAGAGAATCTGTTGATTTTTTTTTTAAACAAGAAAATAATAAATATTCTTTAGCTTTTGGCTAGATTTGGCTAGATTTTTACATATGTATATATTTTGGCCAGACACACTCGTTATGTTTTTCCCTAATTTTTTGACAGTAAATTTTTGTTGTAAATTTAAAAAACTCAAAGTTACAATCAAGAAAATATTCGAAAAATATTATTTTTATTGTTATTGAAAGTGCTTAGAATGCAATCTTTTAAATTTTTTAAAGCTTTTATTTTTTTCCAAATTTTTTGCAAACGTGATGTTTAAACCCTTGCTAAATCTTAAATGATCATGGTGACCCCATATTTCTAATTCAATATATTTTGCTATGTCTAAAATTTTTATAAGAAAAAAATAGAAAAGTATTTGGCTGAAAAAAAACGGATCAACATAAATCTATCCCCAAAAAAAATAAATTCTTTTTGTTGTATTGGGGTTTACCGTCGTGCGAAGTATTTCAATCTATAGGACGTCCAGCTAATTACAGGGGAGGTGACCCCGGTACACAGAGGTACCCGGGAAAACCCCCGACCTACCGCAAGCCCGCTTGAAGGCTTCCCTCACATAAAATCCCAAGTCCCCACCGGGGTTTAACCCCCAGCGGTGGGGGTTTAGAGATTTATAAGAAATAAACTTGTTTTTAATTTAAATCAATTGATTTTCGTGCAGTGTTGATTATTTTTCATTAAAAGGGCAAATATACAACATTTCGCAGTTTTAAAAGGTTTTAAACGGGAAAAA
>CM037788.1:56561852-56611852 GCA_021229015.1 Solen grandis
CTAGTATAGGATGGCGTCTTTTAAGACATTTCTTAAGACAGCAGAAGACCAAATGAACGTAGACTTCTTTTGTCTGGAGAAATGTCATACATTTTTATCCGACTTAGAAATCATCCTTAATTTGTGAAACACATGGTTTGGTCAAAAAGATAGATCTGTTTTGCTCATGGTAAACTAGAAAATAGACAGGTGTTCTAATGAGATTAATCGCAGATAGATTTAAACCTGCGGAGTTTCTGATTTGCCACATTTTAGAATGACTTCTAAAGAGGTAAAAGGTTAAAACTAGAAAGTCGCATTCAAAAGGCGATATAAGTAATGATGCCATTTAGTGTGGCCATATGTATGTTCAACAAGATGTTACTCACAAATACATGTATTTACATTGAGCTTTTATTTTCAACAAAGGGGGCCAAAAAGATATCCTTACCGTACAATCCCAGCAGACAACAAACGGTCAAGGGCATTTTGGGACACCTGGACATGGATCGTATAGAGAAGGGACCAAAAGAAATATTTAGTCCCGAAATCCAAAAAGAAATTTTGGTGCTAGAAGAACAAGAGGTAAGGGAGGCATTTGGATGATTCTCAAATATGCTTGAAGACATCAAGAAACTATAAACAAGACAGGGACAGGGCATTGACAGAGAGCATTCATATCGGAAAAGCTTAAACATGGTTTTATTTAGAATAAGGGATCAGCCATATTTAGTATACTTTAAGATTATTAATTTTCGTTGACTATGTATTTAAGTGAAATTTCATTGGTACATTTACTCGCTGTGTTCATAAATGTCATTTGAACAATCCATGAAATCACCGAAATTAATACCTCACGAAAGTTCATGATTTCGCAGAATTGATTACTCTGATCAAAAATGCTGTATACATATAAACACTATTTGACCTATACGTTCTTATTGTGATGCTCATCATTCTATCGTTATTGTTTTAATTAGATTTGGAATAATATTAATGATTGTTGTTACAGGGTTCTGTCAACTTCAAATTCGGCGTATTGTACGCTAAAGAAGGTCAAACGTCGGACGATGAGTTCTTTTGCAACGGTAAGAGAGGCATATTAATTTGAATGTCGTGCAGCTCTCATGCAGTCCTGATTACCTTGAGATGCACATAGCCTTTTCGTATTTTTTCTGTTCATTCTTCTCTCTCTTTTTTGCCGAATACACTATTTTCACTATTTTCGTCGTTATCCATGAGTCGCTACAGACTGCTGTTGTCGTTACTCAAATTTTGAAGACATGCCAACTTTAACAGCTTATGTCTCTTCAAGAAAAGCGTTTGGGAGGCCATGAATCGGATCAATATCAGACAGAATCTAAAGTTAATGGTGTGTAGCTTGAAATTATTCACTACAACCAGAAAACGTAAGTTTTTTTTATGACCGATTGGCCAAATGGCTCATCCAATCGAAACTTTTGGTCATTTTTCCTTCAAATTCACGATAAGTATTGCGTTTACAGGACCAGCAGTTTGTCAGAAGGTCACCTTTTGAAATTGTTAACTTGATTTTATCCAAAGTTGGATAGAAAATATAAAAACCGTACAAATACTCACATTGTTTGCCACTGTGCCACGCTACATGTATATAGCACGACTGTTGTCGTCGATTCCAGCTGATGTCTCATTTTCCGATTGAACGGTGTGATGACGTCATTTTAAGCTATCGCGAAAAGCATATTTTGCATCGACCCAGAGGGAAAAACTAATACAAGTTTTTTTATTCCTTTTTCAATTTTAATAATATACAGCGCATGCGAAGCGGGAAATTGTGCCCTACACATAGGTCGCAATGATCTTTTTGTCAGATGTACAGTTTTTTCTAACATTAGGGAAAACCTTCCGAGTTCGTAAATTCACGTAAAGCATCCCGCAAATAATGTTTCCTCGAATGTTAACAAATAATGTACATAAGACGACCTTTTTTGCATAGTGCACAATTTTCGCCTCGCATGCGCTATATCCCATTTAAATTGGTGAAGAAATTAAATAATTTTTTCGAATTGAGGCAAATTATGCTGCCTATGATAGCTTAAAATGACGTCATATACCACGTGGTATAGGTGGCCATTAACGCGGGTTAAATTGTGTAACAGGTTCCCCTGTAAAGATCACGTGATTTTGAACAGCAGTTCTCGCGGGAGAAGCTTTGCATGTAATAATCGCTATTGCACTTGCTATATTGATCACTAGTAAATGTCTTTTTGTCCCAGATTGCTATTTAATATATCGGTAAGAGACGTGTTTGTTATAACTTCAATAAACTGCGTCTCTATCTGGAATAACACAACTGAATCTGTTCAAATATATACATACAAAACAAATCAATTATAAATACCGACTTCTTGGAAATGCTGAGATGTGCAATTTTGATTTTTTTATTAAGTTCGTAATAACAAAATACGGAACCTATTAATTTCGTTAAAAAGACAAAAAATAAATAGCAAGACAAGCTCATTAGGAATCGAAAATAATTGGTTTGTTTTTCGAGAAATCGTAATTATGTAGTGTTGGGCTGACTGATGCCACAGGCTTTTGTAATTTGCTGAAATTGAAAATATGTGTACTGTAATGGCGCGGTATGTCAGAGACGCCACCTGATTATTTTGAATCACGGTCTAGTCAAGTCACGTGGCATGAATATGTTGCTAAGTAATGTCGTCTGCACTGGATTACATTCTTCTTAATGAGTTTCTCCTCTATTATTGACTTCTAGCAATTCCTGTTTTTATTTCTAAATTATTTCAAATAAAATTTAAAGATATTTACACGTAGTTATTTACCAAATGCAAATGTTACTTTAAACTACTCTATTACCGATATCAAGTTATTGATTTTCAAAGTTTTAGATCTCAAATATATAATTATAATTACAAATATGTGATGGATGCAAGCGCGTTTTATTGCTGTAATACAGTATTTACACTGAAACTAATCCTTGAATTAACAATTCCAGTCCTGTGAGAGACATTGATCAGTTACATTTCACGCCCTCCGCCATTTTCCATATTTTAAAGTATAATCAACATGTCTAAATGTCTTCATAAAATGTCGTTTTGACATTAAAATTTCCTTTTGCATTTTTAAAGGACATATGCATCAGACAGATTCTTTAAAGATTCTTCTTGCAGTCATATTTTTCTGCTGCTCATGAAGAATATATCGGCTTTCCTACGGCTTCAATTACGATAGTCTGCATTCGACTCGATCCTGACATTTATCTTCGGAATTATTTTCATGTGTCACGACCGATTAATTTTGCACCAGACTAGGTTTTTGAAATAAGCTGTAATAACATTTCTTTTTCTTACGTTACCTAGGCTACCCAGGCGGTTTTATCATGAGTACTGTAGAAACTTACCTTCGTATGTATGTTTGTTTCAGAAAAGGGCAGTGAACAATTTAAAAAATTTGTTTCACTTCTTGGCGACAAAATTAAGCTCAAAGGCTGGGAAAAGTTCAAGGCTGGGCTTGACGTCAAAAGTAAGTAAATGATTGCAAGAATTTGCTAAAGTATTGATTTTGCTGCCTGTTTTACAAATACACGCCGCCATATTTCTTCATATCTTTATTCTATGCACCGTTAAAACTGTTTTTAGCTCACTTGAACACAACTTTGAAAATCCTTTTTTCATGCAAAACTACTGGCCAGATTTCAAAGTTATTTGGCACAGATGTTCCTTTGGTCACTCTCTACCAAAACTATTATTTTGATCCGTTGAAAAACATTGCCGCGAGGGGGCGGAGCCCGTTTTCCTTATATGTATATAGTAAAAACTTCAAAAATCTTCCCCTCCAAAAGTACTGCCTGGATTTCAAAGGTTTTTGGCACAGATGTTTCATTGGTCACTCTCTACCAAGATATTAATATATATATAAATTATTTGGATTGGTAAAAACATGGCAACCGGGGGGTTAAGCCCATTTTCCTTATATGTAGTATGTTTTTTGTTGTTGTTGTTGTTTTTTGGGGGTGTTGTTGTTGTTGTTGTTGTTGTCCAAAAGTACCCTCTCGCTTGCAGAAGGCAGAGTCCATCTTCTACAATATCATAAGATATTTGCTGTTTCTTTTTCTTCCACTGACACCAGGTTTTCAGGTGAGCGATCCCAGGGCCAACATGTTGTTATAATCCAGTGACAACAACAACAAAATCAATTTGTCCTCATACAGATTCTTAATTGAAAAGAAATTTCGTAACAAAATTAAAAAGTTCAAGAGCATATTTCTAGGTAGTGTCGCATTGCCCGCGAAATACTGTGACACCTTTATATTGCTTCGTGTTTAGTGAGAAAACTAGCTGGGAGATGCACTGTATTATAGTGGCATGTCATAAATTGAACGCATTCGTCTTAATTTGTTATTTAAGAAAGACAACATTCAATCGATTTTCCTTATGCAGTCGCTATTGTCATTGTGGTGTTTTTGTTTGTACGTGATGTTTTTTTTAGGTTATGTGTGCTTCGTTGTTGTTTTGGTTAGGTTTTTGTTCTTTTTCTGTTGTTTTTTGGTGGAGGTTGTTATTGTGTTAACTTTATCTAGATTAGAATTTGCTTCCATGAAATATTACGTTAATTATTATCGTTGCTTTGAGCGATTTTAGCTGAATCGCTCCAATTAAAGATATAGATTGATTACAACTTCATTTTTCAGACAGATTATTGTCGTATGCGATGTTTTTTGTACCATTCAAATTAACTAGAAAACAACATCATGATAGCATACGGACCCCTGACACTCTGTCAACACTCAAAACAGTTTGTAAGAGCATTGACTATGGTATCGATAAGTTGTGTATGTTTTGAATATTTTTGTTTGTTTTCGATTAATTTTGTTTGCTTTTGTTTCCGCTGGACTGCATGTTTATTTCAAAACATACTTATGTATGTATTTGTGATTTATTCTTCCATGCGATGTTTGTTTAACACACAAACAGTTTAAATGTAGAAATGATATTTACTCTGAACGCATTCCATTAACATGTTTTCCCCATGGCTGTATTCAAAGAGATCATCTTATTTTGCTTGTACGAGGCACTCATTAAAATATAAACATATAATCCCAAAAGCTTTCAAACAAACATATCAGTATACAATATATTTCTATTTTTATTTTTATTATTTATGAATGTTTTCATATTGTTTATGTGCAAGGAATCAAAGTTGGAACTCTAATGAATTATGAAACGATTGTTTAAAAGCATATATACATTTATAGTTTTTCTAATTTTGAATAGCTGACTAAACTATGTAATCAAGTCCATTACTTTGTTATTCAATGGTGGATTTTAAATTATACACCATCATGAGATGTTGATTCGTGCGAAAGATACAGGTGGTCTGTAGTTCAAATGTGATGGTCACACAATTTCATTGCAGAAATGTCCACCGTTATGAGCTCCAATGTCAAAGTTCAATGGTCAAAAATTGGTGTTGTTTGTCATGTCTTGTCCATTACTCGAAATTTTTTGAGGTGTGGGGTGGGAGCTTATCAAAGTTATGGGCATTTCTTTGCTTGATTTCAAGTATTTGAGAATAGTCTCAGGACTGTGCGGCTGGTTCGATAGACTGAGTGATTTTATGCCACTTGTCTACGGCGGAATAACTCAGTAAGGCATCACAGTGTAGTTAACATCTCCAAATGGTTGAAATTCTATCGGTGGGGCAATAAATCAGTCAATGAAAATACATGTCTGAACTGCCGTTTGTAATACCGCTGCTGATGTCTAGAAAAACTGTTAACCATATACCAGACAATTCTTGCTTAGACGACTGAGCTCAAACCTGGGAAGCAGTATGTTAGATAAATAAACATAACATCTAGTATTCTCGTCCAAAAAAAAAAAAGAAATAAATAAAATCTGCGACGAAGGCGTTTTAATTTTTTTTCTTCAGTTTTATCCGAGATTTTTTTTTTTTTCATGGCACTAAACTGGTTTTTAATTTAATAAATATAGTGTTCTGTTCAATATCTTCTTCGGGAAATACCTCGGCTTCTGGTTCAAATATTCCTCGACAATCTCTCGTATCAGATTATTTTGTGGGATTAAGGTATTGATTTTGTCGCCGCATAAACGAGCTCTTGACATATGTAAGTGTGATGAGTCTTCAAACCAACGATACTCTTCCAAAATAATTTTCCTCCTTAGGATCTTGCTTATGTACCTCGGGCTAACACAGCGGACTGGATCGTGCAGTATTGGAAGACTGAAATACCAACATGGCGGTCATAGGTTTCGGCTTCTGTGGCTCTTCAGTACTTCATGCCGTTTTAACTTTCTAATAGACATTGACCACAATAGTACCAAAGCTGATCTGCAGAAAGCCAAACTCATCCTTACCAAATTTAATGTAAAATCTCATTACAGACCACTGAGGAGCAGCGAACAACATAAAAACCTGATCAACCTGCGTGTTACTCGCAGGTTGATTGGTTTTTGCTGTTCGCATAGGCTTTTCATGGTGTCCTCTATGAGGGAAAGGGTTAAAAAAATAAAATAAACTTGCTTTGCAGAGCCTTCTTTCCTAGTACTAGTTCATTCTTTGGGAAAAAAATGACAAATTGAGACGTAAAGGCAGCAGGCGTAAATGGCAAACCAAAAGAATCATTCGTGAAATCATTAGTTGTTGTTGTTGTAGTTGTTGTTGTTGTTTTTGTTGTGTTTTTGTTTGTTTGTTTGTTTGTTTTGTTTGTTTGTTTGTTGTTGTTTTTATGTTTTATTTTTGGAGGGGTAAATGTAACGTTTGGGAATTACTTTAAAATGCGATGACATTAAACATGCATTGAAGAAAAAAGTCCATGGGGATAAAACGTGAAACTAATATAAAATATTTCTTGAAGTGATTGAATTGCTTTCAGGAAAACATGCTTCATCTGGTGTTTTATCTCTTCCAGCAAACACAACAGGGGTCGAATCGATTTACACGGTGTATGAAGGGCACGAAATCATGTTCCATGTCTCAACATTACTGCCATTTTCAACGGAAAACAAGCAACAGGTCAAAATGAGTATTAATTTTTTCTTTCCTCCTTCCTGATTTCTTTCTATATTGCATTTCTCAAAATTATCATTAGTTTCAAATGCATCTATCTTTTTACCAATTTCATCAGGCCATATTTTGTTTTTCTCTCAAAAACACAAAAAAAAACTAATTAATTTAATATGTATTCATACTTTTGTTATTTGTACAGCAACAAAAAATTCAATATGGAGACATAATTATAATATATATATATATTATGCACGCCTATTTAAGTCACAGTAGAACAGAACAATCATGTTGAAAAGGCATTAATTTACGTTGATATGAAATTTCATCGCGTCTTTATAAAAGTCATTTTCTTTATAACCTCTATTCGTGGATAAATAAAGAAGAAAAATAAATGAACAAATTCATAGGCTTAAAGTCAATTTTTAATGCCAAACTCAATATCAAATATAGATTTTTATACTCTTCAATTTCATCCACTAAAATAAAGACAGACAGATTATGTGGACCATATGGGATATTGGTTTCTGCCAAATGTCATCTACTTAAATAAAGACAAACATATTTTGTGGACCATATGGGATATTGGTTTCTGCCAAATGTCATCCACTAAAATAAAGACAGACAGACTATGTGGACCATATGGGATATTGGTTTCTGCTAAATGTCATCTACTAAAATAAAGACAGACAGACTATGTGGACCATATGGGATATTGGTTTCTGCCAAATGTCATCCACTAAAATAAAGACAGACAGACTATGTGGACCATATGGGATATTGGTTTCTGCCAAATGTCATCCACTAAAATAAAGACAGACAGACTATGTGGACCATATGGGATATTGGTTTCTGCCAAATGTCATCCACTAAAATAAAGACAGACAGACTATGTGGACCATATGGGATATTGGTTTCTGCCAAATGTCATCTACTAAAATCAAGACAGACAGACTATGTGGACCATATGGGATATTGGTTTCTGCCAAATGTCATCCACTAAAATAAAGACAGACAGACTATGTGGACCATATGGGATATTGGTTTCTGCCAAATGTCATCTACTAAATCAAGACAGACAGACTATGTGGACCATATGGGATATTGGTTTCTGCCAAATGTCATCCACTAAAATAAAGACAGACAGACTATGTGGACCATATGGGATATTGGTTTCTGCCAAATGTCATCTACTTAAATAAAGACAGACTATGTGGACCATATAGGATATTGGTTTCTGCCAAATGTCATCTACTTAAATAAAGACAGACAGATTTTGTGGACCATATGGGATATTGGTTTCTGCCAAATGTCATCCACTTAATCAAAGACAGACAGAGGGACTTTTATTTATTTATTTTTTATTTATTTATTTATCAGTCAATCAATCAATCAATCAGTTAGTTTGTTAATGCTATATATTGTATCTGTAAGTTGTATGTTTGTTTTTAAACTACATTTATTTATTCATTTTCTACGTCAAATGAGAGAAAGGTATCATAAGCATTTCTTTTTGTAATTTTCTTTTTTGTTCAGGTTGAGCGAAAGCGACATATAGGGAATGACATTGTGAATATCATCTACTGGGACGGGGACCCCAGCTGTGTTCCTTCGTTCAAACCCAGCATGATGAAGACAAGATTCACGCGTATCCTTTCATCTACTTATATCATTATCAAGCACTGTTATATTGAAGTTGTTGATTGCAGTGTTTTTCATGTAGTATACTTCTTGCTGGAGCATCGAAAATGTGAGCTTACTTTGCGAAAAATACAAAAATATAATTTTGTTTTCGTATAAATATAAAACTAATCTTTTTTAATCGACTCCGATATATATATATATAGGAGGATTATAATCTTTTTTATCACATTTTTGTAATACATGTCTATTATATGTACTATCTTATCGTATTCAAGCTTTATTTCGTGTTTTGCTTTTGTAAAGCTCGTGATTTCCTATAGGTGTACTATTTGGAATATTTTTTTTATCAAAGTCAAGGTCAGTACTAAGAAACTTAGAGTTGTTACTACGCGGCAGTTTTTGCTATTAAACACAGCGTTGCGGTGTTGCAGGGACTTCAGTTATAAATCATATTCACTAGTTTTATATCAGATATCGTGGATTCTCTGAAGAAGAAAAAACCACCAGACGATTCAAAAAGGCACAACGGAACAAATCAGGATTCCGCAAAGTGTTTCGCGAGATAATTCGAAGGTCGCCCCCAGAATGTTTGATAAGGGTCTTCCTTAATCACGTTATTTGCGTCACAGACAATATGTTTTTATATTGTTTTGGTGCTTGGAATCAGAGGTGGAACTTTTTATTTTGACTTCATAAATGATTTAAATCAGCCTGTGTGAATTAGTGGGAATTAGGAAAGTGTATCCGTTCGTTGCAACTTACCACGATCTTTCATTTAGTTATAAATACAAAACATGGGTGTATAGAATTGTTCATAATGAGCAGATACTTGACATGTCAGAATGTTTTTGTTTTTAATTTTGAGTATCCTCGTAAACCTGTGGAATATGTATGATGGCCATCTGGAAATGCCTCCCCGGTGGCCAAGTAAAGAAAGGACCGGCATTTTCAATGATAGGACGGTGGTTCGATCCCCGTCCGAGAGATATAATGTCGCTATGCGCTCAACATGCCGTATACCTGATACGTGATACAGCAGCCTGTATTTAACCCTTTCCCTCATATAGACTCATTTTGATGCACTCAATAGGTACCACATAAAGCCTGATCTGCAGAAAGCCAAACTCAAACCTTACCAAATTTAATTGTAAAATCTTCATTACCAGACTACAGAGGAGCAGCGAACAGCATAAAACCTGCAACTTACTGCGAGTTACTCGCAGGTTGATCTGGTTTTATGCTGTTCGCATAGGTCTTTTCATGGTATCTTCTATGAGGGAAAGGGTTAAGAGAAAATTTCCTATGTCTTAAAAACATACATAATGTCTGCTTGTAAGTGCCATTAGTCTTTAAACTACAAATGTATTCAACGTTCTGTGTATTTATACACGTAATAGCCAGCTATTTTTGCATTTGATATCATCTGATCTCTAGTTTTAGTTTATTAGAAATAGTTAAAAATAATTAACGACAGATACATATTACAATTCTTTATTACTTTTCAAACATTAGATCCCTTTAGGTTGAGACTGATTTCTACGCGCGTTCTGTAAATAATAACCTTTCTAAATGGACACGAACGTAAGAAAGACATCTTGAGAAAATCCTATTTCCTATAGGAAATAGCTAGACAGTATCACAAATGAATTGTTTTCTATTTGACCCTATTTGACATCAAACGACCCCAACAACATCCGCCTTTGTTGATCCAACTCTAGTAACAACCAGTCTTTAAACGAATAAAATCCCTTGCCTCTAACAAGCTGATACTATCTCCGTGTGATATTTATTTGTCTGCTTAAATTGTTACAGCACGGTTTTGACAGCTGGTGTCATAGCTGATGAACTCATTAACACCGCCACTGTCGTGTAAACATTCATCAATTTTGTTAAATCTGTAACAAAAGTAAGCTATGACGTCCACGCGTATTTATTTAAAAAAAATACGAACAAAGCAACTTCTTAGTCTTTTAGCTGTGTACCGATCCCATTGAAACTTAGGTAATAATTAAGCTCGACTTTCTCTCCCGAAATGATTTCATATCATATTCCATCGTCTGCGGTATTGAATTGTAACAAAAAATATAGAGAAAGTAATTGAGTGCCAAGCCTGCCTCTGAGGACACAGTGAGACATACTTAAAAGCACTGAATGAGGTCAACTGTTTTCTGGGTTTTCTGGAACAGATCAATATTACCTTGACTCCGTGTTTAATTCAAATATATCCACCCAGACTTCTGTGAACTTCGTCGATGAAAGTTGTTTAAATAAGTGTGTGAGAAATTGGAAATCTCTCCTTTCACAACTATCAATCTAAAACAAAAAGACAGATATTTGTCCTCTTATGCATAACATCATTAAGTTTTATTTTGATTATCAAATTAAGGTCTTTATTTAATGCTAACATCATTGAGCTGCTACTTTTTTTCAAAAAGATTACATATGCATAAAATATGCTTCAGTTAAACAATTGATCATGCTAGAGAGGGTGATAATGTGATATTTTAAACTGCGATGATGTTGTATGATAATGACCAAACAATATTTTGAAACCGGAGTGGTGGTGATCAAAATGATATTTAAACTGTTGATACTGCTGCATTGATGATCAAATTGAATTTTTGAAGTGTTCATAATACTGCATTCAATTTGGTAATGATCAAAATTGATATTTGATGTCTCCAAAATTCTGCCTTAACTTTTATCTTAGTTATTTTGCCTTAGTTACCCACGTGACATTTTAAACTGCTGATAATGCTTCAATAATAATGATCAAAATGATATTTTGAACTGTAATACTGCTGCATTGGTGATCAAAATGTTATTTTAAACTGTAGATACTGCTACATTGATGATCAAAATGATATTTTAAACTGTAGATACTGCTGCATTGATGATCAAAATGATATTTTAAACTGTAGATACTGCTGCATTGATGATCAAAATGATATTTTAAACTGTAGATAATGCTACATTGATGATCAAAATTATATTTCATGTACCCTATATGCTCCATTGATCTGCCTTAACTCTCATCTTAGATATTTTTGCCTTAGTTACCTATAATCAGGACACGAAAAGATACAGGTAAGCGTTTATGTGGAAAAGTTTATTTTGTAGAACAGACCAAATTAGAAAATGAGGATATACCAAGTATCTGCCATGTTTATACAATAGACACGTGACACAAACAATAAAGACTGGTGGATTGTAAAGAATCACTTTACGAGTATATGTATTCGATCGTTGGCAGTTTAATTACTTTATTATTAGTATAGTTTATTTCCACTGTGGGCTATTTTTCTTTGTAAAATATAGAATGTACATGTATTTCTGTATTTGGCCCTTACCTATGGGTAACATAAAATGAGAGAAACAACCTTTTTATTTTTTTACCTCCAAAGGAATTTTCATCAAGTACATAATTGTTATGTTATAAAAACATCAAATTTGAATGCATTGTGGAAATGAGCATTAGGTGTATTGCTTTTAGCAAAGAGAAATATTACATATATATCATCTCAATGATTTCCCATGCAGTTCATTAATTTCTCTCGAGATTGAATCCGCATTGTTCTAAAGTCACGTACGGTCATAAACTAAAATAAGATTAGAGATTAGAGCAATCCCTGTCAGTGAAACTGAATCAATGATGCATTTTAGCGGCAACTCTCCCACGAGTGACTTGCTAAAAGAAATATCATTGCAGATATTCTTAAGGCACCCAATAAACACTTCTCGGTATATGCATTTCCCATTAAACACATGACAGACACAGACCCTGTGGATGCATTTGATGATTTAAAACTGAGTTACAAATTACCAGAATGTCTGTGAATAGTTTCAATGTTAAAAGATGTTTCAGTGACTTTAAATACATATTCGATATCTTGTTTTCTGATCTGGTATTTGTCAAATTTGTATTTATGTATTAGAGACAATAATGAAGTATTTTTCGCCAAAATTCGAGAACCACTAGCCCAAATATTTCAATGTGTCACTAAGATATTGTATTAAAATGGTTAAGTAATATAAACAAAATGATTCAACTCGCTCTTCTCGCACAATGAACATTTATGCTTGTTTTGAATGTATATTCTGCATAATAGAAACATTTTATATGCAACTTATAAATACGATTATCTTTGTGATCTTTGTGATATGATATTCTTAAAACTGTTTTATATGGTCTAAGAACAAAATACATGTGCGTTTAAATACAGTCTAAGTAACTTGCGATGAAATATTTGAAAATAGGCTCTGCAATAGAACTTATTCGCTGAGACGTCCTGAGAGGGAATGTGTTAAAATTAAGTAGATTTGAAAACTATTTTACTACGAGTATATGTTTTATTTCTAATTGTGTGCAATATATATTTTTTGTTAAAAATATTACTTAGTTATTTTTATTAACCGTTGGAAAGATTTGAAAAAAATATGTTCCAAGATATAGTTTGCCTACATTTGAACAAAAAATTTCAACTCGTTTACACATTTCATTTAATTTCACACCAGCAAGAAACAGAAACAAGAAAGTTTTACATACCTATGAGTACTGAAGAATAAAGTAAACAAACAAAAAATAAAAATACATTGTACTAAAAATATAGTATATCTTTTTTTCTGAATTATCAAGAATTTGTTTTACAAACTAATAAGTGTTATAATAATAGGTATTGTTATCTTTACCCAAATGATGTGTCAATACTTATAATTATGACTGAAGTGTCTATGAATAAGATGTTTGTTTCTTGGGCATTGGTATCGTCAACTCAGTAGATATTATTTGTGTCTGCTTTGTTTACCAGAGAATATTTACTGCCGGTATTGCCAGAAAGCGTTCCAGAATTATGAGTTTTGCCGAGCTTAATTGTCAAATAAAAACTCTCTTCTTACAAACTTTAATCTTACTAACTTAACAATGATTTCGTGGAATTCTCTCTTTAGAACTTATTTTCCTTCTGTAATTGAAACCGAAATTGATATGCTCGGAAGAAGCAATTAAGTTAAAATTGAATTTATTTCAGGTTAAATGTTTTCTCCCAGGAAACTGTGCCACTGTTTGGGCCACCTCTTCCAACGCCTCCCGAATTCAACAACCTCCAAGAATTCCGAGATTTTCTGCTCGTGAAATGTACGTGCAATGAAAGTATTTATTCGAACTCCATGTTGCTTTACCTAAGAGGTTTATTTCTGTGTTCATGAAGTACATGCGTCTTGAAATATTGAAATGTTTCATATACACCCAGTGGAGTTTTACTTTAGTTATTTCTGCGCAGAAAAGGAGTTGCATGGAAATACGAAACTTTACTGGTTACTCGATGAATGGATTGATTTGTTGTTGATTGATTAATTGACTGTTGATTGATTGATTGGTTAATTGATTGATTGCCACAACTCTGTTTTAAGTATAATGCATACTTCAGTAAAATTCCGAAATTCCGAGGTCTGATGGGAAAGATGAAACACTCGATTATTCGACAGGTTCGAAATATCGAGAATAATTTTCCTCTGTTTCTGGCTGCTCCTCCATTCCAGGAATTGAGTGTCCCTGGAATTAGGCACAATGTTCGGATTTTAAATTTTACAGTATACTGTCAACCCTTTGTAACTCGGATAAGACATTTACTGTCGTATTTACAAGTGTAATGTTTGATAAGACTGAACAGTATTTCAATCCGAAAATATATTCCCATCTGAAAAGATACATGAATTTAGGAATAGCAAAACTGTATGCAGCACAATTCTAACTCAGATTTACTAGAAACAGTCTTTAAATTGGAACTGAAACTTCGTGTCCGCTGCGTCACGTCGCGTCGCGTCACGTGTCTCTTGTCTTTTGAAATCCCTTTAGTAAAACTTAAATGAGCAACACGTCAGCGTCACAACCGATAGCTCATGGTTGACTTTGGAAAAGATGGGGTCAATGTGATGGGCGATGTTACTATAAAAAGAAAACTGGTATGAAAGCGGTGGTGTATGGGTATTGCTCAATTTCCGGTATTGTTGTAGTGGGTGTGACCAAATAACACGATGAGATCAACTTTATTGTACGTACATGTATTTAACATAAATATAATGAGTTAAAAAAAGAAAAGAAATACAAAAATGATTTAGCAAATGTAAATAAAGTTTTCAATGCTACTTAAATGGTTCGACACTCTGCCTGTAAAACACACACTATACAGTCAAACCTGTCTTAAGCGGTCAGTCAAGTGAACAAGAGAAAATGACCAATTAACAGATGTGGTCGCTAAATAAAGGTTAGATTTTTTAATATTTAAAAAGGCCTTGGGGCCGCTAATACAGGGTTAACTGGCATTGGATGAAGCACTGATGACAAAGGCAGCTGCTTCAAACAATTGTTTTTTTAGACTTCTCTTAAGCACATATTTTAAGTTTATCAAATAAAAAGACGTTTTGTATAGAATTCATAGCAATGCTGTGACTTAAATGTTAGCTTTTTTTTTTTTGAAAAGCCTTTTTGTTGTTTTTATTCATTGTAAAGAAAACGTTTACTTGTAATATTGTACCGGTGAAGTCAAATTTAGGGGATGCATGTGAACTTTAAATGTCATAAATCTTTATCAGAGGATAATTGTACGTCCAATTTAAATGCAATTAGATGAAATTGAATGACACGCAACAGAAAATATTTTTGCACAATTTAATTAGGTCAGTACAGGCATAGGTCGCGTGTACTTTTTTAGAATGTAACATGTTGTGCATGAATGTGTATTTATTGCTAGAATGATAGATATATTTATATTTTGTATAAATTTTTAGTGATCAATGGAGAAAAGGCGGCCGTAAACAACCCAGTTTTCGCTCAAAAAAGGGAAAGGACCCTGGAAATGCTCATTAAAAATCTGTACTTGGACTACATGCCAGAGGTAAATACTTCCTCGTCGTTTGTTTTATACCTTATTGGTATCATGTACCATTTGTTAAGGAGACCCATCCATCAATCATGGTTTGTTCGAATCCCGGCATAGTCATTCGGATTTTCATGTGGGGAAGCCTCCAGCTGGCTTGCGGTAGGTCGGTGGTTCTACCCGGATGTCTCCGTGCATTCGGGGTCTTCCCCCACTTGTGATTAGCTGGACGTCTCTATATGACTGAAATACTGTCGAAGGGATGGTAAACTCAAATAATCATAGTCATCATGGTTTCTTTAATGCTTTAAACAAGACTTCCGTACAAATGCAAGCATCCATTGACATTGCGTAATGGGCTATTTTGCTCAAAGTCTATAGAGGCTTGCATTTCTTATTATAATAAAATTCCCTGATCACTTAATGGGCCATGATTACAAGTTAAGGATTGATAGATGTATTACCTTAAGTATGATAAAGGAACGATGAAATTGTGCTTAAGACACATAACAATAATATATTTGACATAACTACAATGCAAATATGAATATCTATATGCATTTTGCATATTTCTTTTAAATTTATGACAGACAATTTCCAGATATATCTGTCACGAAAAAAAAATAACAAGGTGGATCTCAATCGATCTTCCGTTTAATGCTATCGAAAAGAAAAATCGTGAAAACAGTCTATTTATGTTATATTGAAACTTAAAACATCCCAAAAGTTCAAAAAAAATATGACTCCTCTCGGTGCGACTGCGATATTGTGAGAAAAAGCCGACACGCTTGTACTTTCGAATAAGGGAATTAACTATTGAACTGAGTTGATAAAACTGATCGACAATTTTCTGGCTATTTTTATCCATTTAGGTGTGTATGCGGCCGTGTATCTCAGTTGGTAGATCATTCACTATGTAAGTGAAAAGGCCCCGGGTTCGAGTCCCTGTCAGGCTGCACATTTTTCTCAGCCTGTGACATCTAAAATTAAATATATTCCTGGATGCATCAATACATTCCTTTCAAACGTACTAAATTCTAATTTCAGCGAGTAGGTAATCTCTTGGTTTAGATCTTTTATCCGGCGTTACAAAATGTTATTGGGGGCTTCTCGTTCATCCTCACGAGCTTACTTTGGTTTCCAATCTCCAATCTCCAAGCAGAGTTGTCGTTCGTTCCTCACTAAACCATCTCTGCAATGGCCTCAATAACAAGAATCTTGTCAATACGGAAAACAAGTATTTAACGTCCATTGAGATGTATTGTAAGGATCTTAGTTATAGAAACATTGAAGAATTCATGTTTGAATCATCATTAAACGTACGGAAAATAATATTTTTATTTTTTTATGGAAACTATTTCCTGCCTTATTACGCAGATGGTAACAATCCGCAGATGTAAATACTTGAAATGGAAAGACTGAATAGCATTGTGCGTCGTTACGACGAGAATGTTGTGCTGAGAAATAAACAGTATGAATCACGTGAGATTAAAAATGTAAACAACGGTCTGAATGACAGTATAGTCTCTATTTATAGATTGCACGAATTCGGGACTACTTTCTGAGCTCACCACAGAGGTGAATGTAATGTAAGCCAATGTGTAAGAGAGTGTTTGGTTTCCTGCACGACAAATACCACGTGACCGTCACCGTCAGTGCCAACGCGAAGATATCTGTTATCATCATCTCTTTCTGTCCGGTTGTAAAATAAAACTTAAATTTCATAATTTGATGCAATTCCCAGCACAGGATGTAATAAAACCTGTCAAATAAAGTTTGAAATTTATCAAGTCTCTCATCAATGTCACATTTTTTTCATGAAATAAGACTTGGAGCATGCGCATTTAACCTGATACTGTTCGTATTCCAGAACAACATGTTGAACAGACGGGCCTTCAGTGACGTCATACAGGATGTACATACCAGTCGGCGCAAGGAGGATGCGCGGAGAGCGGAGTTCGTCCGTATTGGACAGGTTTGGCAATATTTATTTATTTATTTATTTATTTATTTATCAGTTATATCCATGGATGTTTGTGTGTTATTATTTCATCGAAAATCCAAGTCTACGTATGGCATACACTTTTCATTCTACATGTGGTATATATGTCTATATATGTATAGGGTATACACTTTTCATTCTACATGTTGTATATACGTCTATTAAAATGTATAATCAATTAATGTCTATGTATGGTATACACTTTTCATCCTACATGTGGTATATACGTCTATATATGTATAAACAAATTCAAGTCTACGTATGGTATACACTTTTCATTCTACATGTGGTATATATGTCTATATATGTATAGGGTATACACTTTTCATTCTACATGTGGTATATACGTCTATATATGTATAGGGTATACACTTTTCATTCTACATGTGGTATATACGTCTATATATGTATATGGTATACACTTTTCATTCTACATGTGGTATATACGTCTATATATGTATAGGGTATACACTTTTCATTCTACATGTGGTATATACGTCTATATATGTATATGGTATACACTTTTCATTCTACATGTGGTATATACGTCTATATATGTATAAACAAATTCAAGTCTATGTATGGTATACACTTTTCATTCTACATCTATGATAATCATTTATTAAAGTCAAAAACTGGTATACAATTTATTAACACATTTATCACGAAATTGATATTTACATTCTGTAATTTTAAGAGTTGAGAATTGAGATTGAAATTGAAATTTTATATTTCTTGAGTCTGAATCTAAAATATAAACTAACAAATTCTTGAACAAGGACCCAGGTGTTTGGCGATAACATTGTTTTGAATCTTATTAAATTCTGTAAGATCTCAACCCATATAAAGTGATCTTATTTGCTTTAACATAACTTTAACAGTATTAATTTTCAATGTAATCATTGCTTGTTTCAGACATTAAAACTAAAGACCATTCTCAAAGGTGACGCACCAACGAGCATGGTGACGACAGGACTCTTAAAAACACAGGTTTGTCGAACTAACATTCTCTTCAACCGACCTATAAAACAATTAGTTTGGATGTTAAATACGTTTATAAGGTAACAAATAACATGCAAGTAAGAAAAAATATATGTATCTAAATTTAATTTGTAAATCTGACTGCAGGTAACAGTAATGTTTCTTGTGTGCATTAACATGTTTGTGTGCGTCTTTGCACTTTCGTACTCAGAATATGAAAACCGATTTAACTTTTTTTTTTTTTTTTTTCATTATAATCAAATCTTCATGTAAATTTTAAGATAGATTTTTTTCTGTTTGTAGCCCTGGGAACCACAGCAGTGTCACAGTGACTTCAGTTACAGTATCATTACGTCAGATTCCTGGGGTGAGTAAGTTTTTTCGTTGACTTAAAGTCACTGTGTTTTACAATAATTGTAAAATATCTTGTAACCAAGACGGTTTGGTGATAAATGTAAATTCCAAAATGAAGTTATTCCTTTTATTTTCTCGTATTCTTACATTTTATAGTACCCACATATTTCTTTCACTGTGACAAAATACATATAACATACAGTTGTGTCTCACAATTTCGTAGTTTCTTTTCGTCTAATTTCCTTAGACAATCGTTAAAATTGCGCTGTGCCGTGTCACGTGATTCGTTATTGATAATGTTGTTCTTCCTATACACGTGTAACATCCATTTACTATAGTAATATTGAGGTACTACGAGAACTGATGGGGGATGAAATGCTCAACAAGTTGAGGATATTTCCATATATCTCTCCGCACCGGGACTTTAAATTGACTTCGAATTATCCAGGGTTTTCGGATATCGCGATTTTACTAGTTTGGTTTAAACTTATTAATTTTATGTCGATTGGGAAACAAGTTCTTAATACTTATACTAATCCCCTCTCGTCGGTTCCTGGGTTGGACCAGTACTTTGCGCCTGGGAAGGTCGTGAAGAATTCTCGCCTCCAACGGGGTTCGAACCCACAAACTTCGGATCCGTAATCGGATACGTTACCGCTGGACCACGGCGCGATTTTACTGTCATTTGTTATAATATTATAAACGTATTACAATTTTTATTTTTATGAACCAAGTATGGAGTGATAATAACATGTACATACATGTGGTTATATTTCGCAGGTGAAATTAATGAGCAAACACCTGTATTAAGCAGTCAACCTGTATATCAATGTCATCTTTAATAATCCGAAACTGGCGTCGAACTTGTATCCATTTAGCAGCTTTCTGGTTATAAGCAGCCACGTTTTCTCGTTCTTTTTTATAGAATTCCTAAGAGGGCTTTGACCGTTTGATTTTCTTTACAGGGGACAAACTTGTTATGGCGACCGAAATGGGAACCTTTGTTCTGGAGGGTAAGTACTTGTGTTTAAACTTTATTTTGCATCACGGCTGGCGGAGAGGTTAAACTATCAGTCCGAGCGTGTGACGCCGCGGGTTCGACCCCCCCGCTGTGACGTAACTTTAATACATGGTTACGACATGACACCGCGGTGTGATAGAATCTGCCTGGTCTATGTAGACTAATTCTCCAAATTTAAATGAACGTTGGCTGAACGCAAAATCTCAACAAACATATAAGACTTTTCATTATTGAATTGAGCATTTGTGTGTGTGTGTGTGTGTGTGTGTGCCGCTTAAAATTATTTCTTTGAATTGTATCTGAAACAAAATGAAATGCGTGCAATAAGTGCTAACATATCTAACGGTTGTTACCAGCATACATTTATGGAAAACTGTGTTAATATGTCTTTTGTTATAAGGTTTTGTTACTGCACAAAAGCTGTGATTTAATCCCTTTCTACGTGAACAAAATCAATATACATGTAATGCGTCAAGCGGTAGAATTATTATTTCTCGTTGATATTAACTTCCGCTGAGTCTATATTAAAGGAAATTTAGTGAGTACATTTATTTTTTTATTCATGTTCAAGAGAAGGAAGATCTTGCTACCAAGTGAACACTTTTCTTGCCATAAATTAGTTAATTATCATTTATTGATGAAACCAATCATCTTATCGATAGTAAGCCCGTGAAATTATTCCTATACCTCAAGAATATTCTTGTACATTTTCTTGACCTAATAAACATTGACAGAACATTAAATGGTATAAGAAATAATGAATCCTTCTTTGTCGTGTATCATCTGAGCTACAATATTAAAGGAGCAAACATTGTAGACCCCGATCTGACAGCCCCTCTGTTTGCCCATGCGTCAAAACGTGTATATATGCATAGCTGGCAAAACTTCGTTTTCCTGAATATTAATCAGCTACTTGCTAACCATTGAAATAACGCATAGTTTTTATAATACTCTGTTGAAATTTACAAAAGAAATGTTCCTGCAGGATAACCCGTTACGCTTAGGCGAGAAGCGTGACGTCAGCTCTACGTAATAGATCAAAACTAACTTTCAAACTCCCTCGCCGTTTCATTGGTCAAATGATCCCTGCTGTCGCCGTGCTTTCTCTGTCATGGATTCAAAGAAAACCCTTATCATTAATTCAGGAGTACGAAGTTTTGCTAACCAAATATCCAACGATCGATTAAGAAGCAAAGCGTATATTGAGCAACCGAGGGTTTTCCGACGATGGTCTATATGAGGTAGAGGGTTATATGATTAATCAGCAACTCTGGGTTATTAAATCAAGCTTATTTCTTATTTTCTCAGAGGGACTCCCTCCACGGTTGATATTTGACAAGTCTGTATGTATAAAGCAGCTCAGCATCGTGGAGGCACATGGGCTTCTAATCATCCGGAAGGACAAAGGTTTGTAGAAACACCACTGAAAATGACACCTTATGTAGTACTTAAGTTATAGTAGAGTCCATTGGTTTACAACAACAAACTACAGTATATCCTGCTATAGCCTGATACAGACATTGTTTGTTTCTAGACCTTCGTGGTTGTGGAACGGAATCCTTGTTTAATCACTCTGAGGAAAGCCATCCAGCTGGTTTGGGATAGGTGGGCGAGTCTCTGAATGCAAGGCCTTGTTCCGTCTAAAATAGTTGGACGTCATTTATGAGTGAGATACTATTACAGAGCAAAACATTTTTTTAATATTAAGGTTATCCATCATTAAATTATAATCATGGTCTTTTAAAGGCTTAAGGATACTTCAGTGCAGATGCAAGCATCCACTGGAGTTATAGGCTATTTTGCTCAAAGCCTATAAAGACTTGCATTTACTTTAAAACCTGGTGATCATTTGATGGACCATGATCACAGTTTAATGACAGATGGATACCCTTAAGGCATTATGCATTATCTTTTGGTTGCTTCGGCTGAAATTTATTTCTTGTTACAAGGACATATTTTCTGTCGCATTTATATCAACGATCCTTTCTAAGATTGCTTACAAGATTAAAAAAAAATATAAATGAATATTCACAGTGAACGAATTATTTTCAGGAAAAGATGGCAAGATCCATGTCTTCCGGTTATTAGACTTCGAGGGTGAAACCGCTGAAAACGTCATTCGTACAAAAACAGACTGTAAAGATCACAAAATGGAGAGAACCAAAGGTAATATTTTCCATTCGTCTCTAATAGATTAGATATGGATTTTCGTCGAAGCCTGCTTCTTGCTGTTAAGCTTGGAAGATTGGAATATTGATTTATTTTAAACATTGTGTTTTATGAGGTTCCACGACAGGTTGATGGTGCAGTATTATCATTAATTTTGGAGTGTTTTTTTGCAGGCACGATGCTGTCTGGATCAAAACCTTGTAAAAACAAAAGCTTTCTTTCCCGTCTCTATTTTATTCATACCTTTAGCTCCTATGTTTTGCAAGTAGGAATAAATGGAGGTTTTTCTTCATGTTGAGGCATCAGCATACAAAACATTCCCATATTTGAATTTTCTATATAAATCATTTATATATATATATATATATATATACTGATTAACAGACATTTAACTTGCTCTTTAATAAACTCTGTTTTGTTTGAACATTTACACAATGTTTGAAGCAATGTTACAGTCTTATTGATTTTACGTACGTTAAGTTAGTATTGCATTATGTACATGATTACTTAGACCAGGCAACACATCCGGTCAAATTATGAATTGTGGTTACCATGGGACTTAATGCCTTACCTGAAAACGATGAGAGTCAGGTTGATAAGAAATAAAAAAAAACTTCTTCAACCTCGTAACCATAGCTGCAACTCTACTGGAAAGGTAAATAGCCGCGAAACCTTCACCTTGTGGTAACTACATTGTTAGGGACACGGATGTGTGTTGTCAGTACAACTACGTCTGATCTCATTATTCACGTGCTTCTGCATTGTTTTTAGCGGAAAGCTGTGAAGTAATATAACCATAGTTATTCTTTGTGACTGACATTATATATATTTAAATAACTTGCATATTCGCCACCATTCAAGATCGTGTTTAATTTAATATATGACATGATATTTCACAGGTTGTCATTTGTACGCTCTAAGTCGACCCGGAAGTAGTCATCTGCGCATGGTCGTAGCTAACGGCAGGAAGTTGTCGCTATTCACGTGGAAACACTCGGCAGAATGGCTGGTCTGGTGCTGTCCCACTGTAGAAATGGACACTGTAGAAGGATTCACGTTTGTGCGAGTGGGTCGGATTTTATTTTTAGTTTAAACCAGTTTTATCTTTGGTCTTTGTTGTTCGTGTAATTAGTATTTTCCGGGTTAATCCGAGCTCCGTTGGTCGGTAATTCAACGTCAACCGAATGGCTGTCATTTGATAGAAAAGTTGTGGAATGTCATTGAAATACATACTACACCTGCTTAATACATGTGAAAACACATGTCCGAGAAATAAGACCATTTGGATGTTTTAGTGTAAGATAGAATTTCACATCATTTCTTGCCATAGGAGAACACAATATCTTAATGACCAAGGGTGAAAATATTACATTCAAATACAATATTTATGTATGTGTGTGTGTGTCTCTCTCTCTCTCTCTCTCTCTCTCATTTTCAGTTTTCCTGGAGCATTTTGTTATTTCTAGCCTCAATAACAACTTGATTGAAGATTGAGCCCGGCTATTACATTATACGGGAAAATTATATTGTCATGAAAATCATATCATTTTATCTTTCACGGTGATTCATCATTTATGAATATACCTTTTTTAACCAAAAACATTTAATAACATGTTTGTTTATCGTGCGCTGTGCATATAGTCTTTACACAATGCTTTTGAGAGTTTCATATAATTTTTTGATGGCATATTAATTTAAAGATTTGTAATCCATTACCTAGGAACTCGATTGTTTTGAGTCCCCTCAACTCATAACGCTGATCGATAGCACGAAGGGGGAAAACGATGGCGTCCGATTAGACAACCAGATATGTATCGGATACAAGAACCAGTTTGACCTTATCAACGAAAAGAACGGCGACACGTTACAGCTATATCAACCCGATTCAAACAAGGTAGTGTAAATTATATTTTGTTGTCATTAGATTTTCTTGAGTCTGTGGTAATACCAAGGTGCCTCTGTGTATTAGAGTCTTCCTATTCCTCTATTCAGATTATAATCATGGTGCTTCAGATTCTTAAAAAAATATCAGATGCAAAATTCTATATTCTTTGAGTTCATTTGCTTTGTCTATAAAGGCTTGCATTTATAAAAATAATCCCACGGTCCCTTGAATGGACCATGATCATAATGTAGTGATGGATTGATTACCTAAACTGGACTTCGCTATATGACTGAAATACTGTCACGGGTAAGGTCATTACAATGTGTTTCATTGTCTGGTTCCCGGTCGCCCTCAAGAGTACAGAAAACGTAGTGTAAGGTGAAGGAACTCCAGCCAAGAAGCAGACTATGGTAACTCATTGAGTAGGCCACGCGCCTATGAACAACACCAACATAATAAATTATTACTGTTAGCGAAAGGGTGTTTCTTGTGCACTGACAAAACAATATCAATCAAATTTATACATACACTTTGAACAGAAGAGGTTTTCTTGAATGCAGATTCATCCAGAGAAAATATAAAGCTAAACTTTAAGAACATGTACACAAGTTTAAGTAATAAACTCATACGTTTGTCAGATATTGTTTTCCTATGGCACGTCTGTTCAACACAAGTATGTATTATTTTGCCCGATGTCCTATATTTTATTGAATAATACTAATTTAAAGTACAAATAAAAGTGTCTGAAAAACAATATATAAGATGTACAGTAAAGAAATATGTTAGATTTTATTTCCAACCAGAAGGTCATGACCTATGTAGCTACAATATAATACAAAACATAACATGGTAACTTTTGGAAATATACGGCTACATATACAGACATTTTGAACATCTGTAAACAAATAAATAAGAGATTAAAACATTTGATGACCCTGAAAGTTTTTGTATAGATTCCATATTGCTCCTCCTTATTAGATTTAACAAGCATATCACATATGCCCTGTCCATAAATTCGAATCAGTTTTTCTTCATTTCGATTTGGTCTTTGCATCAGGAACCCGTATTCTGTAGGTTACATTTCACAAAATCAAAATTTCTCAAATAAACGCAGGGCTAATGCCTTTTACTTGATCTTTAAATTAACACCGTAAAATCGTTATTTTTTGTTGACATTCATTTTTGTTGAATCTATAATAAAGTCAATTTATAAGTGCATATAATTAATGGAGACATATTCTACAAGAAAAAGGGTCTACTAAATATCTAGTTTTTGTTGGATCAAGTGAACAGACCAACCACGAATTCCACGAAAACTAGTCCCCCCCCCCCCCCCCCCACACACACACAAGAAAATTAACGATTTTACGGTATTAGTCAAAATACAATAATACTTCTAGTGCAACAAGTCAACTAACTGGGCACAATACATGTAATGAGATGGTCTGGTTATTGAGTTCAATTTTTATGTAAATAAGATAAAATTGTAAAGGCACTGATCAAATCGGACATGCTATTTTATTGGGTAGACATCCGGGATGCGTTGCAGACATTCCAAAAAGGAATTTACCACTAAATAATAGAGGAAAATTTGAAACGTCTAGGCTGTGCAACACACCTTTGACAAAGATATGTTGTTGTTGGTGGTGGTGGTGGTGGTGGTGATGATTGATTATTTTGTTGATGATGCAACTGTTCCTTGTTTCCTACTTCAGACTGTGAATCTCGTCTCCGCCATCGATATTTACGAGGACGAAGAAGCGGAACTGTTGTTATCTTACAATTGTAAGTGTTTTTAATCTTAATGCATTGTATTAGATCATTTTTTCTGACGTCTTCAGACCGGTTGTTTTCCCCAAGATCGTCATTTATTTCATCACATCACAAAAGGTGGTCAAATGTTTAGATATACATGTATGTTCTGGAATCTAAACTTTACCGTTTATTATAGGTGTCCGCTACCACAGGTTTGACAATATTTCCAAATTATTTAGATTATTTTAATTACATTGAAGTTTCCCAACCAAAAATTTTCTACCTCGTGCACATTAATGTACAAATTTAAACTTAATGAGTGATTAAGGGTACATTGAAACAATGGATTTTTCACAGAATCTGAGTCATTATATAGTATAAGTAAATGCACGAGACCCTGGTAAGACAGCTCCTGGATTGAGCTGTCTTATCAGGATATGTTCTGTATGTCAATATGTCCTAAAAATGTCTGTTATGAAGTAAATTGTTAAACATGTGTAACAGGTCATTGTCAAAACCTAAGGATCGGAAATGATTGCTCACCCTTGATACTGTTTGTCCACAGATGTAAGCCACTTCCAGAAGCTAAAGGAGGAAACGTCCACTGATTTTGACATCCATTGGAATGCTGAGCCCGTTCATATTGGTGGGTTTCTTTCAAGATCCATATCCCTTGACAGAATAGTAGCTTCTCGCCCGAAAAAAAAATCCTTAAATTTATTTCATTACTAAATGCAAAAGAACTTGCTAAAATTTACAAGTGAATGTCGATAATGAAAATGGCGGCATGTCTAGAACGATGGTCCCCTCAGAGCTGAGAAAATCCACGTGTCTAAAGGGACCGTCACAGTGCCCTGTTCTGTTCGCACATAGGGTACACGACGTCAAATGTTTTACTTATTATTAGAGACGAAATAGCACTTGCCGCCAAAAAACTACACGGTGATCATTATATTTATACTGTTATATTTTCTAGTTTGTGCCTTTCCGTACGTGATGGCTTTCACGGCCGAAACAATCGAGATCCGACTGATTGTGAACGGAAACCTTGTTCATACCATGACCATGCCGGATCTGACACTTATATCCTCAAAGGTAAACCCTGCTCCTTATCTTCATTAACATAACAAATATACCTGTTTAGAGTATCGTCACCACAAACAGGCTCCGCATTCATGCGCAGGCGCCACTGAATTTGGTATTCGTGAAAGAAAAAACATATCGATGTAGACCATTCGGCAATACTGGTATAATTCGCTGATTTAAACTGACCAATCAGTAACTGGGGAGTTGGGGATCTTGTGTGTATGTTTATTTCCCAGTGAACAATGTGTGGCTTTTTACACCAGCCTGTACATTATGTGTTTGGGGAATGCTCGTTGAGTTACGTTGGTTCGTCTCATGTCTAAGTGCAATCACGTCACAGATTTAAATCTTTGTCTTGAAACTGCTCAGTCAGTTTTCTTTATGTAGTTGTTGTTTTCAGCCATTGTGTTTTCCCTTCTAGTGTGATATCTACTTTGCGTCATCAGCATTCCCACCGCCGTCTCCCAAGGACCGCCTGAGTCTCGACGCCGATCATTGTCCCTCACCACCGCCCTCGCCATCCTTCAAGCTCCCTCCCTCGCCAAATGGTAAGATACTTTAACCTTTACGGTGCTGTGGGCATATGTGACTGTTTTTGCAACCAGTGCAGACAAGATCAGCCAACACATCTGATCTTGGTCTGCTCTGTCGCTAACCAGTCTATGAATATTCAAGAGGAACGGTTAAACTTGTTCTTTATACATCGTTTAGAGAATGTCTTACAATAATAATTTCTAGTGTTTAGTATGTTTCACTATTATTCTAAATTGGTTAAAGTATCCAATGACATATATTTCAAAATGTCTAGATTTTGGAGGTCTTTAATCAACAGTGTATATAGTGTATTTCTCATGTTAAATGGGAACGTCTTTTCTGCGAGTCGTCTTATATTTGTATGTAGTCTAACCTGCCTTAAGCGGTCAGTCATTGGAATAAGAGAAAGTGGCCGCGTAACAGAGGTGGTTGCTAAATGAAGGTCAAACATATAACAAAAAGTTAGTTTGATAATGTTAAATCTGACCGCTTAATACAGGTGGCGGCAACTAAAGGTTCAAATGTATATGAAATCTGCTATAAATCGAGTGACAACAAACTTTGAGTTGGAGAGTGTTTAAGGTTTTACGACATAAATAATAGAGAGACTTGACTATTTGAGTTTACCGTCGCTTCGACAGTATTTCAGTCATATAGCGACGTCCAGATAATTACAGGTGGAGGAAGACCCCGAATGCACGGAGGCATCCGGGTAGAACCATCGACCTACCGCAAGCCAGTAGAGATTTAGTACATAAAGATGATAAAGTCATTGCAACTTGCTCTTTCAGTGACCGTCTTGAAGTTGACACAACTTGTGGCTCTTGTCACTTCATGTTGGGGTAGAGTGATCGCCGCTTTGACAATATTGCAGTCATATAGCAACGCCTTGCTAGTGATGATAAGTGAATGATGAAGACCATATAAAGCGCATAGATGCATCTGGGTAGAATCACAACATGCCACAAGGTGCAGGTTTAAATATGCGTAAATATATTTCAAACAGTTCATACAATTTGTTTTGCAGCTCGCCAATCCTGCCCGACGCGGTTTATTTACAAAATCCCGATATCGTGTCTGACGGGTCACGTGATGCCAGAGAAGACTGTGTCCAGCCAGGTCACGGTACAGAATTCCACTCTGCTTGCCCCCGTCATGGCGACGTCATCGACGTCACCAAGTCTGCTACGACGTAGTCCACTATTGCGGACGAAAAACCATTACTCATTCCCCCTCGAACAGGTAAAGTTCACGCTTAATTTGTTCATAGTTGGTTTTTGACATAGATTCTTGTAGGCTCGATTCCAAGTCACGACCTACCAAAATCGTTTGAAAAAGTACGGATAGCCCTAAATCTGTATAGGGTAATTTATTACTGGTTGGCCCGGTGTCAGGAAAATATGACTAGGTATGGTGTCATGCCATTCCTATACGACGTGATATTGTAATGTGGCAGCATTATATCAGTCTCCAATTTACTGAAAATAATTGTATAAAAAAGTACAATATTGTAGGGAGAGAGAGAGTTGACACGACGCTTAGCGGGTTTGTCGTTTCAGCCTGCGAGTTAAATAGTTTCAGTAAACCATTATCACGTATAATATTTCCTATTTATTGCATAACACGACGTACAAACTGTTTTATCACTGTGTTGTCCTAGTTTCTATTAACTTCACGGCAGTTGTTCCGTAAAATTGAATATGCCTTCCAAATCACAAATCGATGAATTACTTGAAGTCAGAGATTATTTAAGCTTTAAAAAAAATAAGTGCATTTAATAGCTAAATAAATAACAAAATAAAAACAAAGCAGACGAATACAGTGATGACAATTTAACTAACCAATAACAGATGTGTTTAACCCATTGAGTCGTTCATCCCTCAGGGATAATAAAACCACATAATTGTGTGTGTTGGAACTTGTATATGCCTTAATCATATGAAAGATAAGATAGGTTTATATAGGTTTCTTATATATAGAGCACTTTTCGGAAATAAACGCCGAAAGCTAGCGATAATTATTAAGTATAAATACGCAATATTAATTTCCAACACGGATTTATGCCACCGGAGAATGTACTTTGTCATTACCTTGTGGATAAGATTTTCTTTTTCGATATTTTCATATTTCTGTATGTCTGTGTATTACACACAAAAATCTTCACATAACAATGTCATCCCTCTCATGTGGCTCATGTCCCATTGTTTACCAGCTGTATTTCAGTCTTTTTAGTACTGTTGTCTACATGAGACAAATATTATGTTACTTCATTGCAATATCACGCCGTAGACAAGTGAGATAATTTGCTAGACATGATAGCACACCCAGTATCACGTGACATTATCTTGAAACTAGGCCAACTGGTCCTGGTATCACCCTTGTGTGCTCAGCGCAAAGCACAAGAGAGTTGTACCAGTACCATTTTAATGACTTCGGTGAGTCGAACCCACGGCCAACTCCACTCTAACATTGATTAAAGAGGATGAGGCTTAATCGTCTTGTGATTATGTTGCAATATATCATTTGAAAGACAGCTTGATATCAAGTTGAGTCATCCCACGTGTCTTTGTATGTTAGGCAGGAACATATCCGTCCCGAGGGTACATGTACACGAATGGTTGGTAACTCCCGAGTTACCGCTTAAAATATATGTCCGAGTTACAGATGTTTTTAAGCATTTTGCAAACACGTTTTTTTTTTATATTATCCATACTGTATTTTAAGAAAAACCTATAATCTAATACTTTCACGAATTACATCATTTAGAAAGTAATTATGTCAGTAATGAGTTGTTGATCAAATAGTGTGCAATACATGAATATTGAATAAGAAATTTAGGCTATGTGATATACACAAATTCAATAAGTATTTTCTCGTTATATGCCTAAGCTCGAGTTTCACCAACCTGGGGCCTACAGCGCTGAAGTAACTCTTAAATACATCAGTAGAGTAAGGTTTGTATCAAGTAGTCAGTAAAAATCTCGTAAAGATTGATGCCTCGCTGCTGGGCCAGCAATTTAGCGAAATGGTTAGAGTGTCGGTATGTTGACCCGGGGGTCCAGGGTTCAATCCCCGATAGAGGCCATATGTATTCCATTCTGAAAATTACTTAAGCTTTGAGATCTACATGATGCGAAGTATGCCCCTGTGATTGGTGGAATTTAAACCAAAAACATAGTTCGAGAGACTGAGACTTGCCAAGTGTAGACAGCAAATATATCGTCAATAATATTCTTATAAGATCTATGTCCTGTTTGAAAACTTCAGTTCTCAATGTATTATATTTACTCACTGACAGGAGAACCCAGAGCGTCACGATTCTTCCAGCTCTGACTCCGGGATCACGATGTCTCGAACCAACGAGTTCTCGCCGCCAGAGAGTCCAAACGTCGGCTCTTCCGCCGTGTTCCACGAGACTAACTTGTTATAGTTGTTTCCTTCCTGGTGTGTCCTTTTAAAAAAATATGCCTGTTTTACCTGCTTTGAAAAAGTCATACGTTATTTGTTGTTCGCGGTGCTACGTGTGTGTAACGGATTCCTACGTCATTGATGACGTCATATTTGTGGTACAACTACATATTTCCCTGTGACATTATAAGATGTGTGACCAATCGTTGTGACTGAAGAGAGAAATGACACATTCCTCAACGACTTCCACGTCATATGTAGTCTAAACATAATAGAGACCCTTTTCATTTATTTACTTTGATCTAGTTGTTTATAAATACAGAAAGTGACTGGCAATTGGTGTACATATCAATATAATGAACTTTAAATCATCAATGTAACGAACTTTAGATCTACTTATTCTCCATTCTAAGATAGTTAAATTACAAAGGTCAGTCTTTGTTTCGAATTCTTACATATTGGCGTCACGAAATATAACCTGTTCTGCATAAAGTAGCAAATCTTTACAAATTTAAGCTACGGATCAGTTTACATTCCGAATTTAACTTTTTCTCCAAAATTCCATTCTAAAGTTTGCATGATGCCGCCGTTCTAAGCATTATTTGAGTCTTTACGTGTTGGCGTTAATATATATAATACTTACTCGTCTTTACATGTATACATTCCAAAACTTAATTGTGTAATTATCTTTTCATGTAAACAACAGTTCCATTCTTTACCTGTTAAGTTGTGTAGACTCCATAGATCTAGTTTACGTTATAAAAATATACTCACAGTCAAATTTGTACATTGAAGACATTGTTATGGAGTCACTATATATTGACATGTTTACATTTTAATATTGTTTTATCCAGGTATTATCCAATATCTTCGCTGGGATATCACGTGATAAGCGATTGACATTCTTTTGATGATTTTGTGTACAGTTGAGCTAGATCTAGTCATGAAAGGAAAATGATTGAGCAAGACGGAGCTCAGTTATTTCCACCAAAAGCTGAAATGGACCATAACAATCGTGTATATGTAGATTCTCGTTACAATATAGTTTTGAAAGGTTCTGTAAGGGTTTGTTGCGAATATAAAGCGTCTACGGGTTCTCGCCAATAGATATTTATATGTGCTATGAAGACAGTTCGTATTTTGAAAATACTTTCTAGTCTCTAAACGTTTGCAGTATGTTGCTTTCGCAACGTTGTTTTTACATTTTTGTGATTCATGTTTATGTTTAATATGTTTAAATATAAAGAAATATTCTATTTAGATTGTTATAATTTTAAAAATCTAAAGTAGAGAGCACCAGGCTGTAAAACTGGGAAACACTGTCAAAATTTTCTCTCTCTCTGTCGGGTTTTTTTTTTTTTTTTTTAGCTCACATGAGCACAACGTGCTCAAGGTGAGCTTTTCTGATCGCCTTTTGTCCGGCGTCCGTCGTCCGTGCGTCCGTGCGTCCGTGCGTCCGTCCGTGCGTCCGGCGTCAACAATTGCTTCAAACAATATCTCCTCCTAAACAGCTTGGCCAATTTGAAAAATATTTTGCAGGAATGTTCCTTGGATGAAGCTCTACTAAAGTTGTATAAATGGTTCTGGTCCATCGCATAATTAGGTCACAGGAGCTAAAAATAGATTTTAAAAATGAAAATTTAAAAAATCTTCTTCTCTGAAACCACAAGGCCTAGCCTTTTGATTTTTGGTATGTAGCATGATCTTATGACTGTCTACCAGGATTGTACAAATTATGACCCTGGGGTCAAAATTGGCCCCGCCCCAGGGGTCACTTGATTTCACATAGGCTAATATAGGAAAAACTTGAAAAAATCTTCTTCTCCGAAACCACAAGGCCTAGCCTTTTGATTTTTGGTATGTAGCATCATCTTATGGGCCACTACCAAGATTGTACAAATCATAGCCCTATGGTGATAAATGACCCCACACCAGGGGTCACTTGTTTTACATAGAGTTAAATAGGAAAATCTTAAAAAATCTTCTTCTATGAATCAATAAGGCCTAGAGCTAAGATTTTTGGTATGTAGTAGCATCTAATGGTTCATTACAAAGATTTTCAAAGTCTTGGCCCTACGGTGATAAATGACCCTGCGCCCAAGTCTTCTCTGAAACCATATGGCCCATTGCTTAGATATTTGGTGTGTAGTATTGTCAGGGGTAAAATGTTTTAGATTAAGTTATATCAGAATCCTTGTCTGTTTAAAAACCTTGAAATCAGTTGAAGCAATGGTACTCAGGTGAGCGATTCAGGGCCATCATGGCCCTCTTGTTTTTTTTTTGCCTTACCAGAGCACAACGTGCTCAAATTTAACTGTTGTGATCACCCTGTGTCCGTCGTCATGTGTAGTCAGCAGCCGGCTTTACTTTAAGACATATTCTCTGAAACGACTTGATAGAAAATTATGAAACTTGGCATGCATTGTTCTTGGGAGGCTTTTCACATATATTGCTAAAATGAGTTTGATTCAAGCACGCAGAATTCTGGTTGCCATGGAAACCAAGAGAATTTTATTTATCTTTATTTTCTCCGGTCAGAATTTAATTAAATTTGGCTCAAAAGATTTTGACTTTTAATGTAACATGTCCCTTTAAAAAATGAAGCCCCATGTGGTGGGATCACAGGTTCAGCTAGTTTCTTTATATATACTAGGCCTCTACAGATATTTTCAAAATTCTTCTCTCCTGAAATCAATAATCAGAATTAATTTTGTTTTGCATTCTTGGTCATTTACTGTAATTACTAAAGCAGTGTTGGTCCCTTGACAAATTAGACATACAGAGGGTCGCATCTCTTTTTCTTATAGAAGCTAAACAGAATTTTTTGTTTCTGAAATTTAACCAGGTTGCAGCTGAAGGTATTCTGGTACAACCAAGTGACCTGAATGTTTGTATTAGGCTGATGGTACTCTGGTGAGCGTTCTAGGGCCACTGTGGCCCTCTTGTTTATACAGTATTCTTCTCACCTCCTTCAATATAAATATCTTACATGCTTTAATTATTAGATGTAAGGGAAATAATCCTTACAGCGCTTTTGTAGATATTATGAAAATAGAAAAGTGTTTCTATTTTCCATTAAGTACATAATTTTTAAACGTAGAGGCATAGAATGATGGAAGAGTTTATGTGTTTATTGAAAACATCTTTATAGTATTTAAACAATAGATTCATGAACATATTCTTGTCTCAGTGTATCGTTTCGTACTATGTTCAAACATGATTGATACCAAATGTTATATTTTGTATATTGTCAAGTTGAAAAATAGAAAAATATTTATATTTGCGATTTTCCTTTGTATATACCAACAGATTGACAAATAAGTAGCATACCATAAAATGTGTTTGTATTATTTTTATATCCATATGAGTACAGTTGAATCATGGTAACATTGATAGCGAAAAAAAATAATGTTCGAAAAATCGCGAGGTTCGGAGTTCCGAGAGTGTTCTTCGTATCTTCTAATAGGGACTGGGAGTATTCCTCGAGTTAGGCATGATGTTCGTATAATTGTTCCTCGGGTTTCGCAGTTTTACTTTATATTATACATGCTCAGGTCCAGAAATGTATCTAAGAGGGCGTCCAGGCTATGGTTGCTTTTAGTATAAGAGCGAAATGTAAACCTTTTTTGGATCTGGGAAATCCCTTTTCTAAATATAAATCGCATATGAGGGATAGGGTCTGCGTGTTTTACTTTATATTAAACATGCACGGGCGATACAGTCAGGGTTGGTCGTACTATTAGGTCGAAACAAAAACCTTCCAAATACGGAAATCCCATTTTTAAAAAAATAAATCACATGTTGGGGTGAGGTTATATATATATATAAGAATTGGCTTTGTCACGCCCATTTACGTTCCGCCACGTATATCCTTGAGTTGATGAAACCGACAAACGTAAGGAATAAACAGTTCCTAGCTTACAAATTGTTGTTAAAGTACATAAAAATGATGAATAAATTGAAAATGTTGATGTCAAACGTTCGTAATGTGAAGAAACATGGAGCAGGTGGGTAAATACCAGGAGAAATGATGGACATGAAGTCGTTAGTTTTTCATGAGTTTTGTAGCAAACTCAAAAATATTATTTTATGAGCCTGTTATAACTTGAGGGAAAATATCTCATTCGCGCCGGGAATCACACGTTCGTATTTTTGTGTATAGAAAACAATTCTACAAAACGCCTCTTTATTTCTATAATTACACAATTAACAGCTACGTGTATTCAATTATTCATGAGTGTGTTTTTGGATCAGTTCTTTCTAGCTTCTCTTATGCTGTAAAAAGTCATTATGTAAAGACCACTGCAAGGAGGATCTTGGTAAAAGAATGAATAAATATTTTGGCTGATCTAGATTTTCTCCAACCAATTTCCTCATCGTGAGTACTAAAAGGTCATTATTTGTGAAAAATACAATTCTCAGGCTAATGCAATTGCTATCTGTAGCAAATAACATCGGCTTTTTGTAAGGTTTATAAATCACGCGATACAGAAATGTGCAGTTTATTTCCAAGTTCTCAAAACCTACAAACATTTCTTCGAAGTATCCCTGGCAGAACCAGTGCATTTCTATGGTGTGCCCTTTGGTAGAACTAATATAATTCGAGTTAGATTGCAAAACTTCGTACATGAACGATTAAATAGATCTTATTTGTAAGCGGAAGTCCTACAAAGTAACTTTTAATTTTTTATTTGCATAGTAAATCATGACCCATTTTGCTTCATGATACAAACTTTTCATTTTTTGTACAGAACATTTTTTTTTCTTCAAATTATGTTTAGCAAAACTGGCCCCAGGTTGGTCCAACGATGTATCTGAAAATAAAGGTATTTGGTCGCCCATTTAGAAACGCGTGTTTTATCTGGGTACTCCAGTTTAAAAGAGATGCTATCCATATTCTCGTGAAGGTCTGGGAAAGAAATGACCCTTCCTTAGCTGAATTCAATCTAAAATTTATATGTCTGAAACAAGTTTATTTTGCACGTTTCACTGTAAAGACTAGTAACGTCCGTTACCTTTCATATTTTAAATCTATTCCTCATATATGTTAGAAAAAATGTATATTTTTTTATTAAAAAAAGAGGAAAACTGACAAATATCTAGAACAGTCTAGTTTTGAATTACATTTTCAGTTTACGATTGTATTGAGTGTATGTTATGTTATTTTGTATTACTTATCAATATATACAGATAGATATCAGCCCCTCTCCGCGTGGGTTCGAATCCCGGCAGGGTCATTCGGATTTTCATGTGAGGAAGCCTTCCAGCTGGCT
The DNA here is from genome assembly GCA_021229015.1 of Solen grandis. NCBI lineage: Eukaryota > Metazoa > Mollusca > Bivalvia > Adapedonta > Solenidae > Solen > Solen grandis. The sequence continues at coordinate 56,597,848 of CM037788.1, forward strand.
TGCGGTAGCTCGGTGGTTCTTCCCGGATGCCTCCGTGCATTCGGGGTCTTCCTCCACCTGTAATTAGCTGTACGACGCAATATGACTGAAATACTGTCGAATCGACATTAAACTCAAATAGTCAAGTCAATTCAGATAGATATACTGGAAAGCATGTTTAAACATGGTCGAAGCGAGGTAATATAATCAGTTATTGAAATAAAAAGATTTAATGATTGTTTCCCCTGAATACTTTTTTTAACATTTGAGCTACAACTTTCCAAAACTGAGAAAGGTCAATGGTCGAAATGGACCAAAGTCTACAAATACATGTAATATATAAAACATAACATGCAGACATCTTGTACTATCAATATTTACCAAAAATGAAGTATACACTATTAATCAACAAGTATATTTAAAAATCAACTTGAAGAGCTGTAACTCAGTAAAATTGTGATATGCCGAAAACTGAAGGGAGAAATGAATTACTCGGACAATCGCAAGTCTCGCACTATTATAAGCCTCGATTGTCTTAGTCTCGAAATATCTTAAGTCTCGAATAATCGCAAGAAGCAGCACATCGCAAGGCTCGGAAATTCGCAAGGTTTGGAAAATCGCAAGCTCGGACAAAGTCTCGCTATATAGAAGGAAAATCTCAAATACTGGTAATACTTTTGATATACATTGCGATTACGATGAAATAAAATTAGAGTTGATCTTTTCATGACTTCTCCAGGAGCAAGGCACTGGCCCGACCTGGGAACAGTAAGTAGTAGTCATTGTAAGAACTTGTTTCTCTGTCTACACTAAATAAGTTTTAACTAAACTTAGTATCAAATTAAGAACATGCAATCACCCCCTAAACTAGGAGCTCATGGATTCGGTCACTGACCTTAACATTCAATCAAAGCGCTCAATGCGCTGAGAGACGGCAGCCGGATTAACAGGAAAAAACTATGATTCTTAATGATACAATACAATAGAGGCAAAAGCCACATGGCGCAAAAGCCACATGACGCAAAAACTCCACACACACTCCTGCAACTATAGTCGGTAGTAAGACAATCGAATACGCACTCAATCCGGAATTAGGGTCATGAACCTATAATTGTATGAACTTCAGAAGAAGGTCATTCCCTAGGACCCGATTTATATACATTCTCTACTGTTACTTAAGTGTAGAACTTGACAAGGTACTTGATGCTTTAGATACTTGAATGTTTGTTTCTATTTCAAAGTTAAGAAATGCTCTGGGAGAAACATAACTCGCTTTCATGCAAAATTACGCATGAGCTACTTTAGGTTAATTACAGACATTCGAAGCGCTACTTTTTTTTTTTACAGGAGTAGATCTTCAAGTATGTAAAATGGGTTGCTGTTCTGATTTATAAGAGTCACGGATATATTGTTCACGCTTAAAATGGATGTTTAGAGCAAAATAACACGTTTACAAACAACAGCACATGAATAGCGGTTACGGTTATGAATAAAAGGTCTGCGTAACATATTCCATTCGAATTCGTAAGTGCGGAATCGCATTGCGTGGATCCGCACTAAGCGCGGAGAGGTACAGTTAAACTTGTCATGGAAAATATGCAAATTAGCAAGGTCAGCGATGCTTGGTAAGCGTTTCTAGCTACTAAAGACGGCAGCAAGCTGTTACTGTGACACATACCCCACTTGCTTGGAGGGTCAACATATAAGGGTAGTGTTTAAGCTGACATGGTGCTTTACCATATGCCACTTGTCTGTGTCGTGATTTTGCAGTAAGACAACGTTATGTGTGTTGCATACTGAAACTGGATAGACCTGTTTATGAATGTTTGACCTCTAACCCACTCTGTCATAGTGTAGAGTTCATTTTAAACCCAAGGTCTGTCAGATCATGTATGTGGTATCATGTCACTTGTTATCGGTTAGCATAAGATACTGCGACTGTATGTGGTATCATGTCACTCGTTGTCGGTTAGCATAAGATACTGACTGTATGTGGTATCATGTACTTGTTGTCGGTTAGCATAAGATACTGCGACTGTATGTGGTATCATGTCACTTGTTGTCGGTTAGCATAAGATACTGCGACTGTATGTGGTATCATGTCACTTGTTATCAGTTAGCATAAGATACTGCGACTGTATGTGGTATCATGTCACTTGTTATCAGTTAGCATAAGATACTGCTACTGTATGTGGTATCATGTCACTTGTTATCAGTTAGCATAGATACTGCGACTGTATGTGGTATCATGTCACTTGTTATCGGTTAGCATAAGATACTGCGACTGTATGTGGTATCATGTCACTTGTTGTCGGTTAGCATAAGATACTGAGACTGTATGTGGTATCATGTCACTTGTTATCGGTTAGCATAAGATACTGCGACTGTATGTGGATATCATGTCACTTGTTATCGGTTAGCATAAGATACCAAGACTGTATGTGGTATATCATGTCACTTGTTGTCGGTTAGCATAAGATACTAGACTGTATGTGGTATCATGTCACTTGTTTTCGGTTAGCATAAGATACCAAGACTGTATGTGATATCATGTCACTTGTTGTCGGTTAGCATAAGATACCAAGACTGTATGTGGTATCATGTCACTTGTTATTGGTTAGCATAAGATACCAAGACTGTATGTGGTATATCATGTCACTTGTTATCGGTTAGCATAAGATACTGCTACTGTATGTGGTATCATGTCACTTGTTTTCGGTTAGCATAAGATACCAAGACTGTATGTGATATCATGTCACTTGTTGTCGGTTAGCATAAGATACCAAGACTGTATGTGATATCATGTCACTTGTTTATCGGTTAGCATAAGATACTGCGACTGTATGTGATATCATGTCACTTGTTTATCGGTTAGCATAAGATACTGCGACTGTGTGTGGTATCATGTCACATGTTGTCGGTTAGCATAAGATACTGCGACTGTATGTGATATCATGTCACTATTTATCGGTTAGCATAAGATACTGCGACTGTATGTGTATCATAACCTACAAATCTGAGGGACTGGATAATCATGCCAAATAAACCTATGTCAACCATTTTATCGTGTGTGCATCAAGCCAATTATTTGAAATTCCCCAAATCAAGACAAATACAGTATCTCGCTATCAACCCAATATGACAGATTCTGTGTGAATCTTCAAAAGCACGTTGGTTACCCAAAGTTCTCTTAATACTACATATATGGTACAAAACGTTTAGAGACACTGATCACCCAGGGTATAAATTCCATCCACACTGTTTTCACGCACAGGAAGTTCAACTTTGTCCACGCTATAAAATACAATCATTTTATGTTTAAACATTTAAAGAAAGGGGGTCCTATCATGACAAAATATTTCCACAATGATTTACATTATCTCACAGTGAATATTTAATTATCTCACACGGTGTCGTCTGCGTAAAGAATAATTTCAACAATTATTTGCTAAAACAAATAACTCCCACGTGGCTTGAAGTGTCCCCGTCCTCTTGTCTTTTTAATCACTGGCAACACTAACCATGTGATACATCAATTAAGATATATTAATTGATAGACGTACCGGGCCCAGTAACTGGGTCACAGCGTCCTGTTGGGTTGGCCAGAATTAGACTACCCCACTTGTTTTCTGTGGGCTGTTGGATCGTCAAACCGAGCTGTCACCTCCCCTGGTCATTTATAAGTCTCGCCTGGCACGGTACTTGGTCTATTAAAGTGTTGATATATGTCTTCATCTGTATTGCTTGATCAAATCATGAAGATCTCAAAGTGACGAGATATATTGCTGAATCGGCAAATTAGATTGAAATTGTCGTATGTATTTACGAAAGCAATCCGGTATATTAATCAGAGGAAATAAGGAAAATAAAAATAAATTAGGAAATAAATAAACATTTAATGAAAATCACGTCATGATCACGACGACATGTGTCAATAAACTTAAAATAGTATAAAATCGATACAATAAATGCCAAGTCATTGTTACTTTAAACTTTATTTTATTTTGGAAATCATGAAAACAATCAATAATACCTCATGAGACCACATCCCACTTCATGGCTGCCGGTCTACATGCAATGTTTATTGTCTCCGAGTAAACTATTAAAGCTCACATGCCTTGGTGCGGAGTCATATTTCACATAGAGTCTTTATATAGCTGAGATTGCTATCAACCCGGGCTGTTTATCGCGCTGTATCTCGATCTATCTCGATCTATCTCGACCCAGGGGAAGACCTTATCATGGCGGTAGGAACAAGTCGTTGTCAGACATGGAGACATCGACAGATGCCATTAGTTATATAGCTCCGCTGACAGAGAGTTCATTCAACATGGAAAAAACACCAATGCTCCAAATCCATTAAACGGGAACAAAAAAAAGCTTTCATTACTAACATCTGTATAACATCCTGTCCATTCGCCTGTCCGTCTGTCCGCTGTTTTTTTTTTTTTTTTTTTTTTTGTTTTTTTTTTTTTTTTTGTTGTTGTTGTTGTTGCTGTTGTTTTGTCCACATCCCATCTTGTATCCGACGGTTAGCAGGAGTTCTTAAAATAGAAATAAAAGGGAAACATTGGTTCAGACGAGAGCAGGTGGTTTATCAGTATGCATGCTTTTTTCGCTCTGATTATCACATATATCAAATACTAATACATTCTTCCACTACCTCATCCTATTTTTTTTCACAGCGGAGCAATATCATTTGGATGGAAATACAAAGTATGGTAGGCAGATTCGTGCAAAAAAAAAATCTTAGTTTCCGTTTACCTCGATCATGGATATTCATGTACAAATGTATGTCTTAGTGAATATTAATTGACTTAACTTCAAATTGTATATGAAACAATGGATTTGTCTTCTATGCTGTGCAGACTTTGTAGACTCTGAGCTTAAGTATTGTATGAGCGAAGAGAGCAGACCCTGATCTGATCTTGCAAAACAAAAAGTGGTGGGTTTATATAAAGCAGAGAAACAGGTTGCTTTTTTTGTGTATTAAAGTGCAAATTAGAATTTAATGAGATTAAGATCAAATTTGTTTGTACTGCATGGCACCCTGGTTTTGGTATTTGGTTGTAGAAGTAGTTATCTTTTTCCTTGTTCTTGTTTAAATATGTATATTTTAAAGTGTTAACTTAGTATTATTTGGGAAAAGCAATGAATCAATATACACATTTAATCAGAAATGCGCGATATGTAAAGGAATTTAGATCTACGACAAAAATGTTCTTTTTGATATGCATGGTTTAGCTTAAAAGAAGAATATCGCTTTGTGTACATTGTGGAAAGAAATCAATGTTTAATCATGCTGTGATTTAAATATTGCACGCTTGATATAATTACAATTCAAACATTTTATCTGATTGCTCACCTTTAAACCGAGGAAAAAAGATCACAGATTTTTTACTTAACAATTAGAGCAATTAACACCGATATAAACAAACATGAATAAACCCAGGCAAATATTATCAAAGCAAATCTCGAAAACCATTTTATCTTATCCAATAGAATCTTAACATATGATTCTTGACGTTCTACTCTACTCATTTGTACTAAATCACATACGGCGTTTTATCTCTGTCTATATGTATATGTATACGTATAGCACAACATAGCATCATTACAATATTATTATACAAGTTATGGTACCTACAAATCATGATCAAATCGGGGATCCTTTGTTTCCTGTTACCTTACTCTTTTTGTTTACTCAAAACCCAATACAGTATTAGGAGACTCAGTGTGTTTAGACGCTCGTTGTTCCAGTCATTATCTGAAGCCGAGTCATTATACAAATCTTAAAATAAAAGAAACCAATACACACCAGCATAATTGAACATTTCTGGCATCGCCAGATAAATTGAACAACAGGATACCAGTATCTGATCATAGTGGTCGGCACAAAGTAGGTACATGGCTAACCAGTGACAATAGTTAGTTATTCAAATAAATTCAATCAGAGTAACAAACATACAGACGGACAAGTAACCGAAAGATAGGCACAGGATTTGAAATAGTTAATAGATTGACAGATGGACGGATGGACAAGAATAATATTCTATCTATCCAGGGACTTTATATATACAATCGTACTAAAAGACCCTGACCTAACATAATGTATATGTATGTACCATATATGTGTTGTATATGTTAAAGAAAAGCTCTTTCTCAGCGAGAAAAAATAAACTACACATATGTTTCAATTTATAATATAACAATTAGGTATTCTCATGATGTATTGCATGTAACGTTTAAATAATATAATTTGCATATATCATATCACATGAAGAATATATGCATATGACATATATACATTTATGAAATATCAATCAAGAAGCATATATAAACATATAAAATGTAACAGTTAAACATATAAAAAGAAAATAAAACATAAACATGTAACAAAAGTAATGCATACATATATTATGAAACATAACATATACATGTATAGCATACAACATGTAATAAAAGTAATATGCATACATATATTATGAAACATAACATATACATGTATAGCATACAACGTATATAGCATGAAGCTGTTATTAAGACTTCCTCAACGAGATATATGTCTTAATTTTTTAACAATTTCACATTGTTCTTTATTCCATGACATATTGTAGATCAATACGCTGGAGATGGGGTATTATACTATTGTTAATCCACTTATGTTCCCTACTTATCGTTCAACAGATACGTTATCTATATTTTAAAGGTTTAAAGAGCAGATCCTTTTTCAAAGGTCATGTGACACTATACGACGCTTTTTATTGGCTGTTGCGCTTAGTCCGTATATCCTATTGACCAACCAGGGTAAATCTATAAACTCTAGATGCTTGTATGGTTACGACCCTAAAGTTCATGTTTGGAGAGACGGATTAACGGGAGATTATGACCGCTTAATTCGGTATTGAAACAATGAACTATGAATATTTTAAAAGCCAATACACAAAATAAAGCTGCTTAATCCAGTTTTGATTCGGACTTCTGTAAGGGAGTTTGCAATATAAAAGATTGTGTGTTTTTATTTGTTTAAAAAATCGGATGTAATCTCTGAGTTGTGTTAAATTTTGAAGCATAACAACATTTGACCAATAAAGTAAAATCAGTTGTGGATAAAAGGTACTTCAGGATTTACAAAATGGATATTTATTCATCTAATGAATTGATTAAAATATTTTTTCACGAAGAAATATAGAGCAGTGAAAAGGGAGAGTGGAAAAGTGACATACTAATACAGTTGGTAGTAGAAATAAAACTTTGCCATCATGCCGTTCGAGGCAGGAGGGAAAGGGGATCCCTTCCATGTGACTTACAAGTACGTCCTGAACAATGATATACGTTATATGTACAGCGGGTATCCCTTGCGTTATACTGGCAGACGGGAGCCAGATTATCCTAACTTCGACATGCTTCGACTGGCTCGCGAAAGCTCAAACCTTAAGAGAAAAACACTGAAAGTGTCGCGCTACATAGACCAAGATCCTTTCATGCTCCCAAGAGCTCCAGCCTTCCGGGACTATAGTAGACATAGCGTGAACCATATCGTAGATAGACTATTTAATGCTAGTTCCCGAACGTCCTCGGTATCGGAACTCGGAAAAACGGCTGAAGATCGGAGATGCGTGTCGCAGCTACGAGAACCCATAAAGAAGGAGATGTTCCCTAGTTACAGGTCTCTGTCCCCGGAACAAGTCAAAACCGTGTCCAACCGGTTGTACCACACCCACACGCACATGTCCAATTTGAAAAAGCGCGACCCGGATGAAGTTAGAGCAACCCTGCCTATCCTGAAAAATAAACCGGATCCGGACAATATACGCCGACCGAAGAACCCTATGCACACACATCCTTGGGACGTGTCCGGTCTTACACCGGTAGACTCTTAATGATGGTTGGTTATGTATTATATAGTGTTACTATTTATACATGTTATTAATTATATACGACACAATTTAATTAAAGATAATTATTCAGATCATCAACGAATTTCACCAACACATGAAATGACCATGCTTGGAGCATGGATTCCCATCACTAAATATATCAACATAAAACAGATAAATTTAGATTGTTTTGTGCCAGTGTTAATAACGATGTTATTTATATACTTATTTATCTATATATAGATGCAAAAGATTGTATTCTGGGGCTGATCATTGCCACTTGCTGATAAGCATTGCCAAATGAGAGTATACATGTAGAGCTATTGCGTTTGAACACAAGCTGACATGCTGTCAAAGGGTGGTATGCTTTGGGAAAGAATGAGAGATGACATCGCTCGTCAAACGCTGAAAAAATGAGGTTTTAAATGTGGTAGTGGGTTTTGGTGACAAACTGATTTGATTGATAGTTTATATTCTAATAACTAACGGGGATATTTCTTATTACTCGTGAAACACACACACGCTAAATTTATTCATTGTTAGTATAATGTGTTTTCTTATTTTGTAATCATTTTATCGATACATGGTTTGATTGGTTTTCTACTTAGGACGTATTGTATCATTGCAATTATTTTCATGGCAGTGAAAGTTTTTATAACGGGAATTTATGATCCAAACAAGCAGATGCTGTGAGTGATCTCCCTTGCTGGGAATTTTGGCCGCCATTGTAGTCACTTGATAATCGCGTGATTATGGTCAATGAAGACGTAAGAAAACTACTGAGGTTTGCATATGGTGCATTTGGTATTTTATCAAAATTGTAATACAAATTTCCCACTTAAGTAAACTTTACGATAATATTGTTCACAAGTCATTGGGTTTTGGTTTTGGGCCATCCATAATTCGGAACCCCTCGGTTCCGGATGTTTTGAACGAAACTAGCATTTAACCTTTCAATTTTCAATCAAACCCATATGGTTTATATTTTACAGTGTAACTTTTCTCCCAATGTTATGCACTGCAAATGCCTTGCGTATGTGTCGTTTCTTTGTACAGGAGGCTTATGCGTCCCTCCTTTATATGAGTATACGTGTTAACAATTTGACAGCAGCGGTAGTCCGAGATTGTCTTGCTGTGATCTTTATCATCCATATAGGGAGTCTATGTACGTCTACCTTTAGTTCTATGTTTAATTTGATATTTGAATTGTCTAGTGTCTATCTATTCGTTTCTATTCATACAAAGCGATCTAATTCATCATCGGCAAATTCAGTGTTACAATTTAAATATTGAAGTGTTTAAATTTAAATTGACACACTGAAGTTTATAGCATGTAATGTCAATAAAGAGATTAGGACTGTCTGTTTTTTGTGTGTCTTATTTTTTTTCTTTCTCTCTGTACTTCACATTTCTTTTTGTTTAAGCATTCAGCTGTAGCTCGTTGCTATAACAACAAAACATACCTCCAGACGATTAATTACGTGCGTACTTCAGTGACATTGTTTCAGGGCTTGATGTAGACACAGGTACCCGTGCTGAGGGCTCTGATATAAAACCAGTAGACAATGCCCCATCAATCTGTTTACACACTGTCGTAATTCACCCGATATCCCGATCATCGAGGTGTTCCTTCAATAACCAATACTACCCGTATGCAGTTTAGCCCCAACCCCGCGAACTTGCATGATCACGAAACAAACCTTAAGTGATCACATAAAACCTGGTAAATAATAAAATAAAATAAAGCCCATAATAAATATTGAATAATTTTACCCTTTAGTGGGTTTTACGTGCCACTGTGACATACCACATCCTCGCATTATACCTACACCTGGCTCGGATTCCACCAACTGGGCGAACTTTTCCACTCTTGTTTCTCTAATAAAACAACAAAACTATTTTTCTTAACATATATGACTAGTTATTGAGATAATAATGTCGATGTAGGTACCCGTATTATAACGTAATACAGGGATGGTGGAATGCGTTTATAACTAATCTAAGAATCTAAGTCTTAATTCTAGTTAAGTAGCGTTGGTAATCGAGTATGGTCAACCTGTCCCGGAACTATCATACCTTTAGGCTAAGGGCCAATTATGGGGTTAGCAGTATAATTATGCTAGTTTTACGATTTGATATGACGCTGTCGGGGATCAAACATACAGTCCCTGTTCTAGAGGCGGATACTCTAAACCCTCAGCCGACTGAGACGATGCCTTTGAAGTAACTCATTCTTTAATTTTAGACAGATGTCTAGTATTACGGTTTTGTTAAGTACGTATGTCTTCGTAATGCGTATGTTGAAAAATGTTCTTAAACTTGGTGTCAAATTCCAGATGAATGCATAATTAGATATGATCGCGCATGAATACATACCATCCACACTGTTGAATACAGGTACGCGATAAATCCTTGTCAGCTGATCAACGTTAACTATTTGTTAACCCTGAAGTAGGTGGCACAGGATTGGTTCACGTTCATATAACACACCAGTGTGTCATTTAAATACACCTACCCTGTCGGAATAATCCGTTATGTAATCTTTTCTTAAATTAAGTTCAATACATTGTGTCAGACAGGAGTAGAGCTTATGGTAGACGGGATATAGTTTTACATAAGTTTATATTTACATAAAAATGAGCTAGCCTTTAAATTTTATGGTCAATGCGTTACTACTTACACCTAATCTCGTTTTAAATGGCCATTTTCTTGGAAAAATAATAAAAGAAAATATTTCTGAATGCGATCTCACTAAGGTTAGTTATGCGCACATTCAGTTCATTATCAGTTAATTATCTCTTACAAAACATGCATTTCTTAATGTTTACCAAACAAATTTCAAAATATATATTGTTTAAAAAACTATTAACAGAGCTTTGGTCTGATTAAAATCTTATATATTATAAAAGTTGAATCAGGCTAAAGCTCTGGAAATCGTTTCTTTTAAAAAATCGACGTCAAAAATAAATTGCATACTGTAAAATAATTAGTTTTTGTTGAACTTAATTTTCGTTGAATCTGAGTTAATATCATGGATTTGTGTGAAAGAAAATGGAAGGGTTCGTGTGATTAAAATCAATAAATCCTCGAATATAATTCCCCATAAAAAATAACTAATAAATAGTACTAATTAGTTTCCAAGGAAGCTAATTGTGGCCTAGCTTACAATAACTCTACAGTTATCTCCCGTTTATTTTTTGAACGACATTGCGGCAAGTTTGGACATAATAAAGCTCTTGGATATTACGATAGTTTTGTTATATGACGATATACACGAGATGGTTCCCCGTATCATACGACACTCGCGATATTTTTACAATCATCAATCTAACCCGTAGAGCAAAGGAGGGGTCAAGAGTTGGTGTGTCAACGGTAATTTTCCGCTATTATATTTTCTTTAGTAATTGTTTTACTTTATCGTAACTGCGACAGTATTTCAGCCAAATAGCGACGTCCAGCTTATTAACATTGGAGGAATATCGAAATACACAGAGGGGGAACTACCGGCCCACAGCAAGCGTCAGAGTGACCTGCCGGGACTTGAACTCACAGCGGTGAAGGGCTTGTAGATAGTAAGTCAGTCACTAAGACCACTCGGCCAGGGAGGCCACTGGTAAATGAATGTACCATGATGACATCTCTTCTATATTTTGTTCAAAATACCAGTGGTAGAAAATGCGCGCCGTAACAGTCGAATATATACCGCGACAAACCGTTATAAATTCGCACCGTTGAACCAACATGTAGTATAACTTGCTAGTGAGTGATCTCCCTTGGAGTGATGGCGATCTTTTTGTTCAGCCTATCAGTTTTAAATATTTTTATACTCTTTACAAGTGAATCTAGAGGTGAGACACTATACAAATGTGCTTTTAATGCAATCACAAATGCTCGACAGAATAACGAATTTTCCTCTGACGAACTCTCTTTGTACTGGAAGATAAATATAGTGAAAGGGGTGGGTGGGGTGCGATACAGATGGCACTCGCCTGTCAGAGAAATCTCTAAACCATATCAGTTTACCCTGTTTTTACTGCTCTGTGGTGATGTTGAGATAAATCCAGGACCCCTAAAACATGACTGCAGCGTGTGTCTAAAGACTGAACAAAAACCACCAAGTACTCTCGTGTATCAAATGTACGAGATGGACTCATAAAAAATGCTCACAGCTCAGCAATGAGGCTTTCCAAAGTTACAAAAATCAATGCAAGAATGGAAAACCTCTTTATGATTTCATTTGTCCAAATTGTTATACACTAGATATCCAGACCAAACCTGTCTCTCCAAGTCAAACCTGCATGGTTACGAAAAGCAGCGAGGACGAAACAACGGAAATCCTACCAAGGGAGGTACCACATGTATGCCCCCTAACCGCAAACGACAGCTTTATCCGCCCAGCAGATGAAGAGGAAGATTGGAGTGACCTCCCTTCCCCAAATCAAAATGGCAGCTCCCATAACATTTCGCTGTCAACAACAGATCCAGACGTTCCGGAGAACTACAGTGCCTTTGGAGAACTTAAACAAGTACGTAATATAAATAGGAAACGACTACTACTAGGATACCTCAATATAAATAGTATTAGATACAAATTCCAGGAATTAAGGGAAATTTTCGATGATAAACTGATTGACTTCTTCACAGTAGCCGAAACCAAAATAGACAGTTTCTTTAGCAGTAACCTGTTCTTAGTAGAAGGGTACAAGATGGAAAGAAAAGATAGAACAGCAAATGGAGGTGGTATTATGACGTTTGTACGAGCCGATCTTGCCGTGAGGCGAAGACATGACCTTGAATGTGACACGATTGAAACACTGTGTTTTGAACTGTTGATGGAAAAGAGAAAATGGGGAATATTATGCTCGTACAGGCCACCATCAATGTCAGACACTACCTTTGAAAATGATTTGTGTAAAACACTTGATAAAATGCTTATTTTCTATGACCACATTATCATCATGGGTGACCTAAATTATGATATGTTCACTCCAGCAAAACACAAACCTATTTGTATTATACAGGATACATATAATATAACAAATTTAGTAAAAGAAGCAACATGTTTTACAAAAAACAATAACCCGTCTGTTGTAGATGTTATCTTATCAACTTCTAAAAATCTAATGTGCAATACCACTGTGTTAAACTGTGGCATAAGCGATTGCCATCGCATGATAGTAACCTCACTTAAGGAGTACATACCCCCTCAAACTAAAAAACAAGTACTGTTTCGCAGTTATAAAAAGTTTGACGAAACTAATTTCAATCATGACTTGTCTTGTGCACCTTTTCATGTAGCTGACATTTTTGATGAGGTTGATGACAAATACTCATTTCATGAGACATTACTAAAAGATGTCATAAATGAACAAGCACCACTGAAGACCAAATGTCTAAAGAAAAACCCTCCACCATATATGAATGCACAATATCGAAAAATGATCTATAGAGTAAGACAAGCCCACAATAATTTCTTGAAAAATAAATCTGCAAGTAACTGGGAAATTTATCGGAAACTAAGAAACGCTAAGGAATCCCTTAAGCGTACATCAATTCAAATTTATTTTATGGAAAGATGTGGTGGAGGACCAAAATCAAAAGACTTCTGGCCTACTATGAAACCATTTTTATCAAATAAAAACCTATCCAAAAACAGTGACATTATAATTAAAGACAAGAAAAGTTAATATCAGATAAAACTGAAGTTTGTAATCTGCTAAATAACAACTATGTTAATATTGCAAAAAATATTGGAACAAATACTACTACTCCAGCTGACTCCAGTCATCCTAGCATATTGAAAATCAAACAGAATAACCCAAACACAGATGTTTTTAATTTTGTACATGTTACAGAAGACCAGATTCTTAGGCATTTTAACTCTATCAATGTTAAAAAAGCTACAGGTCCTGACTGTATCCCTCCAAAACTTTTAAAAGCTGCAGGTAAAACTCTAGCTGCCCCAATAACAAATATAGTCAACTGTATGATTGATTCTTCAATATTTCCTGACAAACTACAAAAAGCCCAGGTAACTCCAATCTTTAAAAAAGATGATCCTTTTCTGACAAAAAAAATACAGGCCAGTGAGCATTTTACCTTCTATGTAAAAAATCTTTGAAAAAGTACTTAATGAACAACTTAGT
>CM037788.1:56611952-56647012 GCA_021229015.1 Solen grandis
CTTCCAGCAAATAATTCACAAATATAAGTATGTACCAACGATATTGACTTTATTATTACATTTATTACAATATAATGGTTATTATTTATATTTTTATATGATTAGGATTAAATGAATTAAAAAACTGTTCTTTTTTTATTCATGCGAATGATTTTCTCCATTGTAGTTTCATGAATCCATTGTAGTTGTATGCATGCGATGTTTTATTCGACTTCCATTTCTCGAAGCATGGCAATACCATGCTCTTGCATGGTATCCTGGTGCTATTAGTCTACAGAAATCTCCTTTTGTCAAACTTACACAATTATTGAACTGAAAATTATGTATAACAGTTTGTTATGCAATATATATACATGTATATAATTACGATTAATGACAAAATAAAATTGGCTATAAAAGCAAATATTGCATGCACACAGATCTAGAACAGATACATTAAAATAATGGAGATTTTTTATATGTGTTGCTCATTATTTATCTCAAGTCCAACTTTTTCGTTACATATACATGTTCATATTTACTCCGATTTCACAACTAGAGCTTCATGACTAAAAATATCAGGAAAACAAACGAGTCAAACCGATAAGCTGCAATGATTTGCATATCCGCAACAAGTCTTGTCCAAACACACTTTCAAAGTTAACACATTATGTTGAAAGGTATCAATATGGAATTATTTTTGCATGTACATCTTACTTCTTCTTACATAAAAGAAATTGGATCACCAAAGCAATATCAATATCAATATGCGGAAAAAAAATACGTTATTCGTCTGGAAGTTAAAAATGGTATCACACTTTTATTATATTATTTCTTACTGTCTGACAATAGACTGTATACGTTTTTGTCAATAAACTTTTGAAGTTGAAATTTAAGGTTTTGTACACGAGTCGAGATGTTGTGTTGTTTTTAGTATGACCAATATGATTCCCGTGTGGCTGCATCACGTTTAAGAGATAAAAACAAAATTCTTAGAATTTGTTCAAGACATCTCTTGATTAGTGGAAATCAGAACTACAAAATCAACAGACACACTGGAAGGTCTGTTTCGGCTGCACGAAACCAATCTAATACATGCACAATATTGGGTCACCATAACAGCAAGCGTTAATCACATGACCAACAAAACTATATTCGTCCACATGGTAAACAGGAAGTGATCAAATTTAAATTTACGCATCAGCATATTCGAAAAATAATTATAGAGTGTTTTCATGTCACAGACATATAATACAAAATTAATTATCCAACACTTTGACAAGAATTAAGCATACCGTATTGTAAAGTTATATTCAAATGTTTGATCTTTATTTCTTTTTTACAAAATTTGGCATATTTTGGTTTAAAAATAAAAATCGGTTGTTTGGAAAAGCAGGTACATTTACATCCATATTTCACAGTTCCAAATTAAACACTCTGTATATTTATTACTGGCGTGCGTTCAGTATGACAAACCGTATGCAACCGTAGGCTAACAGTCAGCTATGAAACTGCCTCAGTGTCATAACCCACGATGGTGACGTATACCCATGTACAGCATAAGGAGTGCGTGAACAGCATGCTATATGGTCCAAAGACAACCCCGTAGCTGACTCTAATCGACCGGGTTGCATACGTTTGACAGGTGTGCTACTCTTGAGGTAGCGTCCAGTGACCATTAAATAATAACTGACTTTTAATTTAAACTTAAGGCAGTATATTTCTAAATATGCTGCTTTACAAATATGTAATAAAGTCTTTATTTCATAATGATCATAAACCTAATCTTCCAATTATACTCTCTCGGTGATATTAGAGAAATCGTGTTGTTAACTGCAAATTACAGAACAATAATGTACGAACGAAAAATCAGAAAGTTGTTACCTAACGATTATTTTTCTTAATAAAAATATTATATGATATGCTATTATCCTTAAATACCTGTACCTGTATCTGTTATTATACATGTTCCCGCCAATAATGAATTAATGAGATAAAATGTCAGTATAATGCATGAAGATATATAGATTCCTGATTGAATGAAGAAATTACTAAAAAAAACCTGTTTTTACTGATCAAACCTACATCAAATCCTTTGCAAATATCTACTGTAAATGAACACATATTCTCTGAGCCACTGACATAAAAGATATCAAATCATGTGACTAGAAAGACGGGAAACTCATTATTATGATTTCGCAGCTGATGTGAGTTGGTTGCTCACACAATAGTTTCAATGTGTTTTGTACTCTGGTTCCCGGTCATCCTCAAGATTCCAGATAACGTAATGTAAGGGGAAGGTACCCCAGATGAAACTAATTGGAACACATTGTGTGAGCAAATCGCCCAAGACTGACTTCAACAATGGAGGTTACTGAGCATTACTGGCAGATAACCTACAATATATTATTATGCAGAAATTTATTAAACCACTAACAAGTATTTTAACGAACATACAATTAAGTATTATACTCCACTTTTGCTCAAATCTATTTATTGTATTTTAACTCGATTGAAACTTATACTTATCCCTTTCGACGGTTCCTGTGTTGGACCAACTTGGGAACCTCAAATATTGACGTATATTGAACGAGGTGTGTTCAGTACTCATACAAATCTGGATATATAAAATATTTAAAAATGTTTATTTATTAATTTATATGCGGTCAAATTTATGTACTAAACATAGTATAAAGCTTTGATGCATCTTGTACTCTTTCATATTTTACATTGAGTTATTGAAAAGTGTAGTATGGTGCAATGGTGTCTCTTGGTAGCGGTGGACGTGTACATGTACAAGCAAGATGGGACCGGCCGTGTGGTTAGTGTGTCCGACCCGGAATCGGGGTGCCTTGAGTTTGATCCCCGGTCGCGAAATACCAAAATCGTAAAATGGTATTGGTATAGCTTCCTTGCTTGGTGCTCAGCATACAAGCCTTTAAGGTAATTCCGTGACTGGTTGTTCCTATGTCGGGATAATGGGACAGGTGTGGTATCATGCCACATGTCTACGGCGTGATTCTGCAGAGTGGCTGCACTAACACACAAACAACCAAACACGAGAGTGTTGAAATTGGACTTTACAGAGCTCGAATCGGGTGTTATCTCATGCCAAAATAGGTGAACAAGTGAAAAAAGGGGAATGTATTCTTGTCACCAAACGTAGTAGTCTTCAGAGGTTGAAAGAAGCGTGGTCAATGTCGATTGTGACATGTGGAGATGTACAAACTTGATCTTGGACCTAAGGGGTCGCAGAGATGTACTTTCCTTTGCTCATATAGCGGTCAGTCATGACCGTGGGGGACTCGTTTTAGCCCTACCAGGAATCAGGGCGTAGAGCTCGATTGACCCGACCTTTTTTACGCGATATGAGTCATAAAAATAAAAGATTTTAAAGATCTTTCATACTCTTGTACATGTAGTCCATATCATTACGTTTCGGTCTGAGATTTGCAACTGAAATTGAATAAACTCAATTAAAATTGTGTAAAAATTTGCTTGGTTTAAAGGAAAACTGATATAAACAAATTATCAATTAAATAATTTAAACTTTAATCATACATGCAATAAAACAGTTATATAGTACACTTTCTTGCAGGTTATTGTGTGGTACCAGCTTATGTAGAAGAATCTTAGGGATTGCCTTGAAATGTAGGCAAGACATACTCTATTTTCATATATTTTACGTGTGCTGGATGCTTGAGGATTATCATTGTAAATTTCATCAACACATACTCTATTTTCATATATCTTACGGGGTGTAATGCTACTGTAAATTTTATCAAAAACATACACTAATATCACATATTTTACCGGTTTGGTATGCTCGAATATTTCCACCAAAACATTCACTGTCAACAAGATATTTGTCAGTTGTGGGGCTCGATGAATGATACAGTTATTTTCATCAAATCATATACATTCATGATTCATATATTTGTGGGGTTTTTTTAAATAAAAGAGGACTGTTTTATTAAAATGATTTTACACCAAATTATAGTTTATATTTATTATATGTTAATACATTTGGTATCAATACATTTTCTCCTAGCATGTTTCTCTACACTTCCATGGTTTATTTAATGAATTTGATACGCTTGAGTCTAAAATTTTACTCATTCGTACTTAAATACCAAACTGATAAGGCCGATTGTAGGATATTTTTACAGTATATACAACGTATATTGACACCGGTCACTTGGTGTGGGTATTGAAATAATGCACTCTGAAAAAAAAAAAAAAAAAAAAACTAGTGTAAGTCACACAAACCCTCCGATTCCATTACGTAAGTATTATTATCTTCACGATTAATCCCATTAATTGGAATAGAATTTTCTGAATTAAAAAAAAAAAAATTATACAGTATTTAGATACTTCGAGGTAGCTGTGTCGGTTAAATGTGTTTAGGCCTACATGTGTATTCCGACAATAATGAAAAATATGTGTGTCTGCACTACTGCAGCAGGATGCCTTTCATTTTGTAAAAAGAAATATGATCTAAAATGCATAAGAACTCATGAAACCTATTTATTATCTATGTTGTGTAACTTTGGAATACATTGAGATATATGGAAGGGGAGGTAACAAACACGAAATTATGCGTGTACACCTAAATAATTGATATTTTATATTAATATATTCATTAAAAACAAATATTAATACATTAAAACGCTAAAATATTAAACCTTTTTTTGTCTCTTGTTTAATTTTTTTTGGACACCCCTCCCGTACCCACCCCACCGCACATTTGCAACATGCCTTCTGAAAATCCTGGGGAAAGCCTTGAGTCCTTTAAGCTAAAGGCAATATAAAATTCCTAATGTAAGGAAATTAGAATAGACTATTAAAAATATACATAATAATATCATTTCATAATTATTCATATATTTATAGATTTTTTTTTTTTTTTTTGGATTGGAACCTACTGTATGAAATATGTGTAATGACATGATTAAATTGTATGTGTATTATTTCAACTCACAGTCACAAAGGTGATTTCCACACACACCAAAAAAATAATGAATCACCTTCATCGGAATATAGCCTAGAAGAAAATTGTATAATCAAGCAAGCTGGGTGGGTAAGGGAGACTTGTTCTCACTTTGATGAATGCTAATACTTTATTCCGGAATTCAGGTTAAATGGAGAACCTACGCCATCACAAATATAATGGTTAAGGAGTGTAATTGAAGTCAGACGTTTAACCCGTCGCAACAAATTTTTACTTGTCGCAATGTTTTGAACAGTACATTTTTTTGTAACAAATTAGAAGTTTTGATTTTGTTGGCCGTTAATTAAAAGTTAACGCATATATATCTTTCTGGAGAAAAAGGATAATAAAACATTTGTTTATTCCATCTTGAACCCGCGTCGGTGAATTTATGGAACGTCGGTTTTTTCCATAAACTTTAAGCGACACTAATGCCTATACACTATTAACCCATATATATTCTGAAAGAACATAGTTTCCAGTTTCCAAAAATAGTATCTTCAAGAAAATCCATCCATAAATAAAAAAGATACAGCAATTTAAAAATCAACATCTCCGATCAGAATTCGCTCCGACAACGAAAAGATCAATCGGTACCTACAGTTCGTTGTCGGAAATTTCCGATCGAATTCCAACAGTCCGACCGGAGAAAAACGATCGTTTTTTCTCAATGCCTGCTTTATTTTTCAGAAACATTGGGTGGTTGTTTATTGTTATCACCTGAACTTAGAATGCAAAATAATTATTGATTTTGATGACAATGATGACGTTATTTGCGTGAATTTATTCGTGTGATTAATTATAGTGTAATTGGGGTAAAAACAAAAACAGAGGTAGAGCGTCTACCGATACTGAAGTAACATACTGTTTTTAATGGAAAATAACTAAACATTTTCTTATTTTTGACTTAAACAGTAACCTATTATTACTTTTTAATGTATCTCACTGCCTCTCCTTTTCTCTCTCCCCACTTTTTCTCTTCCTCTGTTTTGTTGCATATAAAATAATGTATATATAAAGTAGGAAAATCTATTGATTTTCCCCGATCACTTTTCTCCAATCGGAGAAAAACAATCAATTTTTTTTCTCAGTAGACCTTTAACTGATGTTATTTTTCATACGCAAGACATTACTTAATGCATCTCTCTCTCTCTCTCTCTGTTTTGTTATGAAAATATTCGCACGGCCACCTTTTTTTTTCTTTCTTTCTATCTCTTGAAATTCAGTCTTGTTTCTCTCTCTCCCTCTCTATCTGCAAGAGCATTTGCGGAATTTATCCATAAATACATCAGTTATTGTTTGTTAGATTCAAAACAGTAATGTTATTGTTTCTTTTGTAATTTAGTTGTCTAGATCTACATCTACTTATTTATTTATCTTACTCTCCATATTTTAGTCTACAAGTGTTACCAAATTCCGATTTAGATGACTCTCATGCTTTTGAGTCCATTTCTTATCTATAGATTTCTTTTGCTGATTGTTTACTAGAGCTTGTCAAGAATGAAACCTACTTGTCACAGGGTGAAAAAAGTGCAGCCTGACTGAGACTCAAACACGGAGCCTTCACTTACCAACTGAGCTACCAGTGGTGGAAGCTTACACATGATTCTCATCTATTGTGAGTTAATCAGTTATTGGTACCGTGACATACTTTCCCACCAAACTGGAATTTGTCCTTGAATTTCCAAATGGATCCAGAGAACCTCACAGCACTTAACCCATTACTCAAATTGTGTTCCAAATGTCACAGGTTGAGAAAAATGTGCAGCCTGACTGAGACTCTTTACTGGGACCTTTCCCAGGCGACCGTAGTATCAGATGAGCTTCCTGGCCTCATAGACATGATTTTCTTCTATTGTGAGTTATTGCTAATGATTCAAATGAGATGTAGCAGACCACACCAGTATTTGAAACTGAGGTCCTTGATCAAAGGGATGGGTAAGCTACAGGACCACATACAGAAATCTACCATAGATAAATGTACCTCCTGCCTGGGAACTGAACACGGGGCCTTACCCTTAAAAGGTAATTACCTGTACTGACTGAACTACCTGATCGTTTACACACAGTGTAATGATTTCTTCCCTTTTGTGAGTTATTGGGTACCATGTCATACTCCCTGCCAAACTGAACAAGATGAATATGATCTCTGATCACATGCAGCCCGGTGATGTTGGGCTTCATATGTCACAAGTTAAGAAAAATGTGCAGTCTGACCAAGACATGAACCCAGAACCTTTGGATATCAGAAATGCTTTACCAACAGAGCTACCCAGCCACTTATGCATAGTTTTCTCCTATTATGAGTTATTTGTGCCAAGACAAAGAGTTACTTATATGAGTAGGCTATAGATTCTCCCTGAATTCAGAGGACAATGCGGACTTTAATAATATCCAATTCGACATGATTGCATGGGAAATAGAATGCTGGTTTTCCACATGCGCAGATCTAGAGGGCAGAGGGGGTGGGGACTGGGGGTCCAGACAGACCCTGTGGGGCCTCCTTGGCCGAGAGGGTAAAGTCGCTGACTTTAACACTCACTCAGCCCCTCACCGCATGGCTTCGAATCCTGGCAGGGTCAATCGGATTTTCATGTGAGGAAGCCTTCCAGCTGGCTTGCGGTAGGTCGGTGGTTCTACCCGGATGCCTCTGTGCATTCGGGGTCTTCCTCCACCTGTAATAAGCTGGACGTCGCTATATGACTGAAATACTGTCAAAGTGATGGTAAACTCAAATAGTCAGTCAGTCAGCCAGCCAGACAGACCCCTCATGAGAATTAGCTATTATGCATAAAAGAATGAGAGACATGACCCCATTGGACCTGGTAATTATTGCCCCCCCCCCCCCCCACAATGAGACAAATTGCTGAATCCGTGCATGTTCCAGGTAACACTTCAGTGGATATTATCAATCTCAGATTGACAGTATGTGCTATCACTCTCCTGGGATATGATATTTATATAGTGTACCAGAGCAGGATTTGAACCCAAGATCCCTGGCTTATAAGGGGTTGAGCTAACAGACTGTTCACACAAATCTCTTTCTAATAATGGTTACCAGTACTTAAATATTTAGGCCTTTATATATGCCTTTGCATATTTTGAATTTCCTCAGGCCAGAATTCATAGAACAGCACAAATTACTATGTTCTTGACAAACCCAAGGATGATATATTTGAGAGAAATACTCTAACCACTTGGCCACTGCAGCCGGTTTCTCTTCTTTATTGCTCTGTATATATAAGACAGTTCACCAATATCATGCAACTTATCTAATGGCATTACATCACAGACATGTTTGTATCATGTGATGTTGACAATATGAATTTCAGACATGATGAAATTTCCCTGATTGAGATTACTTTAATGACATATTAACTTTAGACTTCACATACACTGTATTTGTTAAAAAGAACTTTATATAAAATTTATAGACTGATTGATGGATTTGTAAATTCAGAGAGTATTGTGCATGTGCACCCCAAACACTCTAAGGGTAAATCTAAATGTTTTGTGCCCATAAAGACCTTGTGCACTAGAAAAAGTTCCAACAGACAGCAGATCTTTGAAAAAAAAATGTTTAAAAAGTGCTTTTGCAAGTTATATGGAATGATATAATACTGTTAATTAATACCTGTCCAGACTGCTTGCAAATGTTTAATATTTTTAAGGTCTGTCTTAGTGCACCTGTCAATATTTTGCCCCAGGAGGGGTATAGGCTAACCTGACAGGGGAACTTGACTTTTTTTCTTTCATCACCAAAGGGCAATAGAAATTTGTCAAATGGATATGCTTTGCAGTTTGCACAGGATTCTGGCCTGTTGAGAACATTCTTCTGTCAAAAGTCCCATGTATGCCCCCTCCCCACAAACCCTGGGGCAAAATATTGATAGGTGCATTGGAAACTCTGAATTCCAAGAGTTACATAATTACTTTAAAGCAGCATAACACAGGCCTATGTCATAGTCCAATAGCAATATGTTTGATACTAAATGTTTTTTGGGAAAAAATGTTCAGCAGCCATGGGAGTCAAACACAAGACCCCTGGTATACTCTAGGAATTTTCAGTGAATTGTACTGTGACACTATATTCATATTATAAATCCTCCTTCAGCAACAGATTCAAAGAAATTGCAACATGAATTCTTTCTTTTTTTGGTTAATTTTTGGAAAAACCTGACTGAAAAGTGAATCTTTTATAATTGTGCATACTTATATACTGTAGTTTATAGTTTTATGCAACTTGGTTCTCATTTTTGTCAGGCACTTCTGTAGAATATTCATTGAGTTTGTGCTATGGCTATTCCATTTTATAAATGTTTTGGTTCTTGCAGTTTCAGATGTATAGTGAAGCAAACTGTGCTTGACAAATTGGTGAATTTTCTTTGTTTTATGAAATGATTTGTTGTGGTATGTATTCATGATCAAAGACTGGTTACTTTCAAGGCATTGTTTACATACCATTTTTACTATTGTGATGCAACATCTTTAATTTTTGCCTCAGATGCATAGGTAAACAGAGCAGGTATCTTCTGTTTGTTCATGTGCATACAACAATGTAAATCATATTCTAAAAAATATGTTTTCATAGACCATTTTAAGTTGGATAAATGAATACTTATCAAGTAAAAAAAAAAATGTAAATGAATATCTATGAGGTACATACAGCTTTAATGGAGGAGTTCCTATGACACATTTGTTACATGTACTTATAAACATACTTTTGATGATCTATCTCCCTCTCTATCAGGCACGCAACAAAACATACACGCAAGTTTTACTTACTCAGTTTATTGAAAACTTTTCATTTTAATGACATAACAAAGTTGAAATTATAATTTTATGACAGCTTTTGTATTATATAGGTTTCTCTCTGACTTGGAACCTTAGCAAGGTCCCTATTACAGATATAAATTCCCTTTTTCCTCACCTTGGAAATCATTTGAAAGTGAAAAACTTTATGTTCATGTAATGTGCAGCTCCCAAAGTTGTTACATTGAAGTGTACCATTATGATTTTTGTAACGCATCGAAAGAGGGTCAGTGATTGACTTTTACCTTGTAGGACAGCCCTCTTTATGGGGAATGAGGATCATTTTAAAATAGTAACTTGAAGAGCCAGCAACATAAAATTTTAACAATAAGCAAAGCTACCCCCCCTCGAGAAAAAAAAGTTGAGGTCATCAATCTGATTTTGGTGGCGTCGTCGGAAAAGAATTTAACCTTGGCCATAACTTCTAAACTACTAGTATTAAAGCTTCTGTCATCAAACTTCATATATACTTGTTCACTATAACAAGGGGTATATTTCCGTAAAGGGTCATAACTCTTAAGTCCATTTTGACCAATTTATCTCCCTTTTTTTTTTTTTTTAAATGTATACAGTGAAAAACTTTAACCCTGACCATAACTTCTAAACAAATAAACCATCTTCTCACATAATTGTTGTCGAGCCCGCTTGGGGAGCTTGACATAGTCATCACAATGTCCTCTTGGTGTATGCGCATTATAGTTAATCAGGTCATCCAGATTTCTTTTTCGGGGCTGTAACTTAGACATGCTTAGCAGGATTTCCTAATAACTTGGCAGTAATATGTACCTCAATGAGCTGAAGTGTCATGCGCAAGAATTAGGTTCCAAGCTCTGATGTCAAGGTCAAAGGTCACAGAGCTGAATTTGATTGTTCAGACATGGATCACTGGATGTTCAAATAACTTGACAGTTATGTTAACGTCAATTAGGCAGAGTGCTGCATGCAAGAGTTAGGTCAGTAGCTCTTAGGTCAAGGTCACACTTTGAGGTCAAAGGTCATTTGCTTGTCCGGACAAAATGCAGATAAATGTTTGGAACCAAGGTGTTTTGAATCTTACAGTATCATGAAATCTTGACCACAAATACACACTGACTTTTATTTTATACATTATGATGGTTGTTGTAATGTTTGTCGTAATTTAATTGACAGCATGACATTAACTAAATTTTAGGCAAAATGAGACGGTTTTAAGGTCTACAGGCCTTACTTTTTTTTTTGGACAGATTTGCATAAAATTTACACTAAAGGCACAGAATTGGTCCATCTGTACAATTGGCCCTTCTGGAGGACTGTCACTTCTGTTTCCGGAAAATCATAAATGTCATGGCCTTAAAGGCATACCTGCACAAAGCGGTGATTCATGCAAAGTTTTAGAAAATTCTCATGGATAGTTTTGATTTTCCTTCTTTGTCTATATAGAAAGTAACTGCATTGTTCACGTTTGCCTTTAAATATCTCAAAAACAATGAATTTTCTATCAAAGTACTATGGGTGTAATTTGTAGTCCTTTAAAGGATCTTTCAAATGACATTTAGATTTTGAAGATAAGGGTTAATTCAGTTGAGTTATAGCAGAAAAAAGGAAAATTATGTTACCCCAAGTAAATCTAGCTGCTTTAATCTCAAAATTGATATTTGTAGATAAGAATATATGAACATAATTTGAAGAACTATTCCTTGTTTATTTTATTTGTACATGTATTTAAATTTTAGCTTGATGCATTGCTTTGTATGTTTTGTATGTTTAAATGATCAGGTTATTATTTCAAAGTTGTTGATGGAGAAAAAGTATTTGACATAGGCATGTTTTTGCCGTTTTGTTTGGGTTTGACTATTCATATTTCAAAATCCATCAAAGATAGATCAAACATAAAGCCATCGAAATGTTGGGAATCTGAAGACCTTTCTAATGGTACTTAGGTTTTTTAGCTCACCTGAGCACTTGTGCTCGGGTGAGCTTTTGTGATCGCCTTTTGTCCGTCGTGCGTCGTGCGTCGTGCGTCGTCCGTCGTCCGTCGTCAACAATTGCTTGTGACCACTCTAGAGGCCACAGTTTTGGCCCAATCTTCATGAAACTTGGTCAGGATGTTTGTCTACATGATATCTCGGATGAGTTCGAAATTGGGTCATGTGGGGTCAAAAACTAGGTCACTAGGTCAAATCCTTAGAAAAACCTTGTGAACACTCTAGAGGCCACAAAGTGGCCCAATCTTCATCAAACTTAATCAGGATGTTTGTCTACATGATATCTCGGATGAGTTCGAAATTGGGTCATGTGGGGTCAAAAAGTAGGTCACCAGGTCAAATCTTAGAAAAACCTTGTGAACACTCTACAGGCCACAGTTATGGCCCAATGTTCACGAAACTTGGTCAGGATGTTTGTCTACATGATATCTCGGATGAGTTCGAAATTGGGTCATGTGGGGTCAAAAACTAGGTCACTAGGTCAAATCTTAGAAAAACCATGCGAACACTCTAGAGGCCACAGTTTTAGCCCAATCTTCATGAAAAATGGTCAGGGTGTTTGTCTACATGATATCTTGGATGAGTTCGAAAATGGGTAATGTGGGGTCAAAAACTAGGTCACCAGGTCAAATCTTAGAAAAACCTTGTGAACACCCTACAGGCCACAGTTTTGGCCTAATCTTCATAAATTTTGGTCAGGATGTTTGTCTACATGATATCTTGCATGAGTTTGAAATTGGGTCATGTGGGATCAAAAACTAGGTCACCAGGTCAAATCTAAGAAAAACCTTGTGAACTCTCTAGAGGCCACAGTTTTAGCCCAAATCTTCAATAGATTTTCAGGATGTTTGTCTAATGATATTTGGATGAGTTTGAAATGGTCACATGGGTCAAAAACTAGGTCACCAGGAAATCTAAAAAAACCTGTGAAACTCTAGAGGCCACAGTTTTAGCCCAATCTTCATAAAATTTGGTCAGGATATTTGTCTACATGATATCTCGGATGAGTTCGAAATTGGGTCACATGGGGTCAAAAACTAGGTCACCAGGGAAAATCTTAGAAAAACCATGTGAACACTCTAGAGGCCACAGTTTTAGCCCAATCTTCATAAATTGTCAGGATTTTGTCTACATGATATCTCGATGAGTTCGAATTGGGTCATGTGGGGTCAAAAACTAGGTCACAGGTCAAATCTTAGAAAAACCTTGTGAACACTCTACAGGCCACAAATTTTGGCCCAATCTTCATGAAACTTAGTCAGGATGTTTGTCTACATGATATCTCAGATGAGTTCGAAATTGGGTCATGTGGGGTCAAAAACTAGGTCACCAGGTCAAATCTTAGAAAAACCTTGTGAACACTCTAGAGGCCACAGTTTTGGCCCAATCCTCAGAAACTTGGTCAGGATGTTTGTCTACATGATATCTCGGATGAGTTCGAAATTGGGTCATGTGGGGTCAAAAACTAGGTCACCAGGTCAAATCTTAGAAAAACCTTGTGAAACTATACAGGCCACAGTTATGGCCCAATGTTCACGAAACTTAATCAGGATGTTTGTCTACTTGATATCTCGGATGAGTTCGAAATTGGGTCATGTGGGGTCAAAAACTAGGTCACTAGGTCAAATCTTAGAAAAACCTTGTGAACCCCTACAGGCCACAGTTTTGGCCAATCTTCATAAATTTTGGTCAGGATGTTTGTCTAATGATATTTGATGAGTTTGAAATGGGTCATGTGGGATCAAAAACTAGGTCACCAGGTCAAATCTAAGAAAAACCTTGTGAACTCTCTAGAGGCCACAGTTTTAGCCCAATCTTCAATAGATTTGGTCAGGATGTTTGTCTAATTGATATATTGGATGAGTTTGAAAATGAGTCACATGAGGTCAAAAACTAGGTCACCAGGTCAAATCTAAGAAAAACCTTGTGAACACTCTAGAGGCCAACATTTTTGTCCCTGTCTTCATTAAACTTAATATGAATGATGACTGCATGAATTCCCAGTTGAGTGCAAATTCAGGTAGGATCAATATGTAGGTCATTTAGTCAAATGTTAGAAAAACACTTTTAGATGCCAGATTTTTTGTCATTATGCCTAACACAGCCATCTTACTCAGGTGAGCGACACAGGGCCATCTTGGCCCTCTTGTTTTAAATAGGACCTAATATAAGCAAGTTACATGAAAAATAAGAATATCTGAATACTGGTTTTTCAAATGCCTCTGCATTTGGTCCCATGCATTGTTCCAGCTTTTTTCTATTACATTGTAGTTATAATGTGCTGTTGTGATTTGTCCAAATGCCATATGCTGACTTTAAAGTTCAGGAAAAAAAAAATGTAAAAAAACTGTTTGGTAGGAAAAGAACCTTTTTTTGCATGTAAAGAGGACTGGTGGAAGTTTACAGCCTTGTAGTACACCAATTTTGAGAATTATTGAGGTTCATTTAAAAGAAGGTTCCTTGAAGATCCAGAATCATGAAATAACAAGGGGCAAGCTCTCTAGTTTCCTTTGATTACATTGATTTCCATTTTTATATGACATCATTTGACGTCAAAATTTGCATCTGCTATCAAATTATTTTGTGCTCTACAGCTTTCAATTCTAGATGGATTTTGTTCAATTTTTACAGATAATGTATTGCAAGATGATTATGTAATGAATTTTTTAAGGTTTGCTATGGTTTGCAGAGCAGAAAGCCCTATCGTTTGTTCAGACAAATTTAGTTATTGGTTTTCATTCCTCTTCATGTTGATGTTCAAATTTGAATGCAGTAAATTGCGTTCTTATGTAACCTCATATGACATCAGGGTTAAAATTAGCTACCAAATATTGTTCGCATTCTACAGTCATCATTTCTTCTATGTAATTTTCACAGAATGTATTCAGTACATTGTAGATGTGCACTTCCATATACGTTTTTTCCAGACTTGGAAAGACCAGGTTCTATGGTTGATCCAAGTTTCGAACTTTTGATCTGAAAAAAGATTTAAATTATTACCAAGAAGAATTAAATTGATGCAAAGCTTCCAGATAAGCTCATATTTTTACAGGATGTGTGCCTCAACATTTTCTTTCGGTTTTGTAAAGATTGACGGCATTTGATATGGTGTGTTAGAAACTTTCAATGGAAAATATCTGTGTGTGTGTGTGTGTGTGTGTGTGTGCTGCCACAAAGCTACATTCAGATGTCTGGTGCTGCATTCCTTAGTTTTTGACTGATTTGCATGAAAATTTCACCGAATGTTCAGCATATTGTATATTGTCGCATTGTCTTAATCAATTCTGTTTTCGCAAAGGTCAATGCAATATTTTATGTCATTTATTTCTTTGGCCTTAAATATCTCAAAATCTAAAACTATTTGATATGGTTACAGAGCAGAATACACTATCGTTTGTTCAGAACAAACGAAAATCTTGTTTCTTAAAGCATTCGTTACATGTATGTTGTAAATATTTTGTTGCCATGTTCAAAGTGTATCTATTTAAAATTTACATTTGTGGAGGAAATAAAGGTGTATTCATTGTATACATTTGGGTCACAAAATATCCGTCGTCCATAATGCATTTGAAGACGCAGCCTGGAGACCGGGGAATTAAATTTGATCGAGATTTACCAAATTCATTTATAAATTGGTATGATAAATGTCACCCATTGTGGAAGAATATTTTTCGTGATCCGTGATTTATAGTGTACGGGAAGATCTGTCGCGGGTATTAGTTATGTACTGTTACGTAATATTGAAGTTTACATCACAAGCAGGCGTTTCATGGACCCTGATCAAAATCATGCTCACATGCAAGCTTCCAGTCGATCATGATCTGGGTCAGTAAAATTGTGCAATCATCTTGAAGAGCAGTCTATAAATAGACCAACGTGTTGACACATTGCGAGGTATTTTTTACCCTAGGTATTGGACGAGGTGTTCCGATTGTGTAATGGAGATCACACTCGGACTCTGGACAGTTCTTTTCTAAATCAATAATATGAATTTATTACAATATTTTCTACAGATGTCACTTTTTTTCTAATCATTATAATTTGGATTTATGTAAATGCATTTAAATACTTAGAAAGTGTATGTGCCACAAAGTTCTATAAATCTATATGCCGTGTAAATAAATCATTTGTGCCCATGAAAACTATAAACAAAATGTGTGTGTGTGTGTGTGTAAATTGTGGAGATAGTTCTAGATCGGAACCAGTCATAATAAGGAAATGGTTGTTAAATTTATAACAGCCTTAATTAAGGAGTATGTTAAAAAAAAGGTTTGAGTAAACTTTGCGCGTGTGTTGTATTTATCCGATAATCGTGTATTCAGATCTAATGCCCCCATAACAGTTTCTTGTGACTTTGTTGTGTCACCTCTGCTTACAGCAGGTGACACATAGGGATCCCTTTTCCGTCGTCTGTCCGTCTGAGACGGGTCTTTTTCCGCAACGGCCTTCAGCAAGTGGCACACGTGTTCCAGAGAACAGTCTTGTTTACACATCTATTTGTTTATAAGGTGCTTAATGAGGGTCCGTCTACAGTATTAACTGTTTTATGGTTCGGACCCCAGAGTGTGACCCAAACTCCTTAAAGATGAATTTGTATGCTGAAATAGGTCAAATTTTGAAAAGCCTCACAGGTGTGAGGTAAGTACTTAATAGAATCAAGAATTTTCGAGCCAAAGTGGGAATGACAAACTTGGCTAATTCAGCCTAGATGTTGTCATCCCCTGTGACAAAGGTGAAGGGAGGAGGTGGTCCTGAAAAGGACCGTTTGGGTCAGCTGCCAGAGGCAGACTGGTTTACACATCTACTCGCTCCGTAGGGTTTTATGTAAACCCCACATGCTGCAGGCCAATGGCACGTGATAAGCACTACCTACACAAATTTGCAACAGACAAAAATACCACGTAGGTAAGCAGCTGATACTAGCACACATGCATATTGAGAGACCAAAATTACTCATTTTGTTGCAGTATTATAACTTTTGTAGAATATAAACATTTTAAACTACTTCTTAAAAGTTTCGAAATTCCCTCTTTGAACTTTTTCAAAAACTTAATATTTATCTTTGGAGATGAGAAGGGAAGATTCATCTGGAGTGCAAAATGCTAGCTATTAGTGAGTTTGATCTAGCATTTTTTTTTATTTTTTTTTTAAATGTTGTATGTATAGAACTTGCTGATTATCAACCCTGTTATAGTGCAGAATGTGAATGTAATTTTATTGAGTTGTATCATATGTAATAATTTAAAAAATGATAATAAAATAAAATGTCTTGATGATAACAATGTACTCATTGTTACATTTTCTTTTCATTTCAGCTAGTATTTATTGCAGAGTAAACAATAAATGGATCACACTACACATTTTGACCAAGGGGATTTTGATTGTCCCCCAATTAACCCTTATTACTGAGAGATTTGTGCAAGTCATCCAGAAGATCAGTCAGTAGAGAATGTAACCCACCCTGAAAGCTTAAAACCTATAACATTATGAGCACAATGGCTAAACAGAATTCTGACTGACAGAAATGAAAGTTCTATGTAAGGGAGAAAAAAGTTAACCATTATTTATTTTATATTGATTACGAAACAAGTTCTCACAACTTATATCAGTCATTGAGATGGCTTTGATGGTGGCGTATGTGGTCATAATTGTGAGGAAAATTCACGTGCCTGGACGAGCGACCACTGTATATTTAGTGTACCCTCTGACGTACCTGACCAGGAATCGAACCAGGAACGCATTGGTGAGAAGTGAAGCGCGTTACCACTACGCTATCCAGGCACCCATGGGCGAAACATAGAAAAGACCCATAGGGCAGAGATGTGTCTTTCTAGGAAATGTTGGATGGATTGAGGCATTTCTTAGACATTGAAATCACACAATAAGCATGAGGAATGCTTTGCCTTGTTGAAGTATTAGGCAGAGCAGGGTCTCTCGGTCTATATACTATCTGTATATATGGAGACCCTGGGCAGAGATAAATGTTGGACTGAATACTTCTTTAATGATGGAGGATAGATATTTGATATTAATTTAACCTTTTGTTGACCTTTTTTGTTTCATACTGCATTTAATGCAGAATAAATAGTCAAAAGAATGAACATTCCCAGTGGCAGAGTGGTTAGAGCATCTGCCTTGGGAGTGGGAGCTAGGTTGTTGGTTTGATTCCTGGCTGCGACATACCAAAGTCATAAAAATTGGCACTGGTATAGCTCTCTTCCTTGGCGTTCAGCATATAAGGATAGTTCCAGAACTGGTTAACCTTGTGTCAGGGTAATGTGACTGAGTGTGGTAACATTCTTAATGTCTACAGTGTAATACTGCAGTGTAGCAGCACTTTATCAGTTTCAAGTAGACATAGTCTCAAAATGACTAAAATACTGTTGGTTGGATGTTAAATCCAACAAACAAACAGTTAAAAGAATGGGATCCATCTGTGTTGCAGCAAACAACAGAATATCTGAATTTACTGAATCATTATAGTATGTATACATGACTTCAGATCCAAAGGTAGTGAATTTGAACTTTTTGTGTGTGTGTGGGGGGGGGGGGCATACACAATTCAAATGAATGTTAATGAAAACATAATATTTACAGAAAACTTAGTTCTGTTAATATTATCATGATTTTCATTTGGTATTTGTTTGATGTTTTCTTATGGAAAATACTTTCCTTTTTTAAAGTTACTAAATTGGGACATACAATCATGTATGTGCATGTATTTTAAGATACTGCTATTGTAACTAGAACTGTATTGATTTATTTATTTAGTTAAACTCATTGGTTATGTGAAATCTCCTAAGTTCAATATTAAGTTATTTTAACTTTATATCAAGAGATCCTGAATTTACACATCTACTAAGTCACTTGATTCATGCATGCAGTCATTGAATGATGTTATCTTAGATATTCTGTCAGTCACATTTATTTTCAAGAAACCATCATATCAACATAAAACTTTGCAACACTACAGATTCAAACTCCTGATCTTACCACTAGTCTCACCATACATGGTAATGACCTGAACAACAAGTATTAAATCAGATTAGTTTATTAAAGGAGGTTGATCAGGTTTTATGTTTGCTACTCCTCAGTGAGTTCAGGTATTTACCAATTAATGCAATTCATATGGCATTTCTGCTTCACTGAAGTTAAATAATTAATTAAAATAGGGTGACTTATAGTCAAACATAGACAATACTCTCTTTAGTTGAATAAATTCGGTTTCCCTCTCTGTCATGAGTAAACCCCCCCCCCCCCCCACATTCTCTCTCTCTTGAGTAATGGAAATAATCTATCTTTTAATGAATAAATTCTCTTTCTCTCTCTGTCACAGGTAAAACTCTCCCCCCCCCCCTTCTCTCTCAGTCATGAGTAAACTCTCCCCCCCCCCTTCTCTCTCTGTCATGAGCTATAAACTCTCTCTCCCCTTCTCTCTGTCATGAGTAAACTCTCTCCCCCCTTTCTCTGTCTTGAGTAAACTTCCCCACCCTTCTCTCTCTCTCTCTCTCTCTGTCATGAGTAAACTCTCTCCCCCCTTCTCTCTCTCTCTCTGTCATGAGTAAACTCCCCCCCCCCCTTTCTCTCTCTCTGTCTTATAATGAGTAAATTCTCCCTCTCTCTCTCTCTTACGATGAGTACTGACATGATGTCATATTGAGAGAAAACAATTTTTCTCTTCCATAATGAGTTCATAACACATTGTACTGATTAATAAAATGATAATTATTTGGAAGTAATTTCATTGAAATAACAGCTTCAAAATCAATGTATAAATATTTGAGTAAAATTGGGGAATTATCATCAACACTGGAACATAGAATAATTAAATGCTGAAATGGTTTGGTATATTTATGGAGTTTTCTTTCTATTCTTTTGTTTCAGTTCTTAAAGAATATGCACATTGTACTTAAAATATGAAAACTGTTACTATAAAAAGTTGTAATGAGTTCACAGAATTAAGATTTGCAATGACTTTGGTCATTTTGCTGACAGTTCTAATCAGTGTTAGGACTTGAAGGTTTTTAAAAAATATTTCGCTTGTTACAAGGTCAGAAAAATGTGCAGCCTGATTTTGAGCAATAAGTTTGCTACATGTGTTTGAGTTTGTGTCTCAACAACAAGACCTCAGACCTTTTACATAAAGGGCAAATGCTCAGTACCAACTGAGCTACAGCTACACCAATCATTTCAGAATGAAAAATAAAAAATTAGAAGCAGCCCAGCCTTCAGTTCTTTCTTGCTTTAATAGTGAAACAAATAAACAAATTTGATCTTATTAAAATAGATGATGAACAATCTCAGACTTATCTCCCCCTTCTCAGGGCTGTGGTCTCAATCTGAGAAATAGAGTAAGAACCCAAAGCCTTAATACATTGAGGCATTTACTTATGGAGTTCTCTGTCCCCCTGTCAATATGCCATTGCTAGTTAGATTCAAAATTTGCACAATGCACAAAATTGTCCATCCAGAGTCATTTCAATGTCACCTGTGATCTAATTGTTTGTCTATTTGTTTACTTGGATTTACACTGACATTATGTTGGTAATCTTGGGTCTTTGTTTACATTAGGCAGGTATATAGTTCTGCATCACAGCTGTGATATCACACAAGACATGTGGTATAATAAAACCTCAGTTATTGATCATTATATTACCCTAACAGTGGGTCTACCAGTTTTAAACAAAACCAAAGAACATTATTGTTAATTAATAAGTTAATAATCTTTTATAACCATGGATTGGCTGGAACAGCTCCAACCACTCAGCCAAAGGAACTGGTTTCAATTAATTCAGCTGATTATGTAAACATTTCAATAAATTATGTCTTAACATACTGTCAAACCTGTCTTAAGTGGTCATTCAAGAGAATAAAAGAAAGAGACTACTTATCAGAGGTGGTCGCGTAAATGAAGGTTAAACAAAACAAAATGCTAGTTTTTTTTTAATACAGGTGGTCGCTAAAATGATTCAACTGTGTAATTATATGATTTATAAGGATCAGTTTCAGTTATTATGAATCTAAATTTTACCAGGATGATTTCCCTAAAACTTGAAAAATGTGTTCTTAAATAAGGGTTTGGATTTTTAAGAAGGATTTTTAAGAAAAAATGAAAATTCCTTCCAAATTTTAAAAAAAACATGAAGGTTGGTTACACATAATAAGAAACAGAATATTATAATTATAATTATGATGTATGCCCAGTTTGGTTAGGATAACTACCTTTATAATACATCAGTTGAATAAATAAAAAATATATATGCATAACAGCCAATGGCTTTACTGTTTGTGTTTGAATTGAATATATACTTATAATATTTTGTTGGGGTGCATATGTTCAATTTGATCAGGTTGAATTAAGTTCAAGTAGGTTGAATTAAGTTCAAGTTTAATGGATGAAACAAATGATGGAAGATCGCTCTAAAGCTCATTGAATAAATTTCTGGCACTGAGAGTGTACCAGAGGCTCTTAGTTTGAGTCCAAGTAAGCCATGATTTTTTTTTAGAGTTTCCATTGATGTTATGTTTTTCAACAAAAATGACAACATGCATAATTATCTGTGCCTGAGTGCAAGTGAATTGTTAAAGCTGCAAGAAATTTTCTACAATCATTATGAAATGTAACAGCTTAACTTGTAGCCTTAAAGTTGAAATGTTTAAGTGGTTATGTAGATGCACTGGTAGAGAACTACCATGTAAGTGATGGCTCTCGAGATAGAGTCCTGGCCCCGTGTTCTCGAAAATACTTGAGTACATTAACTCTGGCTTTAATTTGAGTAACATACTTAAATCCCTATCGAAACTAATGGGTGTAGTTTGAGTATAAGTATGAAAATCATACAAGTTTAAGTACCATTTTAATGTTTGAGAACACAGGGCCTGGTCTGTTTACACATTTTTCTAGATTGGTTACAATGTGGGGCTGTTACATTTCCTATTTTTCAGTATATTACTGCTCTTTGGATTATAGTTTGTTCTTTTTCCTGTGAATTCAAGGATTACATGTTGTTCTAAATTGGTTGTGGATTATGTAACAGTCTATAAGTATCTCTTATTAGAGATTTGTGTACATGGTCCAATTGCTCAATTCATAGAGCACTGGCCATTCATGTAAGCAAGGGTACAGGAAATCACTGGTTACACATTTATCTCACCTGATTACAAATTTTAAAACTTTTATTTTTGATTTTTATTGTTTGTGTAGGTAGGAAAATCTGTCCATTTAGGCCAGGCGGTAGAGTAGCATGGTGGCGTCAGTTGTGGGTTTGGGAGAAGTGTAGTGTGTATGAAAACGAATATCTGTCCTGTTAATGTTATATTTATTTTTGGAACTCCAGGACAGCAGGAGTCATTGGTTTGAGTCATGCACCAACAGTAGGCACACTTTGAATTTTCTGGTGCTTATTTTATTTTCATTATATTGCAGTCTTTTTTGGTAACCAAAGTCTGAGGAATTTGTATAAACAAATCGAAAGTTATATTAATTATTAAGTTGACTGGAGTTTACTGTTAGTATTCCAGTTATATAGTGATCCATGTCCAGCTAATAAAATGGATGAGTACAAATCCCACAGTACAACAGCTGGATGGCTTACTTAGATGAAGAAAGTGACACTGCAAGGAATCGAACCCACAACATTAATTTTTAACAAACCGTTATAAATAGATTGATTTTTTAATTTACCATCAAGCTGCGACAGTATTTCAGTCATATAGCGAAGTCCAGCTAATTACAGGTGGAGGAAGACCCCGAATGCACTGAGGCATTCAGGTAGAACCACCAACCTACTGCAAGCCAGCTGGAAGGCTTCCTCACATGAAAATCCGAATGACCCAGCCGGGATTCGAACCCATGCAGTGAGGGGCAGAGTGAGTGTTAAAGTGTCTTGGCCGTGGAGGTCCCATATTAAAAATATAATTCATTTATGATCTACTTTTGCATCATATGAACAGAACAAAACTTAAATGGTAATTTTTCATTTAAATAATATATATATATAAAAATTACAATTATTGTTATTGTAATGGCCAATATGTTTTACCCTAAACATTGAGGAATAAGTGTAAGTCACCTGTCCAGCTCAGTAGAGCATTTGTCCTGAAAGCGAATGGCCCCGGGTTGCGTCCTGGTCAGGCTGGACACATATATTTCTAACCCTGATGTCATTATTGTTATTATATATATATAATACACTCACCACACACCCAGACCTAATGTATATATATAATACACTCACCACACACCCAGACCTAATGTTATTTTTTCATAAACATTTAATCTTAAGCATTTTGTATCAAAACTTATTTTTTATTCTAGAAATTAACGTACTGTAGACTACCGTCTGATAAAAAATGTAGAACTTTGATTAACTAAAATTATTTATACAGCTACAAAGATGCAACAATAACAATTTCAGTATCTGGTTCAGGATATGGTTCGTAGATCACCATATTATACAACGGATGTACGTTAATGCATTTTGTAAACAAACGTGAGATTTTAGACACTAGTTTTTTCCTTTAACTACAAATAAATCAAACAATTTCAAAATAAAACCCATCTTATGTTTGATTTTATTCGACTGGATATGAACGTTCGGCTTTTTTCCGATAGAAACGAAGCGATCGTTATTTTCCGATAGGAAAACAAGACATAATTAGAATCGGGAAATAATGCTCTTTCATTATCAATAATAAAAATATATGTAAGAACTGTGGTTTTTAAAAAAGTTTATGGAAAAAACCGACGTTCCATAAATTCACCGACGCGGGTTCTTAGATTTTCTCTGATGTTTGACAGACTGTCCTACTCAACGGTTAGTAACTGGTTGATGAGAACAAGAAGTTGTAGATAATAAGAGGAAATAAGAAAAGAAATAACCCCACCCATTATAAAAAAAATATCTTTATACAGATCAGAGAAAATGCAAGAACTTTAGTAATAAAGTTTTGTGAGTGACATGTGGAAATCAGTTGTAAAGAAGAAAAATAGTAGGCGCTAGAGCAAAATTTGATTTGGATATAGGAAGTGCATGTTGCCTATATGTCTATAACAATCATGTTTCTGTAGCCACGTGATGAAATCGACGTCACTATCACAAATGATATAATAGTGTCTACGTATTGAAAGGCCATGCAGGGTTTCAAGAAATCTAACCTTTCCATGGAAATAGCAAGCGCATGTGCTGTCATTGAACTTAAAGATCCAAAACACGTGTATAGTATTACGAATAATGCTGACTCTTGTGCATTGTAGACAGAAAAAAGATATGTCATCGTCAATTTGGCGTATATCAACATATTCCGAGCGTATGATGAGTGTATTCATAACGTAAAATTCATACTCTCGCATGTGCTGAAAAAATGTTAACATGTTCAATATTATTTTTCGTCCTCTGCCAGTTTGGCCATATCACATGGTATA
The DNA here is from genome assembly GCA_021229015.1 of Solen grandis. Classification (NCBI taxonomy): domain Eukaryota; kingdom Metazoa; phylum Mollusca; class Bivalvia; order Adapedonta; family Solenidae; genus Solen; species Solen grandis. The sequence goes on from CM037788.1 coordinate 56,636,122, forward strand.
TATGACGTCATTTTAAGATATCGCGAAAAGCACATTTCTCATCGATTCAGGGGAAAAAACAAGCATTTTATTTCTTTATCAATTTCAATAGCATATAGCGCATGCGAAGCTGAAATTTGTGCCCTACACATAGGTCCCAATGATTCTTTTGTCATATGTAAAGTTTTTCTTAACATTCTAGAAAACTTTCCGAGTTCGTGAGACTTTGTTTGCTCATGCGTAAAGCACATCGCTAATGATGTTTTCCGGAATTACAGAAATACTGTACATGTGACAAAAGAATCATTATGGTTTTGGTGTAGTGCACAGTTTTCCGCTTTGCACGCGGTATATCTCATAAAGATTGGTGATTACTTGTAATACAGCAGTTTTACTTTTTGATTCGAGGCAAATTATGCTGCTTTTGATAGCTTAAAATGACGTCATATACCAGGTAGTATGGACATACACCGTTGTATGACAGTGTAAATGAAACATATACGACTTATGCCTAACCTTCATTTGTACCACTAGCGTATATCTGCGTATGAGCAATTTTTCTCATACGTTCGTATACGCCAGTGCCATACGCTAGAGTGTGACAGCCCCATTACTAGATGTCGCACCAGAAATTTCAGTGGATTATCATTTTTAATTCATTGTGTGAGGAGGGGGGGGGGAATTATTATTTTTACGAGTGAAAATTTAAAAATTCCTCCTCGAGAGAAGAATTAAAGATGATATTTCACTGAAACCATTTTTTTTTCTTCTTATTGAATGCTTTTTTGTCACACATAACACATTGAAGATAAGCTCATCATAAATTTTTCCCTGTGGGGAGCCCCCAATTCCCGATATCGCACTTTCGGTCTAAAAAAAACAACAAGAAATATTTTGCCGTGGTAACCAGCTTGATGATTAGTGTCTGAATGGTTTAACATGTCATAGATTTTGTTGTTGGTTTGACTTGATTTGACCTGACTATTTGAGTTTACCGTCGCTTCGACAGTATTTGAGTCATATAGCGACGTCCAGCTAATTACAGGTGGAGGAAGACCCCGGGTAGAACCACCGACCTATGGCAAGCCAGCTGGAATGTGTTGTTGATTTAATAGTTGTGTAATTCCTTTGTCAGTGCAGCTCTTTGAAATACCACGGATCCAAATAATTTGTACAATCTTGGTAGACACTTACAGACTTAAAACATCTGCGCATTAGGCTTCGTTTCGCGGGCTACAAAACGAAACCGGATGTTACGTTTTTGTTGAATATAGGATCTGTCAGGGTCGAACAATCAATTCCGAAATCTATGTGTTTCCTATTTTTAGCATTCTACTCTTTCAGTTTACCTTAAAAAGGTGCAGTGTCGCAGGGGACGAAAATTTCAACTTTTAAAACAAACAGAGATCTAAAGAACTCGTTTCCGCAACTTCTTTCTTTTGACTAATTTTACAATGACCAATGGGAATTTAGCAAAGTATATAATAACCAATATTAAAGGCCTAATTTTATTCCGCTTCATTACTGTGTGTTTCACAGGAAGTCGGGGTGAAAATAAACGGCCTAACGGCAGCAAAATAAAGGAACACAGAGGAATTGTGTAATCAAAATTTAATTTAAATATTTGTTAAATAAATTTATTTCAAGGTAGAAATCAATGTAAAATACGACGGTGTTTTTAAAATTAACATTTTACAAAACAGTGAACATTATAAAAATGGTAATATTCACTGTTTCAAGTAGTGAGTAATACCATTTTTAATTCACTGATATTTTCCCTATATTCCACCGAAAAGCATTAAAATAAGTACATATACACATTAAGTAGCTTTCCATTTAATAAAAAATGTGCTGCTGACTGTGTAAAAGCGTGCAACACAAGTGATTGTGCCAGACATACTATTCTCAATGCAGTGAATATGTCAGTGCCGCTAAGCTTTAATTTCACATGCTAACCTTAGCGTTTGATGTTTTTTCTTTACTCTGCCTCATCAGATACCCCCCTTTCTTGTCTTTTTTCTTTCCTGCTCAGCATTTCTTATCTATTTTTATTATGAAAAAACCTTCCATTTTCTCTTACAATATTAAACAGAGGATATTGTTGGTTTCAGTGGAATATCATTTTTCATTCATCGCGTGAGGAGGAATATCAATATGTTCACGAGCCACAAGTGAAAATATTGATTTTCTTCCTCACGAGATGAACTAATGATATATTCCACTGAAAACAACATTTTTCTATTTATTTAATGCTTTTCTGCCACGCTTTACACTTTGTAACTGAGCTCATCATTAATTTTACGCACTTCTAAATCATTATTCGGTATGAGTAATCAACATTTCTTTCAAGTAATTCTTGAAAAAAAAAAAAAATTTCAAGGTAGAAATCAATTGAAATTTCGTGATTACGAAATTACGACAGTGTTTTTTTTTTTTTTAAAAAGTTACAATAGAGAGTGTAACTTGGTACCGTTACAAAACCGTGAAAATTATAATAATGATAATGTTCATTGTTTGAAACAGTGATTACATGTATTTCCATTTTAATTCACTGATATTTCCCTATAATCCACCAAAAAGCATTAAATAAATGTGGCTTTCCTCCAATATTACACAATCATTTCCATGATTAGTATTCTAATAGCTTTGCTTTTCTTCTTCCCCAGTATATGTCTTACAATTATAATAAACATTATACACAGTAAAATCTCTCTTCCATATGTTATGAAGGTAATCCGAGAAATAAATGAGTTTGTTGTCGTTGTTTATTATCGGTATTTATTCAGTCCGTCTCATCCATTTACATGTACAGCACTACTTGACCGCTGCTCAAAAACAGAACAGAACATATCTTTTATCCAACACAGGTATCAACAATGCAACAATAGCGTTATGTACAAACATAACTTTTACAAAGAACTGTTCTAGTTCCGAAATAATTATGTAAAATTAAGATGTATATAAGAGAGTAGTAAGTTACACTGTAGGGTTTAAGGGGATGGGTGAACACATTTGAAATATCAAATCATTAATTAAGTTAGGTATAGAATACAGAATAAGAGTGGATGACATTTGGGATGCAGAATATGTGAGTGAGTGAGTGAGTGAGAGAGGTGTATAGAGAAATAGAAAGATAGAAAAAATACGTACACATACAGAAAGAGAGGATGACCAACGATCATAACAGAAGAACAGAACATAGACATGTAAAGATTTTTTTTATTTTAATAGACTTTACAAATTAGTGCATGTACGAGTAGTGCCGACATCCGTAAATACAATGGATTGTGATTACAAATAATTCAGGAAGTTGCTAGATAGTGTTAATTTGCTATTATTAAATCATTTGATAGTAATTAAGAGAAGAGATAATTTTCGAGATAATGATGGGAACTTGCTAACAGACGGTGACATGCAATTAACCCGATTTTAGCTTTCCTCCATCCCAGATGTCATATTTTCACAGTCACACCTTTCAAGATCTGCCATTAACGAAGCATTTTCACTTGTAAATGTTAATGGGGCCAAGTCTAAAATAAAATCCATATCCAAGTGGCCAGGCATAACTTTCGTGCTGGGTTGAAAATAAGTGAATAGACTGGATACATTTAAAAATAGTTTGTTTAAATAATTCTGAAATGTTAAATAACATTATTTAACTCGTTATTTCAATATAAAGAGAAGAAAATTGGAAGTTTTTTAGTACCTAGTTTAAGAAACGAAGCAACGTTTTTGTGTCACCTGCTTTAAGCAGAGGAGACACATTATTATTATGACATAGGGATCACCTTTCCATCGTCCGTCTGTCGCTTCGTCACAGTTCTTCCGTCACGATTCAGCAGGTGACACACGTGTTCCAGAGCATACTCTTGTTACTTATGTGATACATCTATTTTGTTACTGAACATTTATATCTAGTATGATTTAACATTTGATTAATAAATTATTTGCATATGCCTGAATATTATGATTCATATTTCATTCATTACAATTTGGTTCTCCAAATGACTGATTACTGTCGGTGGGACGTTAAACCCAACAAACAAACAAACAAACAGTTTCGTTCATCATTTAACTTCTAAATATGCATTTGAAATAGTAAAAAAACACTTTTCAAATAACTATGTCAACAAATCAACAACATATGATTTTCTTTTTGTGTTAGGTATACTATTTTTAACGGAAGTTACTTTAATTAGTAAATAGTTTATTTTCTTTTATTAATAAACTTTTATTTTACAAAAACTATTGTGCTGACGGTTATATTTACTAGTAGGATTAGAACTATGGTCATTGAATTATAGATTTAAATTCATGTTTAAAAATACATTCGAACATTCGCAGTTATTTTTTTTTTTTTTTTTTTTTTTTAAAATAAAACTTTAAATCGGGCTTTTAAATGACAAGATACAGACGTAGATAGATAACAAGACAATGTATCCGCTAGTCGTAAAATCTCAGTCAGTGTTGATTTTAGCTTATATAAGACTTGTAGTTTAAGGCTTATAACACAAATAATAATAATAAAAAAAATCACGTAACTAATCTCAAACTAATATATAATTGTAGCCAAGATAATTCTGTCTTGAGTTAAAACTTTGTATTTATATTACTTTTTTATACTTTACGCATATTGTATATAAACGTAATAAAACTTTTAAATAATCAACATTAAGAACTTTTGTACTCAGGTGTAATCTTCTTATCTTTTTTTTTCCATTTCAGCATTCCTCTTGTGGGACATACGAAACAAAATATTGTGTGCAGTTCATATTTACATATGCTCGTCAGATCAAAATCTCGTAATACACATGACCACATGCAAACCCTACAAGAGAAAGACATACACGTGTTCTGTGTGTAAGGAAAACTGGTTATATACATCACTTGGTGGAGCGAAGTAATAATAAACGTTTACTGTATAAGTTAAAGTTGAGGAAAATCTAAGTTTATTATATTATCGTCAGCAATCAGCATTGATCCCAAACAAGCTTATCCAAAACATATATAGTCAGAATTCAACCTCAATCAGATAAATGCAGGAACACACTGGAGAAAAGTCATTCAAGTGTCCTGAGTGTGAGCATGTGTGTAGGTACAAGCAAAACTTGAAGATTCATATGCGAACACATACAGGAGAAAAGCCATACAAGTGTACTGTATGTGATCATGCATTTACTCAGAAATCAAACCTACTTGCACACAGGAAACAACCTACTTGCACACAGGAAACGGCATACAGTAGAAGAGCCATACAAGTGTACTGTGTGTGAGTATGCATGCAATAATAAGAAATTTTTAAGCTCGCACATGACAAAACATACAAGAGAAAAGCCCCACAAGTGCACGGTGTGTGAATATACATCTACTAACAAATCAAACTTTACAGTGCACATGAGAATACATACAGGAGAAAAACCATATCAGTGTACCGTGTGCAATTATGCATCTGGAAAAACATGTACAGTTGTAATAGATGTATGTAATCAAGTTGACAGCACACATAGATTACATACAGGGGAAAAACCATACAAGTGTACCTTGTGTGATTACGCATGTAGTGATAGGTCATGCTTGGCCCCGCACATGAGAACTCAAAAAGCCATACAAGTGTACTGTGTGTAATTATGCATCTAGTCAAAAGTCTACATTGACACGACATATTAGAATACATAACGGAGAAAAACCACACAAATGTACTGTTTGTGAATATTCATGTAGTAGCAAGTCAAGTTTGACTGCACACATGAGAAAACATACAGGCGAAAAACCATACCAGTGTACAGTGTGTGAATACGCATGTAGTGATAAATCAGGATTGGCAGCACACATTAGATTACATACAGGGGAAAAACCATACAAGTGTACCTTGTGTGATTACGCATGTAGTGATAGGTCATGCTTGGCCCCGCACATGAGAACTCATACTAAAGAAAAGCCATACAAGTGCACTGTGTGTAATTATGCGTCTAGTCAAAAGTCTACATTGACACGACATATTAGAATACATAACGGAGAAAAACCATACAAATGTACTGTTTGTGAATATTCATGTAGATTGAAGTCAGTCTTGACCTCGCACATGAGAAAACATACAGGAGAAAAACCATATAAGTTATACTGTGTGTGAGTGAAAATTGCACATGAGAATCCATACAGGAGAAACGCCACACACGTGTACAGAGTGTGAATTCGCATGTACTAATATGTCAGGCTTGATTACGCACATGAAGAAGCATAAAAGAGGAAAACCAGAAGAAAAATGAACAAATTGTTTGTGAATATTTGTGTAGTGTTAAGCCAGTCATGACCTTGAACATGTGTATACATGCAGAATAAAGGCTCTACAGTGTTTGAATATGTATCTAGATGGACTTGATCCGTCACATGCTATTAAGGTTCCACACAGGAAAATTGCTATTCAAGTGTATTATGTTTGAGTATATTGAAACATGCCAATATATGTTATGATTGGTTTTGCATGCATAGAAATTATCGTATTTGTGTTCCTTGATAACCATGTTTTTTTACTAACATTTTTTTTATACAAATACACATTTTATATGACCTATTTGTATATACATGTATATTTAAAATATTTAACAGCACATATTTTTATTGTTGTACTTTAATTTACGGTAAAATCTCGCTATTTAGAACACCACCAGTTCCAGCAAAAAGTAGTCTCAATAACGATGTGGTCATAATAGTGTCTTTTACAGTATAATCAGAATAGGACTTGAAACTGTTTGGCTCCCAAAATGAGTTGTCTTTATAATGAAGTGGTCTTAATTCCGAAGCGAGATTTTACTGTATATCAATGTGCATGATTATAAGTTGTTGAAGTGGAAGGGCCTCCCTGGCCCATGTTAACGGCCATGATGGTGATAATAAACTGTTTACACTTATCAATACTGGTCGTGTTCATCCCACCATCCCATTACCCAACCATGACGTCAAGGTCCCTGTAACCATGACCTTGAAAATGCTGGACTCATGTGTGTGTATTGTATTGTTGGCCTTTGTAGATCATTCAGTGCATAAATATTGATTAAGCTAAATGGCAGTGGCATGAACAGTTTGTGGTTTGACTTCCAGATATTAGTAACTCATAATTATTATTTATAACATGCTTACGGTCACATTATTGTCATGATGCATTATCTTTTGCAAAGCGGAAATGCAAAAACTTACCTCTTATTTGTCTCCAAATCTGACATTCAGGTTGTATTGATTATAATTTAAAGCAAACCTTACGAAATCAAATAAATATTGTACAAAGTAAAAGTTTTGTCATTTTTTTGTTGATTTTAGAATGTTACTTACCACTTATGTATTTGAATGAAAGATTCACTTAATTTGTCATTAATAAATTCCACATAAGAGGGAATCATTTAAAAAATGAATGAGGAAATTAACGACATTTTTATGCCCCCTTCGAAGAAGAGGGGTATATTGATTTGCTCCTGTCGGTCGGTCGGTCCGTAGGTCTGTCGGTAGACCAGACCTTGTCCGAGTGATAACTCAAGTTCTATTTGACCTTTAAGTCTCAAACTTCATGTGGTTGTTGCTCATGATTAGTAGATGACCCCTATCGATTTTGGTGTCATTACCTCAAAGGCCAAGGTCACATGTTGTGTATGTATAATACCAGACCTTGTCCGAGTGATAACTTACGTTCTATTTGACCTTTAAGTCTCAAACTTCATGTGGTTGTTGCTTATGATTAGTAGATGACCCCTTTCAATTTTGGTGTCAATACCCCAAAGGTCAAGGTCACAAGGTTGCATTTGTATATATGTTTGATGATTTGGCCTTGTCCAAATAAAATTTTAGTCCTATTTCAGACTATATGTGGTTGTTCCTTATAATGAGTAGATGACCTCTATTGATTTGGGTGTCAACATCCAAGGGTCAAGTTCACAATGTCACATGTTGATATATTTTCATTATATAAATGTCTTGCCCAAGTGATAACTTCTATTTTATTTTTACTCTTAAGGTCCTAACCTCATGTAGTTGTTATTTATAAATGTAGAAAACCCTGTTTCAAATTAATAAGTTGGATTCTTATAAATATTTTGTACGATTTAAGCACTGACTAATAACTCAAAATCTCATTGTGTCTGGTTTTAAAAACTGACTTCCAGCATTCCTTTATAAAAATCTTGTGAATAGTCCACTATATGGAAATTATGCAAAAGACTTTTTATTACTTAGATCAAGATAACATAATTTATGTTGTAATGTTGTTTTGTTTTAAAGTTTGAGATATTTGAAGGATGATGTATCATTTTCTTTCATTATTGTGGATGTTTGTGCTTATAACTAGCAAAGCTGATTTGTTATTTTTTATAATAAACCTAGAGCACTAAGTCTTAATGTTTTGTTTGTTTATAACTGACAATGTTCTTTCACTTAAACCTTTGTGGACTTGTGTAAATATTTCTCCAGCCCATTTATATCAGTAAATGTTTAGTTCCACATTTTAGCACATTATATTTTCACTCAAATTTTTGAAGTTTGAGAATTTTTTGTGACAAGCCAACATTATGAAGGCAAACTCCTTGCATGTAATATAGCTATATACATATTATGGCATATGAAGGGGGCATATATGTTTCACAAACATTTCTTGTCTTAACTGCAATGATCATCCTTAACATTAATGTGTTCAGGATTAAACGGTTTTATTTTTATTATGCCCCCCTTCGAAGAAGAGGGGGTATATTGCTTTGCTAATGTCGGTCGGTCGGTCCGTATGTCCGTCGGTCTGTCGGTAGACCAGACCTTGTCCGAGTGATAACTTAAGTTCTATTTGACCTTTAAGTCTCAAACTTCTTGTGGTTGTTGCTCATGATTAGTAGTTGACCCCTATTGATTTTGGTGTCATTACCTCAAAGGTCAAGGTCACAAGGTCACATGTTGTGTATGTATAATATCAGACCTTGTCTGAGTGATAACTTAAGTTCTATTTGACCTTTAAGTCTCAAACTTCTTGAGGTTGTTGCTCATGATTAGTAGATGACCACTATCAATTTTGGTGTCATTACCTCAAAGGTCAAGGTCATATGTTGTGAATGTATAATACCAGACCTTGTCCGAGTGATAACTTAAGTTCTATTTGACCTTTAAGTCTCAAACTTCATGTGGTTGTTGCTCATGATTAGTAGATGACCCCTATCGATTTTGGTGTCATTACCTCAAAGGTCAAGGTCACAAGGTCACATGTTATGTATGTATAATACCAGACCTTGTCCGAGTGATAACTTAAGTTCTATTTGACCTTTAAGTCTCAAACTTCTTGTTGTTGTTGCTAATGATTAGTAGATGACCCCTATTGATTTTGGTGTCATTACCTCAAAGGTCAAGGTCACATGTTGTGTATGTATAATACCAGACCTTGTCCGAGTGATAATTTAAGTTCTATTTGACCTTTAAGTCTCAAACTTCTTGTGGTTGTTGCTCACGATTAGTAGATGACCCCTATCGATTATGGTGTCATTACCTCAAAGGTCAAGGTCACAAGGTCACATGTTGTGTATGTATAATACCAGACCTTGTCCGAGTGATAACATGAAGTTCTATTTGACCTTTAAGTCTCAAACTTCATGTTGTTGTTGCTTATGAATTTGTAGAAACCCCTTTCAATTTTTTTGTCAGTATAAAAATAAAGGCAAAAAAATTTTGCATTTTATAAAAATTTTTTATACTTTTTTTGTCAAATAAAATTTAATCCTATTTCCCCCCCCCCCCGACCCCCCCCCCCTATTGGTTTTTTTTTAGATAAAAAAAAAAATACTTATTATTTGGGTTCAACATCCAAACAGGTTCACATGCACATGTTTGATATATTTCATTATAAAAAAGCTTGCCCAAGTGATAATTTATTTTATTTTTAAATCCAAGGTCCAAACCCATGGTTTTTTGTTTTAAAATTAAAAACCCTTTTAAATTTAATAACCGGATTTTAAAAAGTCTTTTAAAATTTTTTTTTTAAAAAACCGTCGACTAAAATTCAAAATCTCTTGTGTCTGGTTTTAAATTCATAAAGTTTTTTGCACATTTTAGCACATTATTTTCACTCAAAATTTTTTTAAGTTTGAAAAAAATTTTAAGACAACAACTTAAAAAGGCAAACCCTTTCATGTAAAATAGCTATTCCCATTAGGAATATAGGGACATTATGTTTCCCCCCAAAAATTTCTTGTTTATTCTTTTTTTCTATAATGTTTTGGGTTTGATTCAGGATAAAAAAACCCGGGGGTGGTAACATGCCAATTTGACTAAAAATCATCTCCTAAAACCTTCTACATAAGGGAAACATTACTTAGTCAGACTGGGTAACATGCAACATGTCTACGGCTGATACGCAGTGTGTCGCACTATACTGTATCAAATAACATCGTCCCAAATGACAAATACTGCCGGTGGGGCCCAAAACCCACAAAAAAACAGACATAAATTTAATATCGAGGGTGCCTAAAGTTGAGACTTTCCCTATTTCATATTTCAGTACCAAAGTTTCTGGGTATTATTTCATTTTTGCCCATACAGATAAATTTCATTAAGAAACATGGAAAAGAAAAAAAAGTTTTAAATGATTTAAAATCACCACATATGCCACCCGGCGCACAAAAAAAGTCCGTAATGTCACAATGACTCGCATTTTTAAAAAGCACCTTACACTTTTTTTACGTATTCACCGCCACAGGAAAAACATTTTTCTTGTGACCCTAAAACCCTTTTTTTAAGTGTCTAAAGAATTGCTTTTCAAAAGAAACACAATTTTAACTTTTCCCCCCATTTCATCTTGGGGGGGGTTTTTCAATCTTTGGGCCCCGAGATACGACTTAATCTCCGGAAACACACGAAAATCCATAGGGGCCAGGGCTGACTATATGGGGGGGTC
>CM037788.1:56647112-56697112 GCA_021229015.1 Solen grandis
ATTTCATTTGATTTACCAACAAGCATTTTGAATAGTCGAGCGTGCTGTCCTCTGACATCTCTTGTTATGATTATAGATGTCAATGAATGACCCGATCGAATTAATTAGAATAGTCCAAGCAAGACGGTCTAAATATTATTGACAATAAACTACGTAACCATTAGTTCTTCAATTTGCCTATAAATTTCAAGAGATAGGATAAATGCTTTGATGGCACTGGTTTTTAAATTTGCGTTTGAAAAAAATATTGAATGGATCAAGTAACTGTACAACATTACACAAAATATTATAGCATTGCTAAATCGTCAATAAATATCTACCTGGCTTTGATTTTTGTTTTTTATGGTTGAAATATCCGAAGGCACTTCAGTTTTACAGAAATGGACAAAAACTCACTAGAATTGGATATACAAATGAAGCCAAAAAAAAAAAAAAAACGAGCGCGATGACCTAGCAGTATTTTTAAATTTTCATTTTCAGCGCAATCTTTTACATACTTCATGAATATGTGAAAATCAGAAAAAAATCTATAGAAGAAAAAAATCTGTAGCATACGTCATTAATTGGGTTGATGTTATATTGTTCATGCTTAAAAGTAAAAATTTCTTTAAAGGCAGGGAAGAATTTTGAACAAAAATATAACACATTTAAAATGTTATGTTATTAAAATGGTCATGATTAAAACGTAAACATAACATATTCCACTCGTAGTGGGAGACTGGTGGCGGGGTTTTCATGAAATTTTAATATTATGAGCAAAGTTTAGGAGAGGGAAACGACAACATGACGTCAAAAATGCTGTAACTCTACAATTCAGTTTATCTTGTCTACTTAGTCTACACTAGTAAGTCTGCTTAACTCGCCCTTTGTTTCATAATGATTCATTGTAAGGAGAATCATAAACTTGATTGCATGCACGTTTCCCTGAACCTAGTTTAAATTATATCATGTTCGTTTCGTGTGGAAAAACTGTAAAATAATGTGATTGGATATAACATTATGCCAAATGTATACGGCGTGATCCTGCAGTGTGGCAGCACTTTATCTATCTCAACAAGACACAGTCTCCAAAAGACTGAAATACTGCCGTTGGATCGTTAAATCAAACAAGCAAACTTAAACAAAACATAACACATTCAAAGATGTTTATAGTTATGTTTAAGACGTCTACGTAACAAATTCTTAGATATGCTACTGAGCGCGAAGAGATAAATTCAATTGACTGAATCAATCTGAAATTGCCTGATTTTGATTTCCAGCTACTGAAGACAGCAGCTGATATATGTATCAATGGATGCGGTTCTAACCTTGGCTCAGGGTACAAATGTCTCCGGTCAGGCTGACCTTATCTCCCTCTCCCGGATTATTCGATAAGAATAGAAAGATCTTATGTGTTTTTTTACATCACTTTATCTGTCAGGATTTCTTTTATTATTTCACCACAAAGAAGGATACAACAGTAGCCAAGATAAATTAGATTAATCAAAAATAGTATCATTTATATCACTACTTGGATTAAGTATCGAAGCCTTTAGTGTAGCATAAGCTATTCCGGCTTACAGCTGTAACGAATACACCAGGTAGCGAATACACATCACGATACAGGGTCACGAATATGAATATTTATTCATGAATATGAATACACCCCGGTATAATACAGAATAAAAGACAAACTAAATTCAGGCTGCACATATTTTGAAGTGATTCAGTGGTCGCTATCTCATCAATCATAAACTGTATTCCCAATGATCATTGAATAATAACTAACAAATTGTTTGAGAAAGTATATGATATATACTTTGCTTAAAATAAAATTTAAACTTGTACTTGGAATTAGTAAACGCTATTGAAAATGACATTGCATGTGATAAAAGTTTTGTTGCAAAACATGATTACCAAATTATGTTGACAAACCAGATGGTCCATACATAATGTGAATACCGGATTTTGTTTATATATATAATTAATTATGATACATTTTATTGTTTTTTTTTTTTTAATTGTCTTCCGTGTTTTAAATTCAATATTTATTATCATATTAGGAACATGGAATAAATAATAACTCTGACAATTTAAAGCGACAAATCAAATTAATCAACAGTTGACTTATAAGGCTACCGTACTTGATATTCAAATATCAAATGGATATTGTTTCTGATGTTTACTCTCACTCTAACAATCTTAATCTACCAAAAAGCTAACATACTTATTTTGAAAATACATTCTGTGCTGTTACTTTTAGGATCTAAATCAGTTTCTTGCAACTTCCTCATAAAAGGGTCATTAAAAGACAGTTAACTTAGCCATTACGCAATGTCATTGATTTCAACAAGCGTTAGATTATTGGTTAACAAGCAAGTTCTACGAAAATATTCAAATGAGCCCGAATGAAAGAATCTAAAGAACTGTGCTGTTTGGCTAGAGAATAGAGACTGGACTGTACTGTACGTAGCATGTGTAAGAGTACACTGATACTGATACCTTTACGACATCTGGCTAAAAGAAACTAGCAAGCAGTCAAGCTTTTCATTTCTCAGCTACTGATTATAAGGTTATTTGCTTCATCAATTTATCAGTTGTTAATTGGCTTGTTGTAAATATTCAGTTAATGCCTCACGAATAACGAATAGGTATTTGAATACTGACAATATTCGGTGCACCGAATACACGAGTGTATCGTTTCACCTCTATACCGGCTTATTAGTCCCCTAAATAGACTATCAATAGTTTCCAAGCAAGTTCTAATTAGATTTCTGGATATAATTTGAGGTGGTTGACATCAGGGTTCGGGTTACAAATTAATAATAATGTATATTAAAAATTATTATTACATTTATTTAATATAAAGTTTGTGGTGTATTTTAGTACAGCCATATATAGCATATTAAATTAGCTTAACATTTCTTATGTCATTGTATAGTGTTTGTATTGGTCTAAATTAATTACATTCCAATGCTGTTTTATAATGGATATGCTACCAATATACGACAATTGTGTATATGTGATATCTTTCCCTTTAAACTTCCCCTTTTTTTTGGTAAGGGAGGTAATCCAGGGTGCATTTAGGATATACCTTTGAAATTTACTATATTATTACTACTATAATTATTTTTTTTATGTAATATATTTCATATTTTGAAAATTACTATAGTATTATTTTATATATATTTTTTTATTTATATTTATTGTATGTGTATGTATATATATATATATATATTTTTTTAATAATTTCTTGATATGCATTTTATTTAATTCTGTCGTATAATTTCCTTGTTTCTTGACAAGGGAACCTCCATGGTACATACAATTTTGCTAACATGCATTTATGAGAACAATTTTGTTCAGTTCATTATTACTACATATATCTTAAATAACAAGTTAATCTTTGTGATTACGATCGAATGTACTTGTAGATTATCACAAATCTGTAATTAAAAGCCATAAAAATATTTTTTGAAAAAAAGAAAAAAGGAAGAAAAACGTGTGTGGGTGTGGGTGTGTGTGCTTACCTATTATGTGGTTCATCCTCTATGACAAGAAATTGTTTTTATTGTATGTGACCAAATGGATTATGTGGTTACTTTATTTATATTGACTATGTACATTGTACACGTCGAAAAATAAAGCTTTGTATTAAAACATAATTAAAATCATATAATATGGCGCAATGCATATTTCAATTGTCCTTTGAGCCAGCATTATCTGACAAAATAATTATTATTTCCCAACAAACAAGGTTATAGCAATGGCGTGTGGGTAAGTAATCTCGTAACTAGACTTAAGGGAACAATTCTGTGAAAGTCGATGTTTTAAGAGAAGATTTTAGATTCTGTACACTGACAATATTTCCATCACTCATTTTTTCTGAAATCTTTCTCTAATGTATGTTTGTGTGAAACATTTAAAACTGAATTTAACACCTTTATAGGCGGTTATGTTCATTTCGACTATGTGAGAAAATTTAATCGAGGTATTAGGAACAGCGGCGGAATAAACGTAGTCCATTTGTACAAAAGTTTAAATTTACGTTTATACGAACAATGGAATGATTGTTTTGTATTACTCCTAAGATCGTCATCTGTCTTTAATTGCGCTCACATTATCATGTACCTTTCAGGTTTTCCAACAATAAAGTAATATATATTACATGGTTATCACGAGTTGAGCTTGATTAACCCGCACATTATACATGAGTGCGCGCATGCGCACGTATGTATGTGGGCGGATTAATTAAGATGACGAGTGAAGCCAGTCCAATATATGTCTTGTAACATGGCCAAATGTAGGAAGGGGGCGGTTCAACGATGGCTCGTAACATTTTTATGCAGATGAGCGTTGTGGGTATCGAAGAGAAACCCCGTGAAAATGACCAATCAGTGAAAGGAAAAAAATATCTTTACCAATCAAATAACTTTTTCCAAACTAACCCTCACATTTCGGCGCCTTCCGTTCATATGCGCAAATTTGAATTGAGAAGGACGTACTGAATTAGTGTAGATTCGCGTTGACTCAGTGTGGAAAATCATTTCTTTTTCAAAAGGTCTGAATTCAGTGAAACCAAACCGGTCAGTTTCTAATATTTGGAGAACATTATTAGTGCTGTACTTTGACGATTTCCCCAAATGTTTGGAAATCCTGTACATCAAACAGAAGAATCATTATGGCCTATGAGCAAGGAATAAATTTCTATTTCGAATGCGCTAAATGCTATTGAAAAAAAAGGTGAAGAAAAAAATAGCATAAGCATTTTTTTCTCCGAGTCGAGGCAAAAATTTGTAGCTTGTGACAGCTTAAAATGATATAACATACCACGTAGTATGGCCACACTGCTAATGTTAACTTCATTTTAATATCCAATAGCTAAATATAGAAAATATGTAATGGTATGGAAAAAAACAATGGAGGAAAATAGTTAATTTGCACACTCTGTATAAGAATGAATACTGAGGACTACCTTTAAGTTAAGTAATTGTATCGGGAATACAACTATTTTGATAGTTACAATATTGTGTCGATATATGATAAACCGAGTGTCCGCCATTACTTAGCGGTTATCTGGAGACCTGCATGGTCCGCCATTACTGTGCGGTTATCTGGATAACTGTATGGTTTTTCATCAGTTAATGCATGGGCGTGGAAACTCCGCCCCCTAAAAACGTGCGGTATTCCTTTTTAGAAATGGGTACTTTTCTTCAGAAAACTACCTAGGCCGTGTTACAAGAAATAATAAAGCATACTTTCCCAGAATCTCTGATATTTTTGTCTGGAGATCACAATTCCAGAACAAAAGACTTTTATGATTATATTCCGAATGATGACTTAAATTTTATTTTTGGTGAAGTAGAATATGAAGGCAATTACTTTAATTTACCTAGAAATAAGATAGTATTCGTGGAAATAATTTTTGACAAGCGTTAGCTCATTTGTGTTCTGTCTTAAATGGTAGATTTTCAGGGGATATGAATGGAAATTTTACATGCATATCAAATTATGGGACAAGTTCTGTTGATGATATGGTTGCATCCACAGAACTAGTCCCAAGTATGCAAGATTTTGGGTATTAGACAAAGATGAATCCGATCATTTCCCAATATGTACCATGCACGTTGAACCTTTAGAGTTTTCTAATGTCGTTAATAATGATCCATATACACAATTAACACAAATTACAAAATATTCCTGGAGGGAATATAGGAAAGAAGAATTATTAAGTATATTTTGTAATGTTTTTAACAACATTTAATTACGAATAGAGAGTTTGATTGATACCAACATCAATGAGGTTATCGGCAAATTTATGTCCATTTATTATAAAGCCCACTTGTGTATACGTGTCAAAGGTGCACGTACACCTGTAACACTAACCCAACCCCCATGGTGGGACTCGGAGTGTGACAGGTTGAAATCTGATAAGGTATATGCATTACGTGGATTTCGGGTAACAAATTCTCATATAAGCTTGCAGGTTTATAACGATAAATGTAGAATTTTCAAAAGTTCAAAAGTTCATGCAATCGTAAAAAAAATTAAATATCAAAGCTTACAAAGAAAAACACTTGTCGAAAGTTAGTGCTTCTGATAAATGGAAACTTAGTAAAAAGGCATAGTCACCTAAACAAACAAATTGCATTATTTTACCTACAGAACAAGAGAATGTTTTAAATCTCTTTTGTACAAAGCACAAATAGAAAAAATTGATATTGATATAAACTTTCAAGATGGGGATTAAAGTCAGCTTAATTCTCTCATTACTGTTGAATAAATAATGTCATCTGTTGCAAATCTTAAAAATAAGAAAAGTCCAGAAATATATGGAATACATTCTTAATTTTCAATATACTTTATCTGATATATATTAATATTGAGCAGTGGAGATTTTCCTGTATCTTGAATACAAAGTCCAATCCATAAGTTCGGATTGGTAAATGATACCAGTAATTATAGAGGTAAAGCTTTGAATAACTCTTTAAGATTTTTGCTGATAAATTGAAAAATGATTGTATATATGGGCAGACAATAACAATAAGTAAAGCACAATCTGGTTTTCTTAAGGGATATTCGACTGTAGACAACATATTCTGATTACAAGCTGTGATTCAAAAGAACATCTCTAAAACATGTGGTCTGTAATGTCTATACATTGATTTTAAAAAAGCTTTTGACAAAGTCAATCACCAGATCTTGTTACAGGTGTTATTGTGCTTATGTCTCAGTAACTAGGCAAGGGATTGATTTTAGACATCAGAAAAATATTAAGGGGTATCAGACTTCATAAAAGTATTAAGGGGTATCAGACTATCAAGGTATATCATTTTTAACTATTATCATGTACAGGGTATATGAAGGGCAAGAATTGAAAAAGATTTCATTTGATTTACCAACAATCATTTTGAATAGTCGAGCGTGCTGTCCCCTGACGGCTCTTGTTTCCTTTGTAATATTGATACTCGTCAGGGAGACCAGACGAGTTCTACGATTTTTGTACTATATATTGAGGAATTATTTGATATGCTTAAATAGCAAAATGCGCCTGGTATATTTATTATTAATAATTTTGAAGATATCGTATGTTTTATATTGACAGATCCAATATCATATTAATATTATTGATACATTTTGTTCAAATACTGGAATGGAAATTAATTTGAGAATAACCAAAGTAATGGTATTCAGAAAAGGGGGATATTCAGAAATTATGAAAAGTGGTTCTAGAGAGGTGAACAAATCCGTGTGGTATTTTATTTTATTTTACAAATATATGGATATAATGTTTACATACAAATTGTCACAAGATCAAATGGTATCTCAAGCTGAAAAAAGCAATATTTTTGCTTATCAGTTCTAAATAGCCATTTGGTTACTTTCCATCCAAAGAGTTATTTAAACTTTTTGATACCATGATCAAGCTAATTTCATGTTATGGTTCTGAGGTTTGGAGATATCAGTATTGTAATAATATTGAGAAAGTTCAAATCAAGTTGTGTAGAAAGCATTTGCAAATAAGTAAAACAAAAAGCTTTTAGGTGAATGTGGACGTCTACCTTCATGTATTACATACATCACAAATTGTAGTAGATATTGTTGCAAATTGCTTTTTATGCCCCATTATAGATATCCACATCAATGTTATTTAATGCTTAAGAGACTTGATGAAGCCGATCGTATTTGTTTCACTCACTACAAAGATAAAGAATTTACTTTTTTACTATGGTTTTGGAATAGTTTGGATTTCACAAGACATTGGTAATATTAATGTGTTTATCTCACAATTCAGAGGAAGATTAACCATTCAGTATACTCAATGTTGGCTTGAGAATTTCAAGTAGATGTAATTATTATAAGCATTTCAAATTTTGTGAAATATTGAAAGTCATCTTACATTTGAATTGCCTTTTAAGTTCAAAAAAGCTTGATTTATGTTTAGATGTTCAAATCACGGTATATATTTGAAACTGGACAACAAAACAATATACCTAGTCAGGAAAGGCTCTGTGATTTTTTTTTTTTTTTTTTTTTTTTTGAATGGTTCATCTGTGCTGGAATGTGAATACCATGCTTTCTTCATATGCCCGAAATATATATAGCATTCGTGATTAAAACATGGTATAGAGGAAATTCAAGGACTGAAGATTTTTATAACCTTTTTAAGAGAACTGGTGAAAATACTTTAAGAAAATTATCTGTCTATGTATACCATTTAATGTATTATAAACTCTACGTGTCTATTAATTGATTTCATCGTAAATTTTGAAGCTGTATATGTATCATATAATCTGAAAATTGTATTTTGTATTCTGGTCCGGAGGCCTTATATTACAATAAATTGAAGTGAGTTGAGTTGAGATGAATATCGAATTGTGTTTATGTATTCTTAAGGACTATAAAAACGCATACTCTTGGAAAAGTATCAAATAATGTATTTCAGTTCGTGGTTTTCAAAATCTCTTAGATTAATATGCCGCCCCCCCCCCCTTCGAAGAAGAGGGGGCATATTGTTTTACAAATGCCAGTCGGATGGTCGGTCGGTCCGTCGGTAGACCACTTCGTTTCCGACCAATAACTGGAGAACGCTTGCGTCCATGTTTCTCAAACTTCACAGGCTGATTGGTCATGACTAGCAGATGGCCCCTATTGATTTTGGGGTCACTTGGTCAAAGTCACAGTGACCTCGATGCGGGGGGGGGGGGGGGGGTATGTAACAACTCTTGTTTAGAAATGCAATGAGGCATATTTCATATTGGTGCATGTCCTGCTTATCACGTAAGAAATGATGTGATATATTTGTTTTATTTATGAGGCGTTTTTAAAGCACATGAGTATATATTAATAGCATTCAGTTTACTTTCTAAGATTATTGTCTACTTGACTCACTTTAGTGTGTTCTCAAACTTATTCAATTAAGTCGCATGATACACATAGCAATTAAACAGCATGATAATAAAGGTAATTCAAGGGCAAACTGGAATTATGATGTATCCATGTATATTGCATTCGAGAAGGCTAAATCAGATATACTATAACATTTGATCGTTGCAATCAAATAATAGAAACATGCATAGAGCACAGTGAACTTCACGTCAAGTCTGCACTACACTTTCTAGAAGAGCAGTTCGTCGACGAATCATTGAGGAAGTCGTCGATTAGATTTCTTATTCGTCAACAAATTTGGCATTTTTTATTAAGTTTGGTCGGTAACAACTAAATTGTAAGGTTATTTCTGATCGGATATAATGACGCCTCCTGGTACTGACCTTTTGATCTTCATAACTAAAGTATTGCAGTATAATGCGTTTTAATATTTTTCATTTATAACACAAGTTTAAGATTCTTAGTAAACCTGTATCCTGTGGCCGAGTGGTAAGAACGTCCGCCTAAGAAGCGGGAGGTCGTGGGTTCGATCCCTGGCCGCGACATACCAAAGTTGTAAAAATAGCATTGGTATAGCTCTCTTGCTCAGCATATTTAGGTAGTCCCTGGACTGGTTGGTCCGGTGTCAGGATAATCATGTGACTGGGTATGGTATCATGCAAAATGTCACTGCAGTGTGGAAACACATAGTCTCCAAATGACAGACATACTGTCAGCGGGACGTTAAACCATGTAAACACATTCTTAGTACAATCTTTATGAAATAACATGAGTAGGTATTAATATAAAAGTCAATGATTATAATCATTAATTAATCAGAAAGGCGCCTTTCTGGACCTCCGCAAATCAATGTGGTTTTCTTGAGAAATTTCAGTTTCGTTTACATTTTGATTGACCAATAACAACTTTCCTTTATATTCACTGCTATAGAAACCGGAAATAGACTTCCACGGCTGTTGTCAAGCTCGATTGGAACAATGAATTTACGATGTTATCGTTAAAAGAGGAAACTACCTCAATACGTTTAGGATTTTCTTAATGTATGCATTTAAATACAACCTGGTCCATTTCCAATGTTGAATTCGTTACAAACACGTTTTTCCTAATTTGAACTCAAAACAGTGTCCTCCGTTCATTTGTTAATGTCACCATTCAGTACAAGATGATTCGCCCCATGAAACTTCGAGCCCCTGTGGAATAAGAATGCAGTAAAATAACGCATAAAAGAGAACTTCGCGTATGCCATCGTGGACGTCATGCCTTCAAAGCAATACATATTCTGTCGTATAACTGGTAAGACATCAAGACAGGAATGGAAGCAAAATTCTCTCAGGACAGTTCCTTCGACACTGGCCAAACGTTAATCACAAATATTGAGATTTATTGACCAGGGGCTAGCCATCTGTTCAGTAATCACAGACTAATAACATGAATCATTTTCACATTGCATGCACGAGCTTTATTCATATGTTGAGGGGGTTGTAATTTTAGTAGAGTAGCCCGATATGTCTGGCAAGTGGTAGTCGACCTTTCATCTGACGTCGTTCTTGCATGTAGATCGTTGTAAATTGTAAAATTGTAAAGTATATATAATGAACTTCCCGAGACTGCCATTTTAAAAACTGAAATTAAGATTTTCTGATACATTAAATTGATGTTATTTCGTTCAAAATGGAGTCGTAAGAATTTTGTTATACATACAGTTCAGTAATTTCTTTTCTTTTTTGCGTAATAAACCATAAAGAAAGAGAGAACCCTTTCATTGCATTCTTTAAACAAACAAAAGAATCCCAAGAATACATAGATTTTGTATCTGTGAATACGACGAATTTATTTCGTATTTCGCTGATGATGTCATTTTGGTGTATTTAAAAGATCCCCGTAGTCTGTTATTTATCGTCATGTTCTGACAGTAACTGATTAAACATGTGATGTGAACACATTTTCAAATCCAAAGGGTAAAATCATACAGTTTGCATTGCATTACGTGTTTTGACGAGATCCCTATTTGTGGAGCTGGTTTATGAATCTTAAAACGTCAGATCACGGTTTAGCTCAATAAGTATAATATACGAGCCATTTAGAACAAGACAACATGATGTGCAAGAATTTCGAGTTCGAATCCCGTTGGATGAAATGATATTTCATTACCTTCCCAAGCGCAAATCACTTGCCAACCTTGCTGGTCCTTTGGCAGGACAACATACAATTAATACTGAGTGTTGCGAGAACTATAACGAGACACAACTAAAATTATGACCTTTGTAGCTGACTTCACTTTTGTTGTCGGAACGTTTACAGAATCCTCCAAGGAGATATTTTCTTATTTTATGGACGTGGATAACATTGTGTACTCGAGACACTGGTGCAGACAATTTCTGGTTAGAGGGCATGGATGTCAATCAGAGATGAACAGTCTTTCTTTTGAAATGAAGCTTGCCTAATTATCGTCGAAACTCACGGTGGCTGGTTTAAATGTTGTCGATTTATGACAGACATAATTAAAGTCTCGGACATTTCTGTGCTATAAAACGTTTGTTTAGACCTCACAAACCGTTTTCTAATCGATTCATGGCAGGTCGTTAGAGACGAGAGAGGATGAGAAAAGAGCTCAATTAGTGAGTTAAATAATGTTTTGCAATATTGTCAGTCGGGTTTTCTATTTTCTTGTAAAAAAATATACCGAAAGCTGCGCTAATTCGAAAGGTTTGTGACACTGTGGCGATATTGCGCTGTAGGAACTGCTTTGTTCCATGCTTGTGATTGATGTCAATGAAACCTAAGAATTGTGGAACCGGTGTCAGCGTTACGTACCAACTACAGGATTAACGTTTAACACGTATAAATGTATGTATTTTATAAAAAAAATCGATTTAATCATGTTATGAGGTTAATCTCTCTATCTTAGGATTTGCATTTGGATGTTTTTTTAAGAGGTTTAGTTATATTCAACTTGACAAAATCTTTTCGAAATCCAGTAACTTCCTTTGTAGATCCAGTGCAATCAGCTATTTTTTTCACATTTTTAAATGGTTACCCGAGTCTTTGAGCAATATAAATTGAGAAAACCTATCGCTGAAAGAGTAAACTAATTTAATATTTCATATTTTTCTTAAGCTTACCTGTATGGGATCATCTAGTGCCCGGCTGTCGTTCGTCCTCCATTGTTTGTTTGTCTTTATTCTTGACTAATCTTGAATAAACTTATAAGCAATGTATATCACCTGGATGAATTACGAATAGTCGGCCCATATCGATACATCGCTAATGCTATTTGTTATGTACATACCGAATTTGTTTTTGATTAATATCGGACTGGTATATTAGAGGTTTTAAACTTAAATTATTCAAGCAGTGCCAAAGTCTCCAGAATCCGCAATTTTTCAACGACTTTTGATCACATTTAAGAGATTTTACTTATGGGCACACTATCTCAGCCAAAGTTGATTATTCTTGATATAGGAAATGAATGTCAGGTGTAAAAGGTCCTTGAATTATTAAAAGGAAAATGGTGAATGCAGCTGTTACACTATATTCACCGTTGATCGGATAGTTGAAAATGTGGAGCTGAATAAATTGCACGCGATGAAATCTGGCACGCTGCATTTACTGATTTCCCCATTGCATACACGAGCAAACTTTTGATTATCAGTTTGATTTCTGGGTAACTTATTTTGTAGAAACGTAACGCTAGCAACTATCATTACATTCAGGATCCATAATTATCGATATATGACATAAATATAAATATTTTTCCAGAGAGCTAGTTCTGTCAAATTCGATCAAGGCTGTTTAGAACCTCTCTATAATATAGGACTCACACTGTAAGCCTCTTGCTTGAAAATAATTACTTACGAAGCATAAGTATGACGAAAGTAAAACATTGTCTACATGTCGATACCTCTCTGTTTCTCTGCTGTGATTTTTCCCCTTCATTTTGGATCAAAGTTCAGTATTTTCATACATTTCGAGGCAAGGAGGTTATAACAGATGTAATACTTTGTTGAAAAGTGGTTAAGATAGACATTCTGAGTAATACTGTATTTTAAGTAATAAATCAGAGTTATCTGAACAGCCGTACTAAATTCAGTAAACAGAACAAATTCATGAACATTCACAATTAAACGATTCCCATGACCGCTATATTTTCTTTGAATACATCTGTCACAAGTGTCCAATTGTAATATAGAAAGACAGACAAATGGACACATTTTTTTATTGACGTAAGCTTAACTGTTTCTTGTCATGTCATATAAGTCCGCGACAGTTTAGTATTATATAAGTTCGCGATAGCTATGTAGTTTATAAGTCCGCTATAGTTAAGTTTTATAAAAGTCCGCCATAGTTTAGTATTATGTAAATCCGCGATAGTATGTATTTAATAAGTCCACTATAGCTAAGTTTTATAAAAGTCCGCTATAGCTAAGTGTTATATAAGTCCGCGATAGCTAGGTATTATATTAAGTCCGCGATAGCTGAATATTATATAGGTCCACTATAGTTAAGTGTTATATAAGTCCACGATAGCTAACTGCAATATAAGTCGGTAATAGTTAACTTAATGTATTATATAAGTCCGCTACTGTTAAGTGTTATATAAATCCGCTATAGCTGTTTGTTTTTTCTGCTACCATCCTGTTTCTGCCCTTAAACACAAGAAAGAATATAGAGGAAAGAAAAACAAAGGAAAACCCCTCGAACACATATTTATTATTATTCATAAATGGGAAAATCAGGAAACATTAACATATGTGTCACAGTGATTATGGTGCGCTAAGTTGACACATCGTAACGTAAATGAAATCTGTATATATGCGTGTCTATGCACGGCTAGAATTCAAGGATTCAAGCTTTACTTTGCGCTATGTACTCGTGTTGTTGGTTGATTTCGATCGTGGTCTTAATCAAAATACAAATACCATTGAAACAGGATCAGAGTACAGGCTGACCCAGTACTTTACTTATTACTAGGGTTAATTTGTTAATTAACATGTACCATAGGATTAACCCTTTCCCTCATAGAGGAAACCATGAAAAGACCTATGCGAACAGCTGTTCGCTGCTCCTCAGTGGTCTGGAAATGAGGACTTAACAATTAAATTTGGTAAGGTTTAACTGTGGTTTTCTGAAGATCAGTCTTTATGTGGTACCTATTGAGTGCATCAAAATGAGTCTATATGAGGGAAAGGGTTAAAGTTAATGAAGTTTCTTTAATCTTTCACTGATAAGATCCTTTGTTTGGCGCTCAGCATATAAGGTTAGTTGGCCCGGTGTCAGGGTAATGTAAGGTGTGGTATCATCCCACATGTCTACGGCGTGGTACTGCAGTGTGGCAGCACTTTGACTCTCGTAGTATGACTGAATTTTCCTTTATGTAAAGGGAAGTAACCTATAATTACGTTTTTAGTTTCGGTCATAGGATTTTCATCTCCCTTCCCTGAATCTTGAACTCCGAGAACGATTAATATTAAACATGCGGTGTATGTTAGATGTTGTGAAGGCTAATGTTCGGGCCCTCACAACGCCCTTTTAGGCCTCTCATTCCTTTGTAACATCGTTTGTATCATGTGGTTGTCATTTATTTAAATTCGGAATCGTAATTCGTTTTCTTTTTATTTCCATAAGATTTATTGGTATACGGCTACTCCTTGAATATGTTCAGCTTGTATATATTTATTTATTTATGAAATATCCATATTTCATACAAACACGTCATGTTTCGTCTCGCTCAAACACGCGGTATCTCGTCAGTTATCAACGGCCTCATACACATCGTTTGAAAGTGACTGAAATGCTACCAGCGAGACGTTAAACAATTGCAGTAACACGTGCAACCGCTCTGTAAATCAAATGAATAAAATACTAACTCAAATGAATGAAAAGGTGCAAATCATAATGTAAAATGTGACTTTTACTATGTCTTTGTGGTTCATAGTTTTTTCCAATCTCCACGCAGTTATCTCCCCTTCATTCTTCGGCATTTTTCTAAGTGAGCGTGCAAGGGAGATCACTGTGTTGAGTTTGAGATTTTTCAGTGCACATTTGCGTAAGAGTTGCTTACACATTACCATTAAGATTTGATTATATTTTATGGATGTGTAGGCCGCTTTATTATTACCAATGACAGAGAAGTTGGTTTTAATCAAAGGGGGAAGGCAATGAATGGGACTTCTCCATTAAAATACGGATATAAAAACCACGAGATCCGACGAAACACGTCCCAGCGTACCCTCCTCTATACCAGTCATGTTGAATATAGAAAACTACATATTGATGGATTCATGACCGTTTTAATCTCTATGGTTTGACAAAGGATTACAGTTATATTTTTACCACAAACAATGATGTATCTAAATTCCACGTTGACTTTAACACTCACTCAGCCCCTCACCACGTGGGTTCGAATCCCGGCAGGGTCATTCGGATTTTCATGTGAGGAAGCCTTCCAGCTGGCTTGCGGTAGGTCGGTGGTTCTACCCGGATGCCCCCGTGCATTCGGGTTCTTCCTCCACCTGTAATTAGCTGGACGTCGCTATATGACTGAAATACTGTCGACGCGACGGTAAACTCAAATAGTCAAATAGTCAATTGTCAAATCCCACATGACACTGTGGATTAGTTTTATTGTAATTACATGTTGATTAAAAGGTCGGATGTAGCCATTAACCCTGCTGACAATGATGTTTTGCTTAAAACCACGCTGAACATGTGCCCGAGTGGTTAGAGCATCTGTATGTTTCATGTAGATATACCCTAAAGTGGCTGAAACATTGAACCCAAGCAAAGGCAAATTAAGCAGAGATGGGAAACTCCCATAAACGCCAGTGGAACAATTGTTTGGCACAAAGCAGATCATTGAATATTGTAAACTTTAAAAAAAAGTATGGATAAATCACAAAGGAAAACGTAACCATATTTTAAAATAATCATTTCTGTACTGCAAGGTATTATTTTCAGTTTGATGTTTTTCAGCAATTATTTTAAATCTTGATTTAAATTCAAACAATGTAGCAGAAAAACAACTCATTTTACTAAGTTATCATAATGAAGGTACGTTTCTATGCTACATATATTTTTTTGACTTGTTTAATACATAAGATAACATTTTTGACATGTTTTGATTTTGGGTCAAAGACATATTAAAAAAAAGATTGGCAACTAATTTATATCTCACAAAAGCACAAACAAATTTAACAATTCTCGCAAAGTCACGTTTTGAAATATTTCCTTCTCTGATGAAGAAAGAGTAATAAAATCGTATCCTAATTAAATGTATTACATAAAGGGAATGAAAATCAGTCACAAAGAGAATTAAATCTTCCTTTCCAGCACACGGTTTCTCCAGAGGTAATGTCCCTTCAGCAAGGGAGACAATACAGTGCTTTTAGCAGAACTAGGTTTCAATATGTATCAGTTTTAGTTAATTAATTTAAACAGTGCATATAGTAGTCCATTAATCCATGATACTATAGGCATATAAATGAAATACTAGTACTTGACAATTAACCCCGCAATTCACTCAAATACATATAATGTTTGGTCACCTTGTATAAATATGTTTCAATTGTTTATTTCATCAGTGTAGGAATACTTGTGGTAATGGTCCTCGAACAAATGGTAATAGACTGCAAATAATCTTGAGTAATTGATGACAGTGGTTTACTACACATTAAATATTTTAATAATGGTCAGGTTTTTTTTTTGCATCAAACATCGCTGTTCACGGATCATTACGGAATAATAATTCTTCGTCGCCTTGTCATTTATCTATAATACATTGTAGAGATAATACTTCAGGCTCGTATTTCCTAATGCGTTACTGCATGGCAATAGGCATGTATCATGGTACAAATGAATCGGTGATATGCATCCCATGTCATCATATTAGCTTAATTAGATAAATTAACTGTGATGGATGAGACCCAATTTAATTATAATCAGATTAATATTGTAATCTATGTGACATTAGCCATTTAGCAGTGTCAGGTGATTTAAAAATACTCCGCTAATCAGAGACGCTCACTGTGCAGAAATCGAAATCGAGGCTTAAAACGAATGAAGCGAAATCAGAAAACGACAGAAACTTCCAAATGTCTTAGTTGTAAGTTGCTGTTATCTGTACAGAAAATGAACAATGCATTTGACTTGGGCAAATTATTAATTTTGCTAGAACATGTGAAAATGTAATACCGGAAAAAAATGAGTTTCAGCTGAAGTTCAGACTTACTGTTTTAAGGTAATAAAATTGTGGTCATGGTCCATCAAGTCACCAGGGAATTTTATAGTAATTGCAAGCCTTTAAAACAATGATCAAAATAGCATATAACTCCATGTCAATGTATGTTTACAAATGCTCTTAAGTCTTTTTAAGCATTTGAAGGACCATGATTATAATTTAATGATGGATGGATTGTCTTTATATTTCCATCACGATTAGTAATTTCAAAGCAATAAATAGTAGCAAATGATTCAGTTGGTTTAGGAATAGCAAGTATCATCTTAGGTTTTTGGTGGAGGATATATAGTATTGGGTTGAAATGAATTGCAATGAAAGTAAAAGAACGGAAAGAAACAGCTTGTAATTATTAACCATTTGCAATTTGTCGGTAATTCTCGATATTCTTTCAAAGGGGTCTCCATACGACCAAGATATATTTGACGTAAGTCACTTAGATACGTCAAGATGAATTCTGCTTTCAATACTTATGTGCAGATTTTCATGAGCTATTTTAAAGGCTATATATAGTTTAGTGCTTTCGGCACCAAATATCATTTGCCAGGGCACGCTGCTTTTTATTGTATGTATATGTTTCAACACAGGAAACGCCTTCCGTGATATGCAAAATGCATTCTTTAAATCCCGTTGTATAAGAAATAAACAGTGCACTAAAATGCATGCCTCGTTCATTTGTCAATAAAAACCTGCATTTTACGTGTGTTTTGTAATATTCAGCTAGCGATGCGCCCTTAAACGTAACGCGTTAAAAAGCCCCATTACTGGCATGCACGTTTGATTTGACTAACTGTGTCATTAAGTATTAAGGACTTTTGCCTAGGGGAAGGGTCTTTTCTTGAAACATTCATTCCGCGCCACGTCGCTTCCTGTTACGCTGTGTCCATTTTTTGACCTCGGAATTCAAATATGCTCTTACATCTGTAATTGGATCAGTTTTCTTTGACTGAACATGATTTTAATGATGGATGCTAATTTCACAGTTAAAAGAACTTGAGAAAGGATTTGATAGCTAAATGGAAGTGTATGATTTGAACAAGTTATGGAGGCACAAACCACCGCCAGGGACTCCGGGATAGCTCTAAAAACTCGAGATAAGATTTGAAGATCGGATGTAGTTAAAGCCACGTTTAAACTGATCACAAAGAAGTCGTTACATTCTGTTAAGACTCTGAACATATTAATAATCATATTCTGATTGAATGAATAAAAAGTAAGACATAGAAATGGCTGGTGCCAACGAAATAAAGGTTTAGTTCTTTCGTGAAATTTCTGTTCCTGGTTGAACTGATTTGTTCACTTGAACAAAACTCCTGAGATTTGTAGTTCTGTTGAACGTACAGTATGAACTTTTAATTGTTATAATCAAGGTTTGTGGCTGATTAAGTGTTCGTGTAAGTACATTGGTTGTTGATAATTAACATTCCGGTTGTTTGCTTTATCATTAATATAAATGCTTTACTATCGGTAGCAACTAAATTAATGTTTGAAAGTCCTCTTGGGTTGGTAATTGCCGTATATATCTTTTACATCTTCATTGAAATCAAGTATTTGCAAAACGTCACTGTAATACGCTGTCAATCAAGAGCACCATAATGCTACTTAGACCAAAATATGTCATAAAATTATATGATGAAATATATAAGTTTAGTGCATTACATTTTGTAGCGAATTTCGTCCGAGCGGCGGGTTTAAGAAAACGTCTGCATCTGAAATATAAAGCTACAACTTACCTTATATGAATTTTCATTGAGGCTTATCTGTTAACGTGGGACAATATATACACAGCTGATTAAAAATGATTGTTGCCACTAATTCAAAGCCAAAGAAATCAAGAAGAATCAATGTGAATTAACGTTCAAATCAACTATACAATATCACTAAAACTTGCCCCAGTTGTACACCTTTAACAGAATCCAATTACCCTAACGTCACTATACTAAGCTGGAACAAAACCCAGTGACCAAGACCTGACCACCAGATTGTTGCAGCTACGGCCCCTGTACTTCCTACACTGCTTCTGTCCCTCTCAATAAAGCAGAGCATACATGAGAATACAGGACAGAATTTTGGTAGTTTCTAGACACAAAATCCCAGCCACTTCAATCCTATGATTAAGTAACCCATGGCCACATTACTGAAAACAACTGGATTCTGCTATGTCACCTACGAATTCTCGTATCAACTGGTGACCACACGACTGGGTTCTGCTTTCACACATAAACTGGTGACCAAATGACGAGATTCTGCTATGTCACCTAGCGAATTCACGTATCAACTGATGACCACATGACTGGATTCTGCTATGTTACTTACAAATTCACGTATCAACTGGTGACCTCATGACTGGATTCTGCTATGTCACCTAGCAAATTCAAACATCTACTGGTGACCGCAGACCTGAAGCCAGCGCAATATATGTCTTTTAACATAGCCAAATATAGAAAGGTCTTTATGCAGATGATCTCAAATGTTTAGCGCTTTGGATATCAAAAAGAAATCCCGTAAAATGACCAGTCAGTGAAAGGAAAATTCCTCTTAACACTTGCGAAACAAACCCTCACATTTCGGTGCAGCCAAGTACCTTTGAATAGAGAAGGACATACTGAATTAGTGTTAATCTGTCATAATTGTTAGGTTTGACCATGGATGTGAACGATAGTGCGGAAAATCATTTCTTATCACAAGTTAACATGTCATCGATAGATTATCTTCTATATTCTCGAAAGGTCTCTAATTCCGTGTGACCATACCAGATTCAAACATTTGGGAAAACACCACTAGTGTTGTGCTCTATATATTCACGAACTCTGATGGATTTCCCGAATGTTTGAGAATGAAACATCTGACAAAATGTACATCTGACAAAAAATGCAGTTTTCTTCTGCGAATCGAGGCAAAATATGCTACTTTTGACAGCTTACGTTAACCTTATGTACCACGTCGTATGACCACACTGCTAATTTCTACTTCGCTTTTTTTTTAGCTCACCTGAGCACAAAGTGCTCAAGGTGAGCTTTTGTGATCGCCCTTCGTCCGTCGTCGTGCGTCGTGCGTCGTCCGTCGTGCGTCGTCCGTCGTCAACAATTTGCTTTAAACGACATCTCCTCTGAAACCACTGGACAGAATTTAATGAAACTTGGCAGGAATGTTCCTTGGGTGAGGCTCTACAAAAGTTGCTAAAATAAAGTTGATCCATGAAGAACTCTGGTTGCCATGGCAACAAAAAGAAAAATAATTTGAAAACTTTAAAAATCATCTCCTTCAAAACTACTGGCCAGATTTCAAAATAAATTGGTACAGATGTTCCTTGGGTCAACCTCTACCAAAGTTGCTAAAATTATTCCGATCCGTTAAAAAAACATGGCCGCCAGGGGCGGGGCTTATTTGCCTTATATGTATATAGAGAAACCTTTAAACAACATCTCCTCTGAAACCACTGGACAGAATTTGATTAAACTTGGCAGGGATGATCCTTGGGTCAACCTTCAAAAAGTTGCTAAAATAAACTTGATCCATGTAGAACTCTGGTTGCCATGGCAACAAAAAGAAAAAAAAATGAAAACTTTAAAAATCATCTTCTTCAAAACTACTGGCCAGATTTTAAAATAAATTGGTACAGATGTTCCTTGGGTCAACCTCTACCAAAGTTGCTAAAATTATTCCGATCCGTAAAAAAACATGGCCGCCAGGGGCGGGGCTTATTTGCCTTATATGTATATAGGGAAACCTTTAAACAACATCTCCAAACCTTGCAGAATTTGATTAAACTTGGCAGGGATGATCCTTGGGTGAACCTTCACAAAAGTTGCTAAAATAAACTTGATCCATGTAGAACTCTGGTTGCCATGGCAACAAAAAGAAGAAAAAAATGAAAACTTTAAAAATCATCTTCTTCAAAACTACTGGCCAGATTTTAAAATAAATTGGTACAGATGTTCCTTGGGTCAACCTCTACCAAAGTTGCTAAAATTATTCCGATCCGTTAAAAAAACATGGCCGCCAGGGGCGGGGCTTATTTGCCTTATATGTATATAGAGAAACCTTTAAACAACATCTCCTCTGAAACCACTGGACAGAATTTGATTAAACTTGGCAGGGATGATCCTTGGGTGAACCTTCACAAAAGTTGCTAAAATAAACTTGATCCATGTAGAACTCTGGTTGCCATGGCAACAAAAAGAAGAAAAAAATGAAAACTTTAAAAATCATCTTCTTCAAAACTACTGGCCAGATTTTAAAATAAATTGGTACAGATGTTCCTTGGGTCAACCTCTACCAAAGTTGCTAAAATTATTCCGATCCGTAAAAAAACATGGCCGCCAGGGGCGGGGCTTATTTGCCTTATATGTATATATAGAAACCTTTAAACAACATCTTCTCTGAAACCACTGGACAGAATTTGATTAAACTTGGCAGGGATGATCCTTGGGTCAACCTTCACAAAAGTTGCTAAAATAAACTTGATCCATGTAGAACTCTGGTTGCAATGGCAACAAAAAGAAAAAAAAAATGAAAACTTTAAAAATCATCTTCTTCAAAACTACTGGCCAGATTTTAAAATAAATTGGTACAGATGTTCCTTGGGTCAACCTCTACCAAAGTTGCTAAAATTATTCCGATCCATAAAAAAACATGGCCGCCAGGGGCGGAGCTTATTTGCCTTATCTGTATATAGGGAAAACTTTAATCAACATTTCCTCTGAAACCACTGGAAAGAATTTGATTAAATTTGGCAGGAATGATCCTTGGGTCAACCTTCACAAAAGTTCCTAAAATAAACTTGATCCATATAGAACTCTTGTTGCCATGGCAACAAAAAGAAAAAAATATGAAAACTTTAAAAATCATCTTCTTCAAAACTACTGGCCAGATTTTAAAATAAATTGGTACAGATGTTCCTTGGGTCAACCTATTTATCTCAGGTGAGCGATTTAGGGCCATCATGGGCCTCTTGTTTTTGTCTAATTGTAGAAAATACCGTTTTCACTAAGGAAAAAAATGAAAAGCAAAAAAAGGAAGTGTGGAGAAAGGGTTCGTTCGGATTCCGCTCACTTAGTGACTAAGGACCACCTAAAGGTCGTGCCGTCATAATTGTGCGGTTATCTGGATAACTGCATGGTCCGCCATTACTGTGCGGTTATCTATATAACTGCATGGTCCGCCATTACTGTGCGGTTATCAGGATAACTGCACGGTTTTTCATTAGTTATTGCATGGGCGTGGAAACTCCGCCCACAAAAAAATGTGTGCGGTATCGAATTAAACATGAATACTCTTCTACAGAAAACTACCCAGGCTGTGTTACCAAAACCAAAAATCGTTTCAATTTTATTGCCAAAAGCTTTCATATTTACTGTTCGGTTAGCAATAGTTTTGCATTTTAAGAACTTCTGTGCATGCAAAAAAACATTATGGCAAATCATGTGGGAAAAGGAAGTAAATGAAGTACGAAAAAATGATTATGTTTAAGGAAGTGCAAATGACAACTCTTATTTAAACTGTTCAAAACTTCAATAAACTCTCTCTCTGTAATGCTTCACTAATACATCTATGGAACTTTTAAGTAAAGTCCCTGTAATGAAACATAAGATAACAAAGATACCCTAAGGAAACAAGGAAACCTTGGTTATCTCGGTGAAAGGACATGAGGTCCGAAATGTAGCGGAACCAATACAGGGACTTTACCTTAAGAAAAAAAATACCATCATTTAAACAAGTTATTGACTTTTACATTATCCTACCGCCGTTTAGGCTTTTATGATAAAGCATCATCGAAATGGTTTGAATTCAATATATTGTCAGTATTTTGTATAAATTGGTAACCAAACTAACCATGAAAATATGCTTGTTTATAAATAATATGTTTAAACCCTTTATCATACAATGCGCATTAAATATTAAAACTATTCATACAATATGGAAAAGTGCTAACCATTTTCATACGTCATGAATTTCTATAATTTACGATTTACAGCCAGGTACGTATTCTCTGTACCTTGGGCAGCATTCGTTGATTTACAAAAGTCATATTTGATCTCTAAGCAACATTTAGGCAAAGTATCAACATATTCCTTCCGTTCAGATAAAAGGTATTTCGAATTTTTAATGACTCACTCACTAGCAAATTTCACTCTAGACTAAAATCAGCAAATGATGTTTTGCCATTTTAAGCTCGACTATTCGAAGAATAGGAGATCTATTGTAGTCACCCTTGCGTCGGCGTTGCAGCTGTTTTTTTAAAGTTTTTGATGCAAGTTACTATCAACCTTATATCTCAATAACCATATATGGTATTGACGTGAAATTTTAAGAATATGTTAAGGGGCATCAGATAACCAAGGTAGATAACACTTGACTGAATTTAATATAAATTATGACACCTTTTTAACTTAGAAATTTTGGTTGAAGTTTTGCATGCAATAAAAAAAATGGTTAAAGTTTTGCATGTAAGCTACTATCCTGCTATTATCTCATGAATATTTTTAGGGGCACCAGACAACCAAGGTAGATAAGTCTATGTGGAATATATTACAAATTATGGCCCCTTTTAACTTGAAATTTTTGTTAAAAGTTGTGCATGCAAGGTACTTTCATGCTTATATCTCGTTAATTTGAAACATCTTAATATGTTTGGGGAAACTATCAAGGAAGATAACACAATTAAATTTGGTCAAGGTTTTGCATGTAAGGAATTTCATGCTTATATTTCAGTAACCAGGCATGGATTTGATTTGAAACTTCATTAATATGTTCAATGGTATCATACTATAGTGGAAGATAGTTTTTGACTGAATATAATGCAGATTATGGCAACTTTTTTAATTAAACTTTTTGGATAAAGTTTTGCATGCAAGCTACTATCCAGCTTTTATCTCAGACATTGTTTATGGTACTAACTAGAAAGTTAAGGAGTGTGTTCAGGGGCATCAGAAAACCAATGAGGATAACTCTTGGGCTGAATTTTAAACAAATTATGGACTTTTTCTAACTTAGATACTTGGTTAAAGTTTCGCATGCATTGTTATTATGCTTATGTCTCAGTAAGTAGGCATGGGATTGATATTAGACTTCATAAACATATTTAGGGGTACTAGACTATCAAGGTATATCATTTTGGACTATTATTAAGTCTTCCAAACGAAGTTGGGAAATTTATTGTTTTTACTCTGTTTCTTTTTCTTCTTTCTTCCGCCGGCAACATTGTACAGGCCATATCTCGGAGGCCACTCTACATATCTTTTGAAAAATTCACACTCTTATAGTCCCCAATATGTAGTGGTGCCTTCCTGATTTTTGTAAATTGGGGTCCCTGGGGGTCAGAATCCACCCCTCAAAGATGGATTTTTGCATAAAAATGTATTTTGGTTAACTATTTCAAATTTCCAACCCTGAATGATATATTTTTGTTCCTCATAATAAATAAAACTATTCAGATCCCCACCCCTAAACCATATACATGTATATTATTATTCCTCATGATGAGGCAGGTTGAATTGTACTACTTTGGTGTCCCCCGAGGTCACCCGGGGTTCAGATCCCCACCAACAGGTCATATATGTTCTTTTTTCTCATGATGAGACAGATTGAATGGTATTCTTTAGTGTCCCTGGGGGGTCGGGGCCCTCTTTTTTGACCTTTATTTCCCCCCTTTTATTTCCCTTTTTTTTCATGGGTCACAAAGGGGTCAGGCCCCACCCCTCAATTTTACTTATGACCTTATTTTTAAGATATATATATATATATATATTACTTATGACCTTATTTTTAAGATATATATATATATATATAAAACATTTGTGTATGAATTGTATACGGACTTAGTAACAGTTCACTGTTACAATTATTACTTGTTATATACAGGGTATATGAATGGCAAGAACTGAAATAGATTTTATTTGATTTACCAACAAGCATTTTGAATAGTCGAGCGTGCTGTTCTCTGACAGCTCTTGTTTATTGTACAAACAGATTTTCTCTTGGTTGACAATATTATCTGACTATATACAGGTATGTGTGTATTACGACTAGCAATACCCATCTACAGCTGCAATGTCACCCAATGCAACCATCCTTGATCGTAAAAAAATGGGTGATTTCCCCATCACATGCAATACCGTCACAGACAGTATTGAAACTATAATTAGACTGATAAAACCTGTATTCATATTCATTCATTTTTTTTGCGCATGGGCTTACTTCTTAGAATGAACTTACAAAATCGCTCTCCTGAAGAGTTGTAGACGCCATGTTGCGGAACGTGTCCTTCGGGGAAATCGTATTCTATATTTAACCGATTTCGTCGAAGTTGCGTTTACGAAAATAGCGTTTTCTTGTGCAATGTGACCTACACCAAAAACTACACGAACATTAACGAGGGGGAGTAGAAAAATAAATATATATATTTTAAATTTCTACCGATCATCTTTGAACGAGATGCTTTATATATTACTATGTACATGTATATTAATCAATGATTAAAATGATGAATGAACTTCATCCTGGTATTTAAAGCACTGAAGGTATCAACAGCTTTATGCATTACCACCAAGTCTGACGGTTTTATCCAGCACAACAACAGCTAGTAAGATAAAACGTTAAACAATTTCATCTTGATGTTTAAAGCAAGTCTGCATGTACTGCTAGTTGCGGGGCCGTGTATGAGACTTAGGAACAGATACAGCAGTATATAGAGTATTAACCCACCACTTTATATATTTATATATATAATCATTGAATCTGTAGTGTTGCCGGGTAGACGGGAATGCTGGAGTAACCGTGTATTTATTTATTTGTCTTGTGACAGTGATAAATAAGCCAGAACATAAACTATTTATTTCGTCGCCTACAGATTTGATTCATCTGTATAAGACCAGGAAAGTTTATCGAAATAAATGATACTTAATTTATATATAAATCAGTTCTTTTAGGCAGGCTTTATGTCATATCAAATGTATCATGGTAGTGGTTACAGGCTTGGGATTCACCATACATCAAACTCAGAATGTAAATGTCAAAATTGAGGTCCAAACAAAATAAAGAGATTTGATTTCCCAAAGGAAATAGTAATCACACAAAAACATACAGAAGAGTCTGGAAACACGCGTTTGTTTGACTCTCAAGTACTAAACAAGCACACATAGTAGATTAGAAGAATTAGATTTATTTTCTCTAAAGTCGCTGACTTTAACACTGACTCAACCCCTCACTGCGTGGGTTCGAATCCCGTCAGGGTCATTCGGATTTTCATGTGAGGAAGCCTTCCATCTGACATATATTAGATCAGTAATTCCACCCGGATGCCTCTGCTCTCGGGGTCTTCCTCCACCCGTAATTAGCTTGACATCACTATTTGACTTAAATATTGTCGCAGCGACGGTAAACTCAATCAATCAATCATTTTCTTTATTGTCTTTTATCTAACTCGTGATAAATCGCAATCCCAGCATAGAATGCATCCTACATTTTGACTTTGCAGGCAGACCATTGATGTGACCTTTCAATAACTCTTAGATGTAATTATACCTAGCAGTTACGATGTTCATTCTTATAGATAGTGACAGTGGACGGGTGCATACATGTACTTTACTTACCCATGACCAAGAATTTTTAAATTATCCGGCTCCATAAAACATGGTCGTTTTGAAGCAAATTACCATCAGGTGAGCGGACCAAATTCTTAATGACCCTCTTATTATTGTTCTGAGCAATCTTATTTCTATTTCCTAACACATTTAACGAATCAGATCTAACACATTATTTATTTAAGATAATGTAACTTAAAGTTCATCAAATAATTAAACTCTTGAAAATATCCAAGAAACTGTTTCCGTTTGATTAGTGTTTATTTCAATAACAGATACAGCAATTATCAGATAATTAGTAGTATTTCAAGGTCTTTTTATTAAAGCCAAACGTAGAAAATATCATATTTCAAAACTAATACCTTTAGAAAATACACGAATGGTAAATTTAGATTGCTAAAGATAAATTGTTTAATATCTGGGAATTATTTATCGGCGCATTCTAAGACTTCAGCTATGCGGTATCCTTATTTGTAGTGAGAAAATCGTAGTCAAAGGCAGACATACTAGGGCCTTGTATGTCAAAATAATTTATTAAGCTTACAAATGTCATAGTTTGAAAAGTAAAGATTAATATATAAGTATACTTGTATGCGCAAATTTAATCTTAAATAAAACACACAACATAAACTGTTGACTATAAATAAAAAAGTTTGATAATTCAAAAAGAGAGACACGAGTCTGTGATGACAAAATATGTATTTTCAACTAGCGCCCCGAAGTGTTCGAAACCACTTGTCTATCCACACCTTTACTGTAACTACAATATAAACCTTTCTGAAGTAACACGTTTCCAACATTTCCCTGCTGAAATATTATCACAAATATGAAATCACAGTTTGAACGTCTACGTGTATAACAGCCAATATATAACCGTGTTTTCTACGTGCTAAAGAAAAAAGCATTTTATATGTCACTGAACAGGTTAAATTTTTTAAAATAAAGGGAAAATATTTTGATGAAATTTGAACTTATTCGAGTGTTCTTTTATCAGTTAACATATTTTCGGGAAACGTCCTATACACAATCCACTTACTGTCTAGTTTCAAAACGTCAGATTAAAATATATAGTAGCAAGAACTTAAGGTTCAATCTAAGGCTCGGTCATCATTCTTAACAAAGTATATTTCAATTTTATTCAGAGATGGCACCAAGCACGCAAAATGACGTTGAAAAATACTTTAAAAAATATTCAAATATGAATTTAATTCATCAGCCCAGTGTAAGTAAGAAAATACTACCACCGGAAATACGACAAACGTTGATAACCTAAATGTAAGAGTCCACCCAGTTTAGCATATCAGGCGCCCAAGTGACAAATGTGACAAGAGGTTGCTCAAGAGTGGCATCTAACCTGTACAGTTTTGAGTTGTTTTCCTATTTTACTTAACTATTATTTGACTGCAGACTATTTTAATTTTGCCCTGTACTTGTTTAAAGATTTCCCTGTGGAAGCAATACATGTGAAAGACGAATAAATAAGAATGCGTTGCATGCAAATAGGGCGTCGACACAATTCTTGTAGTGGTTATTTTCTCGTTAGATAAGTTCTCGTTGGGGGTTATGATTTAGCTGATGTTTTCAGGCTTGTTGTTAAGGTAATCCATCCATCATTAAAGTATAATCATGGTCCTTCAAATGCTTCAGTGCAGATACAAACATCCACTGACTTGAAGTTACAGGTTGTGGTTGCCCTGACGAAGGCAGAGTATATAAAAGCATGATAGCCCAAGGGGCTAAAATGCCTACACTTACGAAATAGATTATTTCTAAGAAACACAACCGCGCATATATATATTGTATAACTAGTATTTCCTTATCAGAATTTTAATACAACAACAACTATTGGTTGTTGTATTGGGGCTTACCGTCGCCGCGGCAACTATTTGTATACCGATATAGATATATATGAACAATATATGAATGATACAATGGAAATCGGAATCGTTCAGAAATGGAAGGAAATAGCGAGGATTGACTTGTTACGTGTGATTCTGGTGGTTTATACAAAGAGACCGGCTCGGCCTGAGTAGTAATAGTTTGCAAGCGAATAAGTTCAATTCAAATCAAATTCCTTTATTTCTTTATTTCATTTTATTTAACAGTAATGGATAAATGAGTTTTTATCATATATTACATATAAAGAGGCTCTGTCAAACATACAAGTAAGGTAAATAGTCACATGATGTATAAAATTTGTTACACAAATAAATAACACAGACTAACTCAACATCTTTAAAACACATCAATAGTTGTTAAGACGGAGAGTTGACATTTGAAATTATATATAATGATGCTACACGGCTACCATGCATAAAAAGCACGCGCAGCAGGCATGCCCATCTTTGAGGATGAATAAATAACATAAGTTTAATTTTGCTCATTGTTTAGGTTCATGATTACGCTCGTTTCATCCACATTTTGTGGCCACGTGCACCGTAATGTATTATTTTTAGACATTCGAAACTGAAAACGTTATGACCCAAATATAATCAGATAACCTAAATATTATATTACATGTCGGAACAGACCGAGCGACATTATGTTTATGCGCGTAAATGTATCAATGTATCCAAATTTCCGTTATTTAACGTGTCATGTGTATCACAAATGTTGTTGAATACTGTGTTCGATTTATGACACGTATGCTATCAATCATAGGTTGAGGTTGTATTACGAATTCCTTGCAAAAGGACCATATTTTTTTTAATCACTACACAAAGGTACTAGATACATGAAT
This sequence comes from Solen grandis, assembly GCA_021229015.1. Classification (NCBI taxonomy): domain Eukaryota; kingdom Metazoa; phylum Mollusca; class Bivalvia; order Adapedonta; family Solenidae; genus Solen; species Solen grandis. The sequence continues at coordinate 56,676,538 of CM037788.1, forward strand.
CTTCTAACTAGACCATCTTACCTGTCCTTGATAATATTTTATTTTTAATGTCAATAAGCAGAAGCCGTTTATTCTGAGGGTGGCGTTTTATATTCAAATTAGAAACCAAAGCTTTGATACTAGTATATGTACAGTGTCGTAATGAATATCGAGAAGAAAATTCTGACCCTGGTAGTGGAAATTGTTTCGTTTTTTAGCCAATATTGCTCAATCTGTGTTGCCGTATATACATGTGACATACTAGTAATATCACGTTCGTCTTTTAGCCTGTATATCCGAAGGTTGTGGGTTCAAATCCCGTTTAGGGCGAATACTCAGGCGTCAAGTCCTGGTCCAACTCCGGAACCACCGATAAACATTTGTATACTTTGTGAGAATTTGTTTCCCGATAGACGTGAAATAAATAAGTGTAAACAATATTGTTTTAGCCAGTGCCAATGTTTGTAGACTACCTTCGTGATCGAGAAAATAAAGAGTTCGAAATATTTAATGCGATATTTTACTCAAATGCCGTCATATATCAATCTATTTCTGTTTGTCCCTCATCTATAATAAACATCAAAGTAATCCTAAACAACATTAGCATGTTAAAGTCAAGTCATCATTAAAACATTTGTGGTATTGCGAAGTTTAATCTCATTTCAACGCCAGTTTTATTCTCTATCCATCTTTAGATTTGTGAAAGCAATTGCGTGCATGTCATTCCTTTCTTGTCACCGTATAGCTAAAATCGTTTACTTAATTGTAGTTAACAATGTACATTTCATGGCTCCTTTGGGTCGTCTTGGATTTTCGAATTGGACACTTACATTCACGGAATCACAGACAAACACACGCATACTTATTACTCTATCAGAGACACTACGTCCATTTTTTTATGAAATGCTTTAATGATATTTTTTATATGTATACAAATGTTAATCCATTGAAAAAAAAGAGACTAGTGTTATTCACCTGGAACAATTAGGCTAGTGTTACTCAGGTGAGACATAAGATACAATATATGTATTGCACTAAATCATTGCAATTATTTAGCAAGACACGTACACGTGTAAATACATGTATGTTGCCTACATTTTCACCTAGTGTGTCTTCTTTTCAGCATGTTAATAAAATACTTCTTGGTGACCTCATTTCATAAATTACCGTATTTAGGAAAGGAATTTCTAAAAACGTCATAATTGTCAAGAACGCCATAGATGTGTATAAAACTTGCATTTATAATATTGTGTTTTAAATTCAAAGTTCCTTTTTCTGTTTCGTTTCAGGTATGTACATTGTTTCAACCCACCAGTGTCGGTAAGCCAGTATTTACCATACATGTTATAGCACATCATGATTTTTCTCAAATAAAATATTAAAAAAAATGTTCTTACGATATATTCATTATTGCAGCATTAATTATGTTTGCTTTTCAAACATAGTGAACTATTTCCCTGATGAATGTTCAGTTTTGTCGATCTGGTGAAAGGGTGGAACGTTTGTGTTTCAGCATCTTTTAACGGTCTGGCGTTGTGCAATTCTGTGTCGTTCTTACACGCAGTTTTACATTTCCCCATGGTATCTGAGGAAAGGAGACCTAACTTTAAATTACTTGATTCAATTTATATGCAATTAAACTAAGAACGTTTTTGCTTTAATTTTCGTCTTATCTTATTAGATAAAAAATCAAAACAATCAGGTGATCAATAACATTTAATCAATACTGTAAATTGAAGGCAGTCATTTCTAACCAGATTTTCAAATATGACAATTTCTGATATCTGATGGAAAATCTAAAATCCAATAGTAAGAGTGAATGCGAGCACTTCGGATGCAAAGGGGCTACGTTGATTTTAAATTGAGATGTGTTGATGTTGAAAGGTATCTGATAACAGTTCTCTTTGATTCTCTTTGAATTATATATTGTTTGGAATAAAGGATTTAGAGCTTCCATATCTATCGCCGGAAACCACAATTAACAGATTACACTTCACCATATTTGCTGAACGTGTTTAGACATGTGTTTACTGTCTTAAGTACGTTATGGAGAATTGTGATTAGTCGAATATCCTCTTTAAGGCATAAAGCAACCAATGGTATTGGTAAATTAAAAAGAACACGGTTAATTAAATAAGGAGGGGCGGAAGCTTGGTTGTGAGTATCAAGCGATACTCATCCTGAGATTAGATGACTACGAGTATTTAATAATATAACCCAAAGCGTAGCCCCTACCGTCATAATCTGTCAACGTTTGTTTGGTTGAAAATTAATTGTTACAAGATCAATACATTACTTTGCTTTTGCTTAATAACTCGAAACATAGTATATGTAAGTAGTATTTGACAATAAATGTATGAGTAGGTTTTTATATCCTATCATATAAATTCATTTCAAGTAACATTATATTTGAAAATAATCTAATCATAATTGATCATTATGTGGTGGTATCGACAGCTATTCTATTTATGCATGGGATGGGACTGTATAGCACTGTAATGGTTTTGCCATTCTGCTCTTGTCTAATTCGGATTGTCTTACAAATACAAGTATATACTACGACGAATACTCGTTTATTGTGTGCAAGTTTTGGTACCGTTTTTTGTGTCATCTTAAAGTTTTAATTAGATTCTTCAAACTTTGTAGGGCGAGCATTGTATGCATATTGTAGATGTTAAATTCAGCTCACATGTAGCATGCAATTAGAGGAAGTGGGACTTTGGTCAATGTTACTGTTGTTGTTTCTGTGACCACACGCTTCAACTCATATTGGTGTTTTGCTTTCGTATGTTGATTACCTAGTATATTGGTATCATGTTTATGTTGTTTCATTTCGTACGTATTTAACGTACATGTCAATACATGTATATATAATTAATAAAATCATGAGATAGCTCTAATAAAAATGACATAACTTGTCATTTCTCGATATGAAACTAACGAGTAACAAATGAAAGTGTCTAGTATAAAGATTTGTTGAAAGTTACGTATGATTTATGTCCTGCAATGAATTATGATGCGTTAATTGATAAGAGAAAAGCAATCTATTTCAGGTCGTATCCGGAAAATTATTGTTCAAAATTTAATAATCAATAATAAAACAAAACATTGGATTGTTGTTTATTACTTTGAAGTGCATGCAGGATAATTAAATACTTTACTTTTTAGGAAAATACCGTTCTTGTTTATTGCTGCGTTGATTAATTTTCACCTTGTTGTAAACGGAACAATTTTAATAAATTCAGCTTCACAGATGTTGGGGGCTAAATGAAAATCACACTCGTGTCATCACGTCGTCCCGTCCTACAATGAAATTAAATGAAGATAGGACGTGGGTGTTAGAAATCACCTTAAAGTTCATTTTATTAGCTCGTCTGTTTTTCGAAGAAAAAAATACGAGCCATTGTCGTAACTCCGGCGTCCGCGTTGTCGTTGTCGTCGTCGTCAGGCGTCGTCCGGAATCTTAACGTTGGCCTAACTTCTCTACTATTCCATATACAACTTTTGTTTTTGGTATGCATATTCACTTGCAAGGCTATTCAGATATACTCAATTTCATCTATCGACCCGTTGACTTTGACTATTTTGCTGTAATTTTGAAAACATTTAAAATGACTGTCATTTCAGAACCGTTACCAACAGGGCACTGATATTTCACATGTGAATTCCTTGTGGCAATACCTTTCTATCAATGTTACACTTTTTGACTTTGACCTTAACTTTTGACCCATTTTTGAAATGTTTAACAAAAAACTTTTACGTTGCCATAACTTTTTACTATTTGACATACATCTTATTTGTATGCATTTTTATCTTGACAAGAGCTATTCTGATATACCTCAATATTTTATCTTTCAACCTTTACCTTTGACCTTATTTTGCCATAACTTTGGACAAGTTTTATAATAGATATTTCTTTGTCATTTAAAAAAAAAAAAAAAAAAAACTTTATATACTGGTTTGGCATCATATGAACCTGTGCAGGTGTGGTTTTGGTCATAATCTTTAGGCAAATAAAAAGAACTTTTTTATGTCTTCAAATTTTTTTTACATTTAATCTTTGTGTTGTATACATACTATTCAATGCATAGGTCAAGGTCATACTTTAAGGTCAAAGGTCAAATTTAAAGGGTATGGTACTTCAACTTTGCATTTAAAGGCTTGCACTTTTAGTTGTGATTTTCAAGGTCAACCTTTTTAAATGTTCAACAAAAATATGTAAAAACAGACGAGCGTTGGCATCCGCATGCGGTGCTCTTGTTTTTGAGCTGCATTCTGAGAATTTTTATTGCTATGATCTCGGCCTCGGAAACCTAGTAACTCATATTTCAGCATAAATGTTCCCTACGGAATAGGCCAAATCGTTTTTATATAGTATCGAGTTATTCGTATCTTTCTCGTATGAGTAACTGTTTCAGAAAGTACGTAAATCATATTCTATAATCATAACACGCATGATAAAATGATACTTCATTCTGATTCATATTCACAGATGAATATTACAGTCTACGGCTATATGTACGGACCCGTGAATGATTTTATATCACACATGTATGTATCTTAAAACATTGCAACAAAAATATTGACTTGAATACAGTTAGCGTAAATGGTCGACATTGCATTAGCTTTCATAAGATACATTGCATTAAATATTACGAATTGAAGATAAATACTTGAAATATCGCATCCACGTCTGTACACTTTTGACTTGACTATTTGAGTTTACCGTCGCTTCGACAGTATTTCAGTCATATTGCGACGTCCAGCTAATTACAGGTGGAGGAAGACCCCGAATGCACGGAGGCATCTGGGTAGAACCACCGGCCTACCGCAAGCCAGCTGGAAGGCTTCCTCACATGAAAATCCGAATGACTTTTGGACAGGTAGCCATTGCAATACTATTCAATCAGAGATGAATGATATACATTTCAGATTCTACGACATTTCATTCTGTTGGGGCCTCCGTGGCCAAAAGGGTGAAGTCGCTGACTTTAACACTCACTCAGCCCCTCACCGCGTGGGTTCGAATCCCGGCAGGGTCATTCGGATTTTCATGTGAGGAAGCCTTCCAGCTGGCTTGCGGTAGCTCGGTGGTTCTACCCGGATGCCTCCGTGCATTCGGGGACTTCCTCCACCTGTAATTAGCTGGACGTCGCTATATGACTGCAATACTGTCGAAGCGACGGTAAAATCAAATCAACCAATCATTCATTCTGTTAAGTATTGCAAACAGGATAATTTTGACATGTTAATGATATTTATATTTTACATGTCTTTGTGTTTCTGGATAGAGCGACATTGTTATTGTTTGTTTTTATAAATAAACGTTCGAAAAGTAGTTCGTACAGATAAACCTACATATCAAGTCTGTCCTGGTCTTAACATTTATATATAAAAAAATATTAATCATGACATCTTAACAGAAAGCCTTTAAATATTTTAATTCCATTCAATTATTATGTGTCTATAATTTCAAAATTTAAGGATTTTCCATACACAAACTTATAAGCTAGGGTAATGTAGCAGTATTTTTCAATTGGCAGCTCTCAGGACTCTGGGTCCTTTGATTTTCTTTAGTCTTATACAAATAATGTTATACGTGTAAAAGTAGGCAGCTTTGCTAACTAGTGACTATAAAACGCATGCGCTTGAATGGCGAAGACATGAAAATCTGAGCTCTGGAAAAATTATGAATTCATAGCGTAACAAGACAAACATAAATTGAAATACTGGGGATTATGACATATATGTAAATGTGTGTCCGTGTTATCTGTTTGGATGATTATGGTACAATCAGTGACGGTGAAATGTCACCGAAAAACAATCCCGGAAAGGGCGCGAAAAAAAAAACCAAAGCGAAAAGCAAAATAACCGCTTTTAGTGAAGGGACATAACACATTAAAGGAACGGGAAAAGACAGGAGAATACACTCGACGATTTGACATTTCGAACCAACATGATAGCCAAAACATGAACATGAATGTATGAGTAATCCCGTTACCTCTCCCGTCATGAACTATACACCCATACCGTACGGAATGACGTCGTCACAGACCCCGATCGCACAGTATTTAACCCCTCCCCAACCAACCCATCAACATCATCAAGATCCACCAACCTGGGCTTTAGAGATATTGGAGGAAATTAAATCGCTTAAACTTGTTTTGCCAAAAAATAGAAAACATAGAGAACACTGTTGATTGTATAAGCTTTAAAATGAAGGAATTGGATACTAAAATAACACATGTAGAAACACGAGTGTCAAATGTCTTGTGACCTAAAAAAAAAACACGCGGATGTAAAATCCCTATAAAACTCATGTAAAATCCTAGAGAATCCATGAAAACATTCAAAACAGAATAAGAACAGATGAATAGCAAAATCTCGTTCTATGCGAGAAAATCTCATGTTTTACGGGACACAAGAGAGTCAATCGGAAAATCGCATGGAGAAAGTGAGATCCTTCTGTAAAAACAAACTCTACATTGGTCTTTGATCGCGTCCATCGTGTCGGCGGACCCTTATAAAGAAAAACGCCAAATTTCTCAGCGAACGAGAAATAGTGAGACAGAAAGGTTTCGATTGTAACATCGACCTAAACTCCTGCAATGAAGGAGTAGCAATACAGAGACCAAAATCTGTTTGAGATGTCAGGATAACCTGAAAAAGGAACAAAACATGGGGAAAAATGTCAGATTCATTTGTGAGAAACTGTTCATCAATGGCCAGAAATACACCGGTGACGTAAATCTCCATGGGATTGTTAGGAGAAGCAGATTTCCATTTATCATGGAACGTACATGGATTGATAAATAAAACCTTTCAGATCCTGACTTTATTGATTTTATTTCAAAATATGACGTTGATTGTTCTTTCAGAAACCTGGTTATCCCAAAATGCACATTACGATGTATAACCTTAACATAAAAGAAATTTGTTATAAATGGCGATTTTAATAGTAGAACGTCAGAAGAAACAGATTTTATAATATTCGATCAATATCTTTCTGATTCTCAGAACAATAGTGACAATAAATAACTCCACGTAGAAAAAAAAATAGAGATAAAATCATAGATACATATGGTAGAAAGCAACTCGAACTCTGTAAAACAACGGACCTATTAATTGCAAACGGCCGTCTTTACGTTTCATAATCTAAATGGGTCCAGTACAGTTGATTATATCTTATTGAATTATCATGACTTTAAACACATAAAAGAATTGACATTTCTTGAACCAAATGAATTCTCTGACCTTTCACCTTTAAGTCTTAGCATTAACAGAAACACCCCTACTCAATCACGTGACACGTAAGCATAACAAGACACAACAACAATCAATTGGCAGCTCTCAGGACTACAAATAATGTTACACGTGTAAAAATTGGCTGCTAACTAATGACTATAAAACATATTTCAGGTTTCAGAAAAAATAACACCAATACAATGATAATGTAACCGCCTATACAGAAAGAAATGTGCAAGGCTAACGCAAAGAAATTTTTATATGAAAACAAAATAGATCGTATATTCAAACTGTTGTTTGTTTGCATTTCTCTTTATATCTAATAAAGGGGAACTCAACTTTGAACGACATCGTTTTGAAATATCCTGAAATAATTCATGAAGGAGGAGAACCATGTGTTAGAGTTATACAGCAAATATGTTCTAAGTCAGACAATCCGATCTGTCGTTATTTACAAATTTATGTATTAATGTATAACTTAATTAATTAATATACTAACAAAATGTAGGTTGTAGTTTCCTGCCTGGCAATCAGCATTTAAACAGGATAGGTCCAGGGCTGGTTTGCACGGTGCCAGGATGGTGTGAATTGGTGTGATATCGTACCACATGTTGACGACGTGATACTTCATTGTGGCAGTACTAAATCGGTCTAAAACAGACATTGTCTCTAAATGACAGAAATACTGCATTTTGTTTTTGGCCTGTTTGTTTATTTCTCTGTCTGTCTGTTTGTCATAAAACTTTAACATTGACCTTCACATGACCTTGACCCCAAGGTCGAAGGCCCGCACGGGGGCATGGCTTTATTGTTCTCTTCGGTTTCAACAATTATTATTGTCAATGGTTTTCGCTTAATTATTTTAATGTAAGAAAAAATCTTAGTTACCGTTCAAAATATTTTACATTAACACCTAATATCAGTTAAACGATATCCCTAGATTGACTGGTTATCCATGAGACATGATCGATAAATACCGTGTGAGATAATTTTGCACACTTTCTCAACATCAAAGAATGATCCTTGTTTATACGTTAGTAGTCCAAAATGGAGACAAACAAACGGGAACGGCTTCAATGTGTAGAAAGCGCTCTTATATTTTTTTCTAACATAGTCATTAGTGGTCAGATTCGCTTTACATTCGCCCATTAAGCGTTTGAAGGACTTGCTTCTGTATGAGACACTAATGCCTCTTATTTCTGACTTTGTCTAGACACTGGGACTACCATTGATAATGATATATATTATATTCTAATCGTTATAAAACATAATCAATCAACACAGTTTATTTACTCACCATAGGAAAAGCCGATATTTATGACGCCAAAATAATTCACGGTTTTGTATGGAATCTTTACGGTTGCTTGGCATAAATCTGCTCTCAAATGATAATGTAGTCTTCTCTAATCTGTTATACCACGCCACGTTCGTCACCTTACGTGTCATCACATCACGACCCGTCCCATCACACCCTGTCCTACACTAAAATTACACTAACATTACATTTACATTTCACTAACATTTCACGAACATTACACTAACATTACACTTACATTACACTAACATTACATTTACATTTCACGAACATTACACTAACATTACACTTACATTACACTAACATTACAAGAAGGAAAGGTGGAACGTGGGTATTAAACATATTTAGTTACATGTCTATTTTTTTTTTTTTTTTTTTAGGTACTTACTATTTTTTTATTTTTTTTTGCAAAAAAAGTAATAGCAAAAGAACGGAAGTTAAAAGATTGATGCTTTTTTGAGACAAAGTTTTTAATTCCGAACCATGACAGCAAACGTGATCATTATGAAATTCTCTAAGATTGGAGTTAGGTTGTTCAGTGTAATTGGAGAATAACAAGACTATCGTTCTGTTTATTGAATCGTCGACGGTTTTTCTTGTTGAAGATTGCCCGTTTAATAGCAAAGCTGAAAGCTAAAATCCATTTTAACTTGTTGTTGCACTGTCAAATCGACAAAAGACAAGGACACCTTGGTTTTAATTCAAAGAATGCTGAAAATAAACCCGAAAGTTTCAAATTAAATGCTACAAATTAATTTCCAGAGCATAACGATATCGTTTTTCATTTTAAATTAGCAATATTCGCAAAATTATTTGACCTAAGTGAACATTTAAACCATTCTTCCGTCTCGAGATATTATCATGCTTTTAAATTACTAATTTGCATAAGTTTGATATTTTGATAGTTTTTGGTTTTCTTATCTCTATCATCAAAGAAGAAAAAAGTTATAAGAAAACAATTATTTCCTTTTCTGGAACTGTGATCCATGGCAATTCTACCCCATTCTCTTTTCGTGTTTTTATTAGAGTCTAACAGACAAGGATATATATATATATATATATATATTTGTACCTGTTCTTTTGAAGTTAGCTTTAGTTTATACTTATTTAGTTTCCGTCGATTTGGAAGAGCACGTTCATACAGCTTAAACTAATCGCGCTCGATGTTAATTTGGATGTACAAGTATTTCGCGCCCGGGAAGGCCGTGGAAAATTATTGCCTTCTGCGGGGTTTAAACCTATATCCAGGTCTTAGACGTGTAAGTTATCACTGTGCTGCGGCGCCGTGGAGGTTAGGTTTAACAACAACATTTATAAGAAAAGTAATCAAGTACTTTTGCATACTCGCATGTAGCATTTTAGTTGCCACCGATTGATGCCTTTTGTCCAGATAATTAATCACGTGTCTAGGCCGTGATAAGAAAATACATGACCATACCATATATGATTAAATAAACAATAATAGTACTTAAATTGTTTCATTGTTGAACGGAATCTGTAAAATAGATACAATGTCGAACTTTAATACGTTGTATGAAATAATATTTGGCCGAAATATATCTGCCTATATAATGTCCTTTGGACAAGTACTAGTATATATCTCTATGAATGTTATACCATGGATCTTTGACATAAAATCAGTACTATAAGATACATGGAGTATTGTAATCTTATGGGTTATAATGTTCTATATGTATGTTGTATTATAAGTTAGATCAGCTGGTGTTTTCACATTAAGTACAGATATGTCAAGTAGGTTCCGGATTAATGCGTTGTTAGCTCAACTGAACACTACGTGCTCAAAGGCGATTTTCAACATTTCCTCCTTAACTACTAATTTCATAAAATTTGCTGTGAATATTCTTCTAAAGTTGTTCATAGAATTAGGATTTCTGGTTGCAATAGCAGCCAAAAGGGAAAAAATGAAAAATTAAAATAGTCTTCTTTGAACCGTAGAAAAAAACAACAACAACAAAATGGCCACCAAGTAGATGAACACGTTTTCCTTGATTGTATATAGTGCGCATTTTGAAAGGCTTTTTCTCCAAAAGTACTGGTATGATTTCAAAGTATTTTGGCACAGACGTTTTTTTGGTCATTCTCAACAAAGACTGTTAAAATTATTGGATTTGTTGAAAAACATGGCCGCTTTTGGCAGACCCCGTTTTATAATCTTCTTTTCCAAGTATTTTAGCTCAAAAGTTCCTTGGGTCACTCTCCACCAAGTTTTTAAAATTAATTAAAGGCCGGGGGTTTAATATTTTAATTGAAAAAAATTCTTGTTAAAAAAAGGCTGAATCTCAGAGCTTCTTTTGGCACATATTTAGCATGGTTAATTCTCTACCAGGATTGTAGTGATTATATAGATTCGTTTGAATAAAATCATGTATTTACTTGGGGGGGGGGACGCAGAATAAACGCAATAAAACGCCGGGTAGCAAATATTTAACATTTAGCCTCAGTAGACAGCCCGAGTAATGAATTTTTGTTTAATCTATTATGACCAGCCCTTTTATTTGAAGGTTCAACTTTATTATTGAAAGAAAGCGTGCATTCTTTTAAAACATCGCCTTAGGTTAATTTTGAAAAGAAAAATAAAGATGTGGGCGAGTGTGTATTTGGGAGTGGAGTATAAAAACTGTAGTATAAGTTCATTCGATTGTCTATAAGATTCCAGAAAATCATCAGTTTGCTTGTTCTTTTTTAGTTTTATCGGTTTATTAAAACCTTACTATGTGTATCTTTATCATTATAAAATGTTGTTTTGTTTTTTCCCGTACATTGGAAAATTAAACCGTATGCCCTCAAAACATTTGTCTTATTTTATCCTATTATTCTTTTTTGTTTCGAGAGACTGTATTGCACATCTTTTATGATATGAAAAATGTGTTGCAAATACCATTTAATTTATGGTAGACGCCTATTACGACTTTTTTTTCAAGTACACTGTAAAAATGATTAATATAAGTTTTAAAAACATGGAAATCCCCAGGCGTCTGTAAAGAGAAACGGTGACAAAGGACTTAATATGTTTTTTTGTTATAGAGAGTTATTTGTTCTAAGAAAACAGTTTTATGATCTGTCATCCATTGTGTTATCCATAAGGCAAATCCGCGACCCATTTTGAACATGATATCTGACGGTTTAAAGGGTTATCTCAATATGGGAATTGCGTGATGTGGATAGTATGCTATTGACAAATCATCTGATGAAGGTCCTTATTTTCACCATGCTGTCTTGTATGTATCTTTTATACATATATTAGCTTACTGTCAATTGATTAACCGTAGGACCATTCGAAACATTTGCTTTTCCAATTATTTTAAGAGAAACAATGTTAATTCGTGTAAAGAAGCTTTTATTCACCTTAAAATATTAAAAAATGTTTACATGTCAATTTGGTCACAGTTTTCCAGAAAAAATAAACTACCCCCCCCCCCCCCCCCCATCCGATTGGTCGTTGCATCTTTTTGTGCTAGTAGACAATCGAATAACTGGCTTTTTCACCAGCTGATGGGAAATCAATGTTATTTGCCAAGGTCTTTTATTTACTGAGCAAAGGCAAATTCGGCGAATTTATATCCCCCGCCGAATAATGCAAATTTAGTTAATGAAAAAAAAATGCACTACTTCTCAATGACATCTATTCACTATGAAGTTTAACGTTGAAACCTAAAATACTTTTTGAGTTATATTCCGAACAAAATTAAAAAAGAAAACAAAGGCAATAACTCAAAAGTTATCAAGTGAAGAGTTAAGGTTCCTATGCATTTTTTAATTCCTCAAATACTTTAAGAGTTACGGTCCAAACAAAATTAAATAGGAAAATAGCAAAGGGAAATTACCTAAATTATGAAGTGAAGGGTTACAGTTCCTAAGCTCTGCTCTTCTATTCAGTGAGATGTAACAATATATGAAATTTTATGTTGATATCTTAAAAACTTTTTGAGTTACATTTGGAACAAAATTAAGTAACAGAAAAATAGCAAAGGTATTAATTCAAAAGTTGTCAAGTGAAGAGTTACAGTTCCTATGCATTGTATTTCTATTCTATGAGATGTAACCATATATGAAGTTAAAAACTGTTACCTCAAATACTTCCAATCAAAGTGTGACGGACGGACGGTCGGCTGGACGGACAACGTCCGGTCTTACCGAAGATATGGTTTATCAAGTTAAAGAACAAGTTCTTTTCATACGTCTGTTCAGAACAAGGACAATATAGACATATTCACAAATGTTCGTCGACATATGGGCCACGTGACAATACATGAGTTGATTGTGTAAATAAAAAGTTTTTTTAATTGGTTTGGAGTTAAAATTTTTGACTGTTAGATTTTACACAAACACCTCTTTGAATTTTCGCCCACATGGCTTTATCAAAAACCATGAAGAAGTACAATAGCACTACATTATCGCATTTTGACTAAAGATATTGTTTTTAGTCAAAATGCAATAATATAGTGCTATTGCACTTCTTCATGATGTTTTATAAAGCCCTGTGGGCGAAAATTCAAAGAAGAGGTGTTTATCTGTGCATTTAACCTTGCTCCCTGTATGGAGCTCTTAGAGTGTTAGTTATTAGATTCCTCGTTTCTGTCCAAATTCTTACTTGCTAACAGCATTCTTACACCGAAGTCTCACATGTCTGTAATGTACTTATTTTTAATCGTTGCTCTCAGTTTATGAGCTTTAAAACATGGCTATTAGGTGGAACAAAAGGGGACCAAATAGATTTCTCAAAAGTATTCTACTGTTAGAAATACCAGACATTAGCCTTTTATAGCTGATGAAAATATACATTATTGCTGCTGCACGTTGATGAAATTAAATGAAGGAGTATACAGACTTTTTCCTATGGTTTCCTTAAATTCATTATTGGCTCTGGTGATATAATGGCTTTTTTTATGCATCAACGTGAAGGTTTTTAGCCTTTGTTTAAGAAGTACGCATCCATTTGCCTTGAAATATTGGCCAGCTTTATTGCTTTGATCACCATTGAAACACAAAGGAGCAATAACCTTGTTGTTTGTTTGTTTTCGTGTTTATATAATATATACGTGTTTTTTTACAGGCACACATATATAGAGAAAAACATGTTGTGATGTACGAACTAATCTTTTGCGAATTTAAAAGTAATGTAGCTATCACTTCACTTGATATATAGTGTGAAATTCCTCTCATGATGCCAGGTTTAAAAAAGAAAGAACGTGGTGTTTGCAAAACAAAACAAGTCGCAAAAAGGGCTCTGAATGCATTCAAATAGTTGTAAATTGTGTTTTACCTTCTAAACGGTTTTGCGATTGTGAACTTTTTATTTGTTTTCGTTCTCTTAGTTCCCGGAGGGTAAAGTTGAGTTTGGTTCTCTTTTTTTTTCTACGTGAGTTATTTACCATATTTAATCGGAAAAAAAACATTACGTCAATGATGTCTAAAAATGGGAAGGTCGTGTTTTCGATCCCCGGCCGCGACATAGCAAAGTCGTAAATATGATACTGGACTGGTATAGTTCCCTTGCTTTGCGCTCAGCATATAAGGGTAGTTCTAGGACTGGTTGGCCCGAGGATAATGTGACTAAGTGTGGTATCATGCCACTTGTCTACGGTGTGATACTGCAGAGTGGCGGCACTGTATCTGTCTCAAGTAGACATAGTCTCCAAATGAATGAAATACTGTCGGCGGGACGTTAAACAAACAATGGTATAGATGGATGCGACATACCAAAGTCATTGTAAAAGACCCTGTCAAAGCAGGCTTTTTTTGTGCTCAGTTTGGTTAACATCAGGCTTGTATTAGGGTCATGAAGCTTGTGTGGTGCATTAATTTACTGCGATATATCACACAATGATATAACTACATCTCTCATATAATATATAATAACGCCCCAGGATGAATGCCATGTGTATGAGATGTTGAAGCCCACTAGTCCAGTAAATGCATTTTTTAAAATGAAATTTGTAAAGCTTTCGTGAACATGTGTTGTCCGTTAAACGTTTATGCATGTTGTATGTTCAGTATTAGCCATTATTCAAATGTAAAGTGCGATTTTCACCTATATTCAGGAGGTTAAGTATGAACATTAGTGTAGCATACATAAACATACAAGTAACAAACGTGCTCAATGTGAGCTATTGTGACCGACGAATGTCCGTCGTCCGTCGTCAACATTTAACTTAAACGACATTTCCTCATAAACTATTGGGCCAATTTTCATAAAACTTTACAGGAATATTCCTTGGGTGGTCCTCTTCCAGTGTTTTTCAAAGTGTTTGAATTTAATGCCAAAATCTGGTTGCCATGGCAACTAAAAAGGAAAAAAAAAGAAAAAACTTCAAAATCTTCACCTCTGAAAGTACTGGCTGGATTTCAAAATTATTTAGCACAGATGTTCCTTGGGTCACTCTCTACCAAGATTGTTCAAATTATTTTGATCCGTTGAAAAACATGGCCGCCAAAATTACTCATCGGACTTATGGCTGACAGGGTGCAGAGCCCATTTTCCATAATATCATATTTACTATTTCTTTCCCTCCCTCTCATACCTGGTTCTCAGGTGAGCAATCCCAGAGTCATCATGGTCCTCTTGTTTCTTACAGTATTTTATCAAATGTTTTAAATAAAACACCGTCAACTCTCCCTAGCTGAATCTCAGGTGTACTCCCTTCAGTATTAATTGTGGAGCTCTATAACAATGGTAAAGAACGAGAAATATATAATTCCTATAGATTTTTAAAAATGAGGTTTTTGTCTAATCAGTTGATTACATATTGCATAACACTCTTCGTCGAGTGACATTTTATTATTTTTATCCGTGCTCATGGTCGTGTGAAATTACACTAAAGGAAATAATAAGATCAGGCAAATGCATTTGAATTTCACATTAATTTACATAAACTGCAATTTCCCATTGGTAATTTAAAATCGTTTGAGTTGTAACTAATTAATTGCAGGATGTTGAGGTGTTTTTGACAAGTTCAAAATTGTGTCCCTTTTCTTTCATGGTGGTTTGCAATAGACTGTAAAATGTTCACTGACAGATTATGCTCTTGGGTTAAGCTTCACGTTGAACTGACATATGCATGATGAAATAATGCATAGCCGTTACATTTTGTGCTGCATGATGAAAGCTTCAACCAGTTGAATTTGAAGCAGTTGCTAAAGGTCCTTTTGGATTGTAGTTGAGGTGGTAGAGTTCAAAGTAGAATCACTAGAATGCTGGAATTAGACACGTTCAGAATGTACGATGTGGAAAAGTGCAGAGTGTGTTAGTGGTATTAAGTTATTAACCACAGTTCTCCTCAGAATGAGGTTCGATGTTGCAACAAATCTGCTATAACGATAACTACATTTGAAACACTGACATAAACAAACAGTAGTAATTTGTTATTAAGGTAAAGTCCCTGTAATGGTTCCGCTGTCTTGGACCACTTAACCTCTATCAAGATAACCAAGGTTCCCTAAGAAACAAGAAAATCTTGGTTATCTCCGTGTAAGGCCATGAGGTCTGAAATGTAGCGGAACCATTACAGAGACTTTACCTTAAGCTCTGGACTTATTAACCCAATGAACAAAATTCGTAAGAAAAACAAAACCTAGTTTAAGAGTAGTTAAACAATTCTGGTGCCGACAATGTTAACTTTCAGATCAATGGGGAACATATATCTTAATGGTGAATGACGGTTTTACATAATGTTTTGCACTGATTAAAAGGAACAGGTAAACACTCCTGCTCCGACCGCAAAATGTACTTTTAAGATCTTTAATTGATGTGAATGGTTTGTTAAAAGCATTAGACTTTAGTCAAGATTAATTTTATATTGGGAGGTGATTATGCACACCAGTATGTATTCATTACTATCTGCAATCCCAATACGATGTGATTTTGCCGGAAGTATGTCGGGTTTTTTGGGGGGTTTTTTAAAGAAATTCTCAGCATTACCGGAAGGTTTTTTAAGGGGGGGGGGATATATCTATACTGAGTTCTTCAAAAGGTATTTGTCACGTGCTAAGTAGAATCGTATTCCACCGGTCCCTGAAGCCGAATGGTTAGAGCCTCCGCCCCGAATTTAGACGGTCGTGGGTTCTATCCCTCGGCAGCGACATACTTACATGTAAGTCGTAAAAATGCTCAGAATATAAGTGGTTCCAGGACTGGTTATCCCGGTGTCTCATCCCTGAGAGATATCCAATTAATCTTTTGAGTTAATGATGTGTAGCGTTTATACGAACGCTCGGAACGAAGACGAAGTTCCGCCTGAATTCCGTTGATAGTCATCTTTTTTTATTTCATTGGTCATTTCTTTAGAATTTATTTAATTCTGACATGCAGATTGCAATAAAACTATTATTGTTCACAGTAATTAAAAGATTTTCTTAATTAGTCACCCCCTTTGAAATTAATATAAAAAAAACACTCCTTTAAAAGCGTGACAGCAATAAGTCCTTTTAATTTTTGTATTCGTTGATTTATTTGATTTTATTTGAATAAGTTTATGCTATTCATGCCATCATAGGGTAACAGATGACCAATTAACCTAGCAATAACCTTTCACGGGGTTCTGACAGTACTAAAAGGTTAACCAATACTTTCAGTAGTTATTTCTCCTGATCAGTACATTTAACAATTAAAGAAATGCAGCCTGACTTAATTTATTGACAAGCAGAAAGAAATTATAAGTCATTTATCGTGGAGGCCGTGCCCGACCCAAGTTGGAATCGAATCCACAACTCTCGGCTCATAGCCCGGTTGGGCTCATCTTCTCAGACGACTCCCAAAAGTAAATGACATTACCACGATTTCGCAAGACTTTTTCTCGTTTTTCAGGAACACGTCTAGAATGACATACATTATTGTCTGAATAACATACAATATTTGTTAAGAAATTATAGATAAACAGAAATGATGAATGTCGCCTTTATTTCTTAGCTCTAAGTCAGGTTGGCGAAATTTTAAGCCAAGTCGTATTTTCTTGTCTCATTTGTGCTTTTTGTTGAAGTTTCGACACGGCAGTTATTGTTTATGATCATGCATGTATGCATGTATTCCAAAACATCATATACATGCAGTTAAATGGTTTCACTAGCTTTTACAATGTTTGCTTTAATGCGATTCGAAATGTAGTAGGTAATACTACACTCAGATTTTCGTGTATTCATTATGTACACTTGGTAACCCGCATCCTTCGGAAATTAAGTATTAAGGCAATATTTTAAATCTGCAAAACCTTGCGTTTCTCTTGGAAAAAGCAGTATGGACTTGAACTAATTTATCAAGTATTTGGATTTTAACAGGTTATGTTTTGAAAGTGCAGATCCTGATAGTGCGGCAGATATCACTAATGGATGGCAGAGTTGTGTCATCATGATATGGATCAGAGAGACATCGGCCCACTTCCGGACATGCGCAGTATAATACATGCATGATCAGATGGATTATGTCACATATAAAAAGTACACAAAAAATAAAATGCATATTTATTTCACCGCTTATCCTTTTTCGGAGGCGTCTAATTTATTTTAGTGTAGCTGAAGAATAGTTATCTGCATCTTAAACCTAACAGAATCTGTATTTCTTTTATGGATGGAGCGCAAATTAAAAGTGTGTTCCTGTTTTCCTCATACCAGCATTAAGTATTGCGATACAACTGAACACAAAAAATGAACCATTTGAAAATTTAACTGTACAGTTTTGAAGGCATCACCCGTGTAATATCCGTTTAAGCAGGGTCTCATTCCAAAACTTTCCGAACAATTTAATGAGATTTTAAGATATCTTTGTAACGAGGATGTAAATGAAGTGACACTACAAAAGGTTTTCGTTTAGACTCATTTAGGTTATGTTATTGAGACACACTACTGGCGGAAATAAAGCAACCGTTCTTAACTTCAATGAAATACGTCTGCTCAGCATAAAGGATTTTTGTGTGTTGCTGTGCAATTCACAGTCTGCCTCCAAGAGAGATGCCTTAACTTGTAATGAATCGTTCTGAGAATTTATGAGTTACTTGAACTCTACGGTCAAAGAGTTCAGTTCTTTACATTTCACGTTAAAAGTGATTATGCATCTTCAGATTGGAAGCAATGAAAAGTGATTTTTTTTTAAAGTAAAAATCGTTCAAAAACGTAAAGAAAGGCATTTAAAAAAAACTTCAAAAAAGGGGGAAAAATCCTCAGCTTATACTTCTTGTCAGATAAACCATCGTCAGACTTTTATTCCATTATTGTCCTGGATCTGCTCTGAAGCATTGTCGAACAGTGACAAAATTTGTACATGCAGACTTCGTCGGTTAGACTAGATAATTAATATATTTTCATGTTTCGAAAGCACGAGCCAGCACCACTGAAAAATAAGGTATCACTTTAATTTGAAGGAAAACTTCATAATAATGTTTGAGGTATTTGTCCCCAATAGATTAATTATTCCTTTAGTTTTATCCAGTGTGTATTGAAATTTCTAGACTGAAGACTAGGAACCTGTTCTGTTTTGAATACTTTTGACGAAGCAATTCTCGTTTGTTATAACCTAAACAAAATTGTATTGCCCAAGTTACAAATGTGTCTCAGGGACATTTAGCTTGTCTCTCAGTTGGCTAAAAAAGTTGCATTGAGGCTGTGTCACGAAGCTTATTTTTTGATAGCATAATACCGGTTTATTTTTTATGTTTCCCGAAAAATATTTTGTTTCTTATTATCTTTTTTATATTTATTTTACTCAGTGCAATATTTAATGGTTATTCCATTATCAAAAGAGAAGAGTATCATCAGATGATATACATGTATGATAATAATTGATTTTTTTCTTACAAAATGAAATGGTATTTGTTAAAATTGTAAATTTGATTGTTATTACATGGTATTCCTTCAATCGGCAAAGCAAGTCGACGTGCCTTTGTATTAAAAAAAATAATTGTATATATCTATCTTGCTAATCTCTTAATCCAACCTTTGCTGTTATCTGTCCATGCATCACTGGATTAGAATATGTTGGGTTTTTTTTATAAATTCTTTTAGCTTTCCAGTCTTGAAGAGTTTTTTATGGTTATGGAATTTAAAAGACAACGTTTAATCCGTATCATGCCTTTATTTTAATTTTATGATATAAATTTTAACACCCACTTGGCAATGCTAACTTTTGATCCCATGATGCCCAGTCTTTGTTGTCTAATTTGCCGTAGATTGGATTTTCAATATGTATATGGGATAGTACAAAAAAACTTGAAAATCAAGCTAATGAAAACGCCTACTGTAATTTTGGCTGTCAAGGAGAATACAGTCGTATTGTTTTCTGAAGCTTTTATTTTTGCGATATAAGAGAATGTGTATTCATATAATTTATAACAAAAACAAGTTGATTGATGAATATAAAACACAAATGCAAATAAAAGGTCCAGGCGTACGTTAAAGAAAGAAGCAAATCCCATGTTTTATTTGCAGGAGAAAATCTCATTAAGCTCATTCATTCTTCGATGTCGTCTTATTTTGTATAATTGAATGTTTATTGTACTGTTATGTTTGATTGATATGTTTAGAAAAACTAATTGCATGAAACATTGCTTTAAAATGAATGGATATTTCATAGTTAAGACATTGGTAAAAAGACATGGTGCATACATAGACATATATATTAATATACGGCTATGTGCATACCTTAATATTTCGATATTGACATAAAAAGCAGTTTTCTGACATTATCACTGGAGATGAGACATGGACATACATTTTTTAGCGTAAGAGGTAAATGAACAACAACATAAGGGCTATCAACAATGGCTACCATTCGCCAAAAGACTGTTGAGTGCCAAGAAAGCAATGCTTGTTATTTCTTTGATGTCCATGGTCCGATAATGCAACTGGTTGTACCAACTACACTATGTGACCCAATCATCTTAATAAGATCGAAGAAAGTTAAACACCAATGTCCTAAACGACGCCAACATACGGGGTTAAAACACCTTATCTTGCTGTAAAACAACGCCCCTGTCTGAAGTTGTGACCTCGTTTTTGAAGAAGGAAAGTGTTCGAGTTCTTCCATATGTA
>CM037788.1:56697212-56747212 GCA_021229015.1 Solen grandis
CCTGCCAATAAAAGAAGTCTGCGCCTGGCTCCAAATAGTATTACTTTAGTTAAGATATATACTAAAATGTCTAGAGTAACCATATCTAATGAATACCTTGTCCTTGATGCTAAATGCAACATAATCTATTGAGCAATTCTTACTGTCAGTTATGTATGTCTCATTTGTTACATATCCATGTCATGACTTTGTTTAAAATTAACGCTTATTTTTCATTTTAGAAAATTAATCTGAAAAAGGGATATTCAAGTTGGAAAAATACTATTATCTCCGAAATGATTGATACCATATAACTAGCATCAATTATTAATTCTTTCATTTAATGTAAAATCGTTTTTCAAAAAAAATATGTTATTTAGATTTGCTTTGAAAAACATTTTTAAAATAAATGTCAAATTTAACTGTTGAACAGATGATCTTAAAAAAATCACAATTAACATGAAATTAGATATAAGTACCTGCCCAAATTAATGCGCAATAGAAATTGGAATTACAAAAAAACCCAGTGTATCCCTAAATATAACCATGTGGTATGTTTAGCTGAAACTCAGCTATTTTTCACACACTATGGCAGTAATTCTGTTGCAGGGAACCCTACCGAGAGGTATGTCGCTGACATTAACACTATCTAGCCCCTCACCGCATGTGAGGAACTCCACTGCTTGCGGAGGTCGTGGTTCTACACAGGTGCCTCCGTGCATCGGGGTCTTCCTTCCGACCTTAATTATCTGGAACGTAATACTGTGAAGCGACAAGTTTAACGCAAATAAGCCAAATAGCTAGCCGGAGCCTGGCTCCAAATAGTTACTTTAAGTTTAAGAATAACTAAATGTCTAAGAGTAGCATATCTAAGTGTGACCTTGTCCTTGGAGCTAAATGCAACATATCTCATTGAGGCAAGTCTTACTGTCAAGTCATGTGAGAAGCCTTTGATCCATGTCTCAATTACATATCCAGTGTCATGACATTTGGATTAGAAAAACGCGTATTTTTCATTTTAGAAAAATAATCTGAAAAGGGATACTCAAGAGGAAAATACTATATCTCCGAAATGATTGGATACCATTAAAAGCATCAAATTATTTCTTTCTTTATGTAAAATCGTTTTCAGAAAATATGTTGTTAGATTTGTTTGAAAACACATTATATAAAATAAATGAAATTTACTGTTGAACGAGATGATTTAAAAAAAATCTACACATAACATGAATTAGATTAAGACCTGTCCTCCAAATTCTGGCGCAATAGATTGGAATTACAAAGAACCATGGTGTATCCCAAATATAACGCTATTGGGTATGATTTAGCTGAAACTCAGCTATTTTTCAACACACTGTGGCAGAGATCTGTGCGAGGGAACTCCGTGACCGAGAGGGTAAAGTCGCTGACTTTAACACTCACTCAGCCCCTCACCGCATGTGAGGAAGCCTTCCATCTGGCTTGCGGTAGGTCGGTGGTTCTACCCGGATGCCTCCGTGCATTCGGGGTCTTCCTCCACCTGTAATTAGCTGGACGTAATACTGTCGAAGCGACGGTTAACGCAAATAGCCAAATAGCTTAGCCGGATCTGTGCGAGATCTCCAGCGTTTGAGATTGAGGCCATACTTCTTGAAAATCGGGATCATTTTAGTATTAAGGTGATGAGGTGTACGCATGTAAATGATTCCCCGGAACTTCTACTGATATAATAAATATGATAAACTGTAAAACACCACAGCAAAAGTGATAGTACAAGTATTTTCTTTACGGCTTCAAAGTCACTCTTGTCACATACATACAAACATGTAAGATTGACATATCACGATAACATTTGGGCGCCGTGATCCATTGGTAATGTGTCCGATTGCGAATTCGAAGGTTGTGGGTTCGAACCCCGTTTGAGGCAAGAATTCTTCATGACCATCCCGGGCGCAAAGTACTGGTCCAACCCAGCTAGTAGGACCTATAAACAAACCCTAAACACATATATTCAGAAGCCGCGAGAAAATACTGCGTGGCATGACAAGAAGTAGACGTACCATAATATAAAACAACCGGCGCCCTAAAGATTACTCGATATTTGAACAGTATAAACAAAAACAATAATATTGATAGTCCTAAAAAACCTACGAAAACAATTCAAGTACCTTTGAACCCAAATAATTGATAATTTTTTACATTAAAACCAAGCAGGATTCAGAGCTAATTATTCCACAAATAATCATGTCTTTACACGTAATTTCTTAAAGAGAACTCAGGACTAAAAGGAAGAAATAATTTTGTTGTTTTATTGATTTTTCATCTGCCTTTGATATACATGCAGTTTGGAGATCAGCGTTATGGAATAAAATCTTCAGTATGGGTATACAGGGTAAAATCTTTAGTACCAACATGTATTCCGAGATAAAAAAAATGCGTGTTTTTAAAAATGAACAAACCTCGTCATTCTTTAACAGCCTTTAGAAGCAGTGTTCGACAAGGCGAGGATCTTTCTCCTATATTATTTTCTCTGTATCTAAATGATGCAGAATCATTTCTTTCAGAAAATAGTAATGGTATTATACTTGAAACAAATGTTGACGACACAGTTCGACGCCTTAAGTTGTTGGATTTACTATATACAGACGATACAGTTATTCTAAGTGACAATGAAGATGATTTTAGAAAAAAAAAAGCTTTGACAATTTTTATATGTACTGTGAATTGTGGAAGCTCAACATAAATCTAACAAAATCTAAAGTCAAAGTTTTTGGGAGCAATAAACCAAAGAAATATTGTTTTGGAATTAATAATATGCCAATTGAAGTCGTGAAACAGTATAAGTATCTAGGTTTAACTTTTTCATCTTCAGGTAGCATGGCAGCATGCATGTAAACAAAATTTGATAATACAGGCAAACAAGGCTATGCATGCTCTGTTTGCCAGAATATAAAACCTCGAACCATGGGTGATATTGATGCCACAATATCACCCATCTTAACATATAACTGTGAAACATGGGGTTACACTAATCTAGACTGTATTGAAGAAATACATTGTATTTGCGTAAAATCAATAAAAGCAAAAAAAAAAAAAAAAAAAAATGTAAAGTCGCTGACTAACTCTCACTCAGCCCTTCACCGCGTGGGTTCGAATCCCGGCAGGGTCATTCGGATTTTCATGTAAGGAAGCCTTCCAGCTGGCTTACGGTAGGTCGGTGGTTCTACCCAGATGCCTCCGTGCATTCGGGGTCTTCCTCCACCTGTGATTAGCTGGACATCGCTTTATGACTGAAATACTGTCGAAGCGACCGTTAGCTCAAATAGTATAGTCAACAAAAAAAAAAATAAAAAAAATAAAATAACACCCCGCTACATGTAGTATGCAGAACCAGCCATTTTCCATAGAGTATCATTATTAAAACCCGGCTTGTCAAGTTCTGGAATACACTTAACCTTTATCATTAAAACATTCCAAAATGGCCTATACCTGTTATCAACACATGTTGCAGTCTAAATGGTTAAAAGGGGTCAAGGTTTATCCTCGATAAAGTTAGTCTTTCCTTCATTTGGGCGCAACAAGCTAACATCACCTGTAAAAAAGCATACATAAAACAGTGAAACAAATCTTAATTGGCGAATATTCGCAAGAATGGTCACCACAGCTGCAAACTTCATAAAAGGGAAAGGTTATGCATTGTTCAAAAACAACATAAAGCAAGAATATTATCTGATATCATTACCTCTATCTTTGCGCATGCCGATGTTTCACTTTCGCACGGGAAATCACAGATTTCCCAGTGAAACTGGTCGCTGGCGGCAAAAAAGCGTGCCACACCAGGATAGGAAATGCCTTTTGTGTCGTGCCCACTCAATAACCTAGGCGATGAAATACATTATCTTTCCATTTTTAAACCACAAAGAGATAAAGTTATCCCCAAATAACGAACAGCAACAACGAAACTGGCACTATGTAAACACACGAGCAGTAATTGCCCACTGCCAATAGTTTTGTATAATATACTATTTAGCTGTAGTTTCATATAAATACAATCAAAATCTTACACCTAATTAAAATTGATGACACAAACTATTAACTTGATTAACTGGTTATTTGTTGTGACTTAAATTTTGTCAGGATATGTCTTCTTTGTTTTGTTTTGTTTATTGCCTGTATTTTTCTTCTTCTCGATACTCTTTTTTAAAACATAACACTAGCAAAATATTGTTAATCTGATTATTGCCAATAAGAATCACAGTTTCTCTCTCTCTCTTTTTCACTACATCTTCAGTCTAATGCTGTCAATGCAATTCAATTTTCTTCCCCCTCCCCCTAAATCATTAATTGTTCAATTCAATTTTTGTATTTTTTGTTAATTTGGGACAAATATAATCATTTACAATGTAAAATTGTGTGTGGGAGAGAGAGAGAAAGAGAGATAGAGAGAGAAAGAGTGAAAGAGTGAGAGAGTAGAACAAGCGTAATCAATATTTTAAGCATGCTTTAACATACATAACAATGAATTAAAGATTATTGAAAAAGAAAACAAAACAACAGATTAAAGAATAAACAAATATAAGACAGCTTTGATATACATATAGTAATATCAGAATATAAAAGAAATCATTGAGTCGATGTTATATACGCTGTGTTGTTTTAAATTGCAACGTTATTTGACGGAAAACAGATGTTATTAAGAATCAATAACTTTCTTTTATAAAATTTCTTTGAGAATTAACAAAATGCTAACAATGACGTCATGAGTAGTCAATCCGTTAGAAAGACAAAGGTTGAACATCTCTTCCATCGGTGGTCGTGATTTACATTAAGTGTTGACTAAGTTATTTCTAACTGTTGGTGTATGTATGTGCTACAGTAGCAACAGGACATTTATAGTTTGTACACGAAGTATCTTACTTTCAAAGTATGACTGAGATACTAATTATTTCTTCAATGAATTAGAGATATCTGTACACCTAGCAACTGCGTCACAAATGTCATGTTTTTGACTCTTAATAAACACTTAATAAACACCCGCATATGTTTTTCGAGTTTTCAACCAAAAACTATTTAAAAGGAATGAAACATGCAAACAATCTATATATATTTTCTAGTCAGTTTGCTGACAAATATTATTTGCTAATACAAACTGTTTTAAAAGAAAGAAAGAGAACGAAAGTGAGGAGAGTGACCAATTTTTTAAACGAATAATATAAGCTCATACCCTAGCTGTCGGTGCATTGTAAGATATGTCATAACTTTGGTGAGACTTTATTTATTCTGTATTTTCCGAAAAAATATCTCTCACTTGATAATGGGAACAAATACGCATGTAACTTATTCAAATTGTGAATGATAAAGTAGAAATTGTCCCTGTCAGAGGAAAATGAATTTTGACATAAAAAAACAAAAACTATGGTGTATGGTGGCATATTTCTGCCAGACTTTTATCCACTTAGCTATGTCGAAACTTTTCTGAAATATTGTCATATATTCAGTTAGTATCTGGCAAGTAAAAATCTTTCGTGTTATCCTCTTAGGTATCTTAACAGAACAAAACTGCCTGTTAGTGCCCACTACTGCCAGCCATATATTCACTTAACCTTTTCCCTCAAAAAGGAAACCATGAAAAGACCTATGCGAACAACATAAAACCAGATCAGCCTGCGAGTAACTCGCAGGCTGATCAGGTTTTATGCTGTTCGCTGCTCCTCAGTGGTCTGGAAATGAGGACTTTATAATTAAATCTGGTAAAGTTTAACTGTGGTTTTCTGCAGATCAGGCTTTATGTGGTACCTATTGAGTGCGTCAAAATGAGTTTATATGAGGGAAAGGGTTAAGATAAGTGAGATGCGTCGCTGGAAGTCGAGATGTCAAGCTGAGAGTGACCATGTACAGGATTATACATTAAAAATCAAAGTCAGCCGCCTGTCCTTCTTCCTTATGTCAACTACGGTGTTAACATTTATCTCGCGATCCCTATGTGCATGCATCAGCCCAAGACCCGACATCCTGCCCGTCGTCATGGTTGAACGGAGGTATGTCTTCAGGCGCCGCATGCTACTGAACGACCTCTCGGCGGTCGCCATAGAGACTGGCATTACAAGCAGCACTTGAAGACATACGCCCACGTTCGGGTATAACTCCGCATTGATTGTGGCGAGGGTGTCGGATAGTGTTGCCGGATGGTCATTCTGAGCTTGACATATCACCTTCCACCGACGAATCTCACTCTGGAAATCCTCTAGATCCGTGGCAGGGAGATCAGGACAAAAAGTCTGATAAATGGACAGGATCTTGTCGTCAGTGAGCTGCTGATATGTTCCTTGGTAGTAGGAACTGTGCGCTAAGGCGATCCTCTGCGTTCAGTAGCCTGTCTGACATCTCAGTGGTCAAGTGATCCAGCAAAGGCAAAAACATGTTACGCCTCCAATAGCCACAGATATATTCTGCTGGAATGTTTTGGCGATGCTGTTGACGCAAAGCTCCTCTTGACTGTGAGGGTTGAACATCAACAGATGCAGCCAGCGTTACGGCCTTATCGTACAGTTCTCCCCGCAGTGCGTCGCCGTACCTTTGCTGTAAGACGAGATTGTATACCGTTTTCGCTTATATTGAGTTAAAATTGGACATATAACCATAATATCTTATGTTTTATAAGATTGAAACACATTTTGCATACATTTTGGTAATGAAAATTACCTCATATAACCTTAGTAATATAACTTTAAGCGTAATCTTTCAGTGAAATTTCTACAAAAAAGAGTCTCCGATTCAATCAATTTCAAATATTTTTCATATCTTACATCTGAAATCGAAATATTTCGGTCTGTACCCGGGTTAGGCATCGATTTTAATTGCAGTTTTGGCACTTTTAGATTTTTAATTTTCTGGACGAAGTATACGCAACTGCGTATTTGCGTAAGCCTAGGCACGCGCCTGAAAACATTAAGGTTTTTACTTTTTTATCAAAGTACAAAGTGTTTGATTTTTTTCTGTAATACTATGCCAACATCTGCGTTATCATTCTTCATTTTGCTTGACAAAATAAGCTGACACTTAATGTATAGGAAAGTATTGTTTACATGTGTTATACACGGCATCATATATCTCAGTTTAATCTGAAAAAGAATACCTATTAACATCTGAGTTCAAGGATATACCTGAAGAATACCTGGTGTCTTTTTCAGAGACATGTTTTTGATTAGTTTTTTAAGTGCGACATTATACACGCCGGTAGTTATAGCACGATTGCATTTCACCTTTTTGACCATGACCTTAGAACTAAGAACCCAACTCTTGTGTACGACACATCGTGTTACTGAGTTGGTACATTATTGATTGAAAAAAAAAAAAAAAATGTAGAAAAAACAAAGTCGGGCCTTTTTTTCAGATGTTGGGGAAGGGGCCTTAATATCATATTTTGGGGGAAAATATGACAATTTTATTCTCATCGGGGAAAGAAAAATCCTGGAGGAGGATGCAAATTTGGGGGAAAACTGTATGAATTTAAAGATTTTTTCAGAGGGGAAGGAACCAATGAACGGACCCTTATAAAGCAGGAAAAAAACCTGAAAGTAAAAAGGTTATTTAAAAGGAAACAAAAAAAAACAAAAAAAGGAAAAAGAAAAAAAATCTCCGAAACCAATAGAAAATATCAATTAATTTCTCTTTTTACAAAATTCTATTAAGAAAATATGGTGTTAAATTTCCTTGCAAAAATATTACATGTATTTGAATCATGAAATCTACTTTTGTACGTGTTGACTAAAATCAACTAAAGAAATAGAATAAAACAGGCCCTACAAAACGGTGCAATGGATTGGCTCTGCAACAAACACTGCCACACTGATATTCCACGTACCATAGTGTGCACCAAAAGTCAAGCTGTAAGTTATCTTTGATTTAGCTGAAACTCAGCTAAGATCTGTGCGAGATCTTCGGATCGGAGAATGAGGCCCTACTTTTTGAAAATCGGGATAATTTTAATTATACATTCATGTAAATGATTCCCTGATACTTCTACTTATATATTGAATACGGTAAACTACAAAACACCACAGGCACAGCGAATTACCACCTACTGATGATTCACGTTGTGTTTAAAGACAGTCCGAGTATTTTCGGCTCCAAGGTCAGCTTCGCCCCTGCCATATACATGCACGAAAAAATTGGCATATCACGATAAGATGTTTTGTTCGAAGTAAAATCTATTGTGAAATAAACATTTGACAACGTCGTTGACGACAGCACCGATATTAAAACTTTATTACAATATTTCAAGAGTGCCTTAGCCCACAAAACAATGAACAAATCAAAGAATAAACTTACAAAAACAAAATAGAATAGAAATGAATGAGTCAATGCTATAATTATAAGCACTACTTTGTTGTTGTCTGGTGAACATTGAATGTAATTTAAGATCATAATAGTTTTCTGAGATTTCTTTGAAAATAAATTACTTAATTTAGCAAATACTAACAAGGATGTAAGGAGCCTTCAAAATATTTTAAACATTCCCTTTGAAGTAAAATAGATGTGCTTTACGAATAATGTGTTGAACACCTGGACAGGCTATTTCAAATTTGTACACAGTCAGTAATCGTAATTTACCCGAAGTGGTGCCTTTTATTTTCTAATTGATCGTGACATATAATAGTTATAGCACCTTTTCTAATTCTCACTGTCCAGGTGCAGGTCCCAGTATCTATCGGCGAGGACTTGCAGGTATACTGGGTTGATCCGGGAAATTTGTGCAAGAAAATTCAGTTGCATCCTTATATTCCGGCCCGTTGCTGTTTCGGAGTGCTCGTATTAACCCAGTTTGCCCGGTGTGTTACGGTGTCGCACCTGCGTGTTTCCAGGTCCATCCTGCTGTGAGGTGTGACCCCGGTATCGAAATACTTCCGGGTCGTTGTACTCTAGGAAGTAGTTCTTTTAAATATTAAAGTCTTGAAATTGATGCTTTGCCTTTCTAGACTGGTTAAAGTTCAACTGTTTTTATTAGAACATTATTGTTTCTGTGTCATTTCTGGTAAATTTAACAATGATTTCTTCTGTTTTTATTGGGACTATATGCCTGAGTTGATGAATAACAGAAATGATGTAACAGGTGCACTGTGAGATTTGTGTGTTGAAAATATTGACAGTGTTTGTAAACATTCAGTGCTAGCAGAAAAGTTCATCGGTGATGAGGTAACTTTTTTGGCCTCCATTTGCTGGGACAGGATTAAAGAAGAGAAACACAGACCACTTATTATCAGGAAAATGTTCTGGAGTCCACAGTGCATGTTCAAATGTTCTGGATTTACTATAGAATAAAGAAGGGGAAAAAACACCGGGCCAACACCTATATGCCAAAAAGTTAAAATTTAATATCTCAAAAAGTATGCATTGGAAAGTGTTGAAATTTCACATGCTATTTAGTATTGACAATAGAAATCAGGAGATAAAAGGAATTTGTTCAGGTTTGTGTAATTTTAATTTTATTTAAAATTCAAAATTTAAAACTTTGAAATTTCTGTATAAGGGCACCAGAGTCCCCTCCCTTTGACTGTTTACTTCCATTTCAGTCGTCTGCTTTTGTGCAAAGCTGCTAGAGAAACATAACAGACTATTTTTGCATTTTGCTTAAAATTCAAGCAAAATTTTGAATTAAGAAATTTAAATTTAAAAAAAAAAAAAAAAAAAAATCTGTTGTTTCCAGCTTATATTTTTCTTTTGCCAGTTTTGCTTAAAGTTTATGTAGACATGGATTTTTGTGGCTAATATATGTGTTTTCTTTAATTTACAGGGATAGATGCATCTTTGATGGTCATGGGATTGTGTTCTTGAATTTAATTCAGAGTGTAAATATTGTTTTATACTTTGATATGTCATATTTTTGTATAAATGTTTAGTGTTATACTTTGCAGCTTGAAGCTTTCCGTTTCGGCCGGCATCAGGCCATCATCAGACATTCTGCCATGAATGTGACGGAGCTTTTCCCTTTTTTTTTTATTCTTTAGATTGGTCTTGTAGGCTCCTTTAAATTTAATTTTGCATTTTAATAATGTTTATTTGCTGGGACCGGCTTCATCCACCTGACCTTTCACATACTCTTCTTTGTACTGTCCTTTACTTCTGGCCTGGTGGTATATAAATTCCAGTTTTGCTCTGTTTGATCTTCTTTGTAGTTTAAATTTGTTTGTTTTTTGGTACTTTTTATATCTTTGAGCTCGATTTGATGTATAGTTCAAATATCTTCTAGCACGAGGCGAAAGAGGTTTTCCAGTAATGCTGCTTACTTTCTTGGTGACTGACTCTTGTAAAGAATTATTTAATTGTAGGGTTTTTGATGCCAGATTTCCTGCAAAATTTCTTGACAAGTTGATTTCTTTGGGAAGTGTTGACAGTACCGCCCTATTGAAACCCTCGCATTTCTGTGTTGATGTATTGCTGGAGACGCTAAGCACGGCATACTCACTGAGTCGTATTTCCAGGATGGTTGAAAGTAACTCACGATCGTTTCTTGTCATTTTCAGGTGATGTATGCCGTGAGTCGGTAGATACGTAGATGTGTACCACCAGCTACCAACCCCACCAACACCGGAGCAAACAAGGGAGTCATGTGGGCAGAAACTGCAGTTCCCCCCGTAGCATTCCAGAGTTGCAGCTTTGATGGCAGGTAAACAATTCAATAATTTTGAAAGATCACCGTCTGCCTCGGCCCGAAGTTTTTCAATTATGGCATGGCATCTTGATTTGATATCCTTGGCTAGTGCTGTTGTTGCTTGTTGTCTGGCTTCATGTGACAGCTTTTTTCCACTGAACATAGTCAGGCTCCAGTTAGACTGCCTCGTCTTTCTTACTTGTTTGCTTCCCAAGTGATAGGGGTCTGCTTGGCGATTGACAGTCCAGGCATTTCCAAGCTTGTCATAAAAATCAGACATGCCCAGGTGACCCTTGGTGTCCCCATCTGTTGTTAGGCTGCGAACAAGTATATCTTCCTTAGAAAGTTGCTCGGCAATACTGAAAGCCATGGATCTTTCTGAATGGGGCGCCATATATGGAATGTTTGCTGTACATGCCGCATGGCCCCCAGGACATGTGATGTCAAATCCCTTGTTCCTTAAATAAGCTCCAGTCCAGCAAAGCTTATTCTGGACAGCTAGGACAACAATGTAATTGTAACTGGGGTTGTTTCTCTATGGCTACACCATAAGCCTGTGATGCAGCCTGCCCAGGTTTGTACGATGAAATCATTCTGTTAGCATTGTAACGGCCATCAAAAGACAGGTCCAGGTGGTTCGGGTTCTTTCGTCCTTGCTCCTGGTTGTGTTTAATAACAAGCTGCCTCTTGACGGCCATGTCATCCTCATTAATTTTTATAGTGTTGACGGAGGCTTGGTTCATCAAGGTTTGCATGTGGGACCTGGAAGGTGGAGGTATGTCCATAGATGCAAGTAGCAGGTTCCCCTTCTCTAATCCTATGGCAGTGTCCTGCAAAGCTGAAGCAAATAGCATATTTACAGCTACTGCCTTTGAGCTTTGGCATCTATTGTAACTGTCCATCTTAGAAGAAAGAAAACCACATGAAGAGCACCTGAACTCCAGTTTTGATCCAAGTCCCACTTTTAATTCACTGTTAAGGACAATATTTAAATGTTCACAGTCTAGAAGACTGTGTTCCCTGTACACATCATTCATGATGCTTATCAGCTTATTCATGTTTATGATGCGGTTTCCATGCGCATCATAGTTATGTTGTTCTTCTCTTTGCAGATCCCGTCCCGAGCGCAGTGTCGGCTTCTTGGGAGTTGCATCAGCTGCATGATCTGCATCATCAGATGTGTCCAAGGAGGTGTCGGCAAGGCGTCGAGCTGGTGACATCTTATTTCCTGGTAGGAATTGACCCCCCACTCGGCGTCTCTTTATTTTACCTTTCGGCATCTTGATGTAAAAGTTGTGTTTACTGTGTGAGCAGTTGTTATAGAATGAACTGAAAAAAATCTCCATGCAGGTGCTCAGCATTCTTATCAGAATGACCAGTGTCATTTTCAGCATTCTTATCAAAGAAATAGTTCACTAATTAGAGTTTTGGGGAGAGGGACGCTCCTGCAAGAAAAATAAGGTCATTATCCAGGGTAAACCCTATTGTTCTTATCAGACAGGAGAAGATGGGCTTCTTTTCTGATACAACTGTACTAATTGCTGTCAGTTATTGCAGGAACTCAAGTCTGGTTATTTTAATAGGGTAAAGTCTGTTTTTCTTCATTTCAAACCTTTTTGGAGAGGTTTTTGTGGTGCAGATTCTGATTTTTTTTTATTGAAAAATGCATGAATTTTGGTACATAAAGTTAAAAAAACACACCATTCTCTTGGGGTAAAAGCTTTATTTTCACATAATCAATTAATATAGCATTAGCCGGTTACATAGCTGCTTAAATTTTGAAAATCCATCAGAAACTTTTGAAGCTACAGTACTTTTAAAATATTGCCTCCTTGCAAAAACTTTCAAGTTGCCGTGTGAGAAAGTCCGCAGATTGGGCCACTTTCTTAAACGGTCCCTGTCAGACTGTATCTGGTAAAAATTGAAAATGCTTTGCATTATGCTTCTTGAAATAGATGTAAAAACTGAGAAAAGTGTGAAAAATTTTGCTCAGGAAAATTTTTGGTAAGATTTAGGTGTGACCCCGGTATCGAAATACTTCCGGGTCGTTGTACCCTAGGAAGTAGTTCTTTTAAATATTAAAGTCTTGAAATTGATGCTTTGCCTTTCTAGACTGGTTAAAGTTCAACTGTTTTTATTAGAACATTATTGTTTCTGTGTCATTTCTGGTAAATTTAACAATGATTTCTTCTGTTTTTATTGGGACTATATGCCTGAGTGGATGAATAACAGAAATGATGTAACAGGTGCACTGTGAGATTTGTGTGTTGAAAATATTGACAGTGTTTGTAAACATTCAGTGCTAGCAGAAAAGTTCATCGGTCATGAGGTAACTTTTTTGGCCTCCATTTGCTGGGACAGGATTAAAGAAGAGAAATATAGACCACTTATTATCAGGAAAATGTTCTGGAGTCCACAGTGCATGTTCAAATGTTCTGGATTTACTATAGAATAAAGAAGGGAAAAAAACACCGGGCC
The DNA here is from genome assembly GCA_021229015.1 of Solen grandis. NCBI lineage: Eukaryota > Metazoa > Mollusca > Bivalvia > Adapedonta > Solenidae > Solen > Solen grandis. The sequence continues at coordinate 56,710,300 of CM037788.1, forward strand.
AACACCGTGAGCTAGGTCGTGCCCCGGTGTCAGTCTTTGAGACCACGATCGTGTATCCAACCCAGTAGAACCATGGCCGTGTGCCGGTGGTGACACACGGTGTCCCCCGTGACAACCGGATAAAACAAGTATATATAAACTGAGACAACCGCAGATCAGCATCAATTTTCTATCGTCTGTCGAAGAGACAACATCTATCTGTCAAGTGGCAACATCTTCAGAAATTCCCAGATACAAGCGCCCTCTGCCTGTCAAAGAACAAGTGAGGAAATAACTAAATGGCACCACACTTCCAGTTACTGTAACTGGCAGTTCACCGACTCAAGTATGTTGCTCTCTGTCTGGGTCATATCGTCTTGATCTCCAACTACACTGATGAGGACCTAATTGTACACGATACTTTATACAGACCGGGAATTTATGGTCTAACGTAACTACACCCGGTCTGATAGTAACAGTCTTGGAAACGGGGTAATTCGGCATTAAGGAGCACCTTAAAGTTGATTGTTGAAATTGCTATGCATTTTCTGCGAGATACATATCTTAATAAAGATATGAAACTTTGTTCCTGGAAATTTTATTTTTCTTTATTCATGCCCAAGATGAACTATACCATTTTCAGCGCTCGATATGCTTTTATTCATTATATGCAAAGAATGGCAGTATACCCAGTAAAAATACAAGAATTTGATCCTTTACTACCCATACAATCATATTACACTGATATGTAATAAATATGCATTATAGTTCTAAATAGAAGACTCAAGATACAGCAGATTGCATTCATGTGAGACATTGTTTTTTTTTTTTTTTTTTTGTTTTTTTTTTTTTAATCCAGCGCAGTAAATAGTTGAGGCTCAGTGACACTATTTAAGCACAATTTATTGTGTCAAAGGAAAAACACATGCATTTTGGGGCATAGCAGTATTTGGCAATCTAGCGAAACAAAGTATGCCAGTGATGGACCGAAAACGAATTATCTGTCTATTCAATTTTAGGCGAGCAATTCCATAATTATCTCTGTCAAACATTAAAAAAAAATTATGGATTTATCGCAGCGCTCCGCATCGCATCGCATCACTTGCAATAATTTCCATAAAATTAAAAATATAAACGATAACTAATATCATTAAAGTGTTATAAACGTAGACGTCATTCAGTGACGTCATCTTTCTTTATCCATGACTGTTTTGTTGCACGAAACGTTGCGATTGTTTTGAAATATCGTGATGTATTTAAACACCGTCAATAACAAAACCTATTTTTAAAAAAAAAATGGATATAGAATACTATTATATACTGGCATCAATATATATCGTCATATAAGCACACACACCTGTAGAGTTTCAAGACACTTAGTTTGTATAATGAAAATATTGAGGTAAACCAGATCTATTGGGAAATTCAAAGATTTTTACCCTTATATAAGAGTACATACCGCGCGCTTAATGCAAAACTACTGTAACTGCTTCTTTATTTATGTTTTTACCATAGTTTTGCATCAAGTCCTGGAATTTCAAAGTGTCTGATCTTTTTTTTATATCTAAATGTCAACGTTTACGTCATTATCGTCCTTATTTGAGTTGCAAAATGAGTTTGTACTTATACTGTGCACCTGTGTCACGAATGCCATTATGTATCTGAGTTTATTTATAGAATACGTGTTTTTAATTTGAAAAAGAAAACCTAGTAGCATCTGAGTTCAAGGAAAAATATTGAAATTCACAATTAAATTTTGTATTGTGCCGAAGTCGTTTACCCTACAATACTTTGAAAAAGAATCTATTTGAAGAAAAAAGGTTAGGTAAGGTTCAAATCAGAAGTGAGTATAAAAGAAATACATTTTCGGCCAAGGACAAACGTTTAGAAATCATACTGAAAATTGTTAAGATACATGGTTATAAATTGTAAGAAAAGCTTCTTGAGAAATTATGAATTTCAAGAGGATTTTAAATCTATAAATGATAGATAGTGATTTCTTTTACAGATTCTGTATACATTATTTAATAAGCTACCTTAACTAAGGTATTTTTTCCTTAGATTGGACAGGAGGACTACTCGAACCTTTATATAAAATATGCTATAAATGATACGTATAATTACATAGTGACAACTTTGATGAGATCATTTGGGAAATTATTTACCAAGATCTTACAATAACTTGCCCGGTATTTTCGAATATAATTTTGTTTAATTTCGATTTCCTTCCACCAAAAATCTTACAGTCTAATGCAGTATGTTAGATTAACATGCAAGTATTATAACATTTATCGCAAAATATTGAATTGACTTACCTGCCAAAAGAACCACTGTAGTCTAAAATATATAGACATGAATATGCAAATAAGTTTAATAATTATCATGATAATAATAATAATATGTTTCAATCGGCGGCTGGAGACTAAACCCCATTTTTCTCATCTGGATTTCTTTTTCTTTTTCATTTTACTAAATTTTGTTAACTAGTTCTAACAGTTGTAAAATATGTTTATAATTAACAACCCCGCCAGACAGTCTTTGAAGTGTCTTTATCATAAAGATTTACTTATAGGTTAAATAAGTCAGTGAGTAAAGAAATCACATGCAGGTATAGCGGGGTCACACACGTGACCACAGTATTCAAGGGATGTTTGGTCGCACGTACATGATTTAAAATCCCCCATCGTCCCCGTTTAGTCCAGTTCTAAGATGCTACATTTGTATTTTCTGATGGTTTTGTCAGACAATAATAATTAAGTTCCTGACAACACGTAGGCGTGTCGATGTTAGACATGCACTATATGAAGGTTGTACGAAATGAGGAAAACAAAGTAATTTGTTTATCTTATTATCGCTGAGGTGATATTAGGTTCCTGCTTTTATATGTTAATATCTGGACGAATTGGATGCTATTTTTCAAAAGAAATGATGGTGCTACGTCATTCATTAATTATTGTTTGTAATGAAGTCACATGTTTTTACACGGGGTTTTATACATAGCTATATTATGATAATGTCTTTTTATATCTAGGTACTGAATAAACTTATTTTCAAATGATTAATTAGTTTAGTTTAGTTTATACAAATTTTATTGCCAAATACAAAAAAATAGGTACAGATTATATATATATATATATGTATATATATATATATATATATATATTAAACAGAATATGTGTTGTAATTGTAGACAAAAGGGTTGAGTCACAAGTTCTCAAACTTAGATTCGACTCTCCCCTGACAAGAGATAACATGTAAATAAATTTATATGACTGGAATAGATATATGTTCTTGGCAGATACATGTAGAAATAATGGTAATACTACTACTAATGATAATAATAGTTATGGTAATTATAGTAAAAGTTAACAACAACAACAACAAAAAAAAAAAACAACAAAAAAAACATACATTGAAGGTGTAATTAAAAAAGAAAGGTAGAAAAAGAATAGAAAAGAAAGAAGAGGAAGAATATAAGAGGAATATAAGAGCTGGATGGTCTCTCAGTATTCCTTGAAGCGTTTTGTGTTTTTGATGTATTTATGGACAGCATTTACTATACTTATGTTGTCTTCTTGAGAAATGGTTACATTCCGTTAAGAAAGAGATTGCAATTTAAAGGATGCAAATGTCTTGTTTCTTGGAATAATTGGATACGTTCATTATTGTATTTTTTACATCGAAAAAAAAGTGCTCGGCATTTTCAGGTACATTACAATATGAACATAAATTATTTTCAGTAACATGGTTAAGGAATAAATCATTCTTCAGGTCACTACAATTATTACGCATTCTGGTGTGTAACACAGATAAATGACGCGTCCCGTGAAGAAAATGAGCAGGTACATAAGAGGGAGAGAACATATGTTGGATTAATTTATGTTTGAATGAGCCAATTGACTGAATGTTTCTAAGTGAAATAGGCAAAGAGTTCCATAAATCAATTGATGCAGGAACAAAAGACTTTTCAAAAAGTGTTGTTCTTCTGTGAATACCTATGAAGTCGTTATTACTTCTGAGGTTGTAACTAATACTTTCGTCAACGGGTCTTTGAAAGAGGCTATTCAGATAATCAGGTACCATATTATTTTTTATTTTAAACATTAACATAATTTTCTGGTATGTTCTTCTCTCATTTAGAGTTAGCCAACCAGTTTCTTTATATAGATTGTTCAAACTGATGGAACGCGTGGTACCAGTGACTATTCTACCTGCTTCAATTTGTAATTTCTCTAATTTTTCTTTATCATATTCCGTGCATTACCCAAGGGATACAATTATTTTGGATGCAGTTTTATGATATTATTTGTATGTGCATGCCATTTACAATCACTGCTTAAAGTAATACCTAAATGTTTGTGGGTATCTGAGATAGGTAGGATATTATCATCAAAATTAAGAATAGGCGGTTGCTGATTTCCAAAATATAAAACTTTAGTTTTTTCAGGATTAAACGTCACCAACCATTGTTTAGACCACCTTGAAATTTCTTTTAGTTCGTGGTTCAATATTGCTCCTAAATCTGCAGTATTTGAAGATGTAGCCGCTAAAGATGTGTCATCTGCGAACAATCTCGTAATACTCCTTAAATTATCTGTTACGTCATTTACATAGATCAGGAAAAAGAGAGGACCCAAGACTGATCCTTGAGGCACGCCGGCAGAAATATATTTAAGACTAGAGTAAGACTGACCAACAAGAACTCGCTGATGTCTATCAGATAAATAGTTAGATATCCAAGTTAAAAGTTGACCTTTTATTCCTAACTGCTCAAGTTTAAATAATAAGCCTTTATGCCAAACTCTATCAAACGCTTTTGAAATATCACAGAAAACAACGCATGTATGAAGTTTAGAATCAAAGGATTGTGTAATATGATGATATAGATCAATTAATTGATAAACTGTCGAATGTCCACTTAAGAAACCGGACTGTTTTTCATAAATGAGAGTATTGCTTATGAGAAAATTGTAAATATGTTTATACACGCAACGTTCCATCAGCTTACCTAGACAACTTAAGAGAGAAATAGGGCGATAATTACCTGAACAGTTTTTATCGCCTTTTTTTATAAAGAGGCAAAACAGCAGCAGCCTTCCATTTTAACGGGAATATACCTTCCTTTAGTGATTTGTTGAAAAGCATGAATAATGGTGTGGAAATTGTTGATCTTACATTTTTTAAAAATTTGTGAGATAAAGAATCAGGACCAACAGCTTTATTAACTTCCAATACTTTGATTAAATCTTCAATTTCCGATTTTTGTATCATTATATTATTAAGACTTGTTGTTGATTTGGCTTCAAATGGGGGAAGAACAGAATTAGTATCATCCACTTTTGATATAGAAACGAAGTATTCATTTAAGCATTCCGCTTTTTCTTCATCAGTGTAACATATCTCTTCTACACCATTGCGATTTCTTTTTAATATTGGAATAGGTTCTGACGTTTTAAAATTTTTCATAAGACCTTTTATACATTTCCAGAAATTATTACACTTATTAGAACTATTTTCTTCTAATCTATTTTCAATATTATTAAAGAATCGGCGCTTCGCGAAAATTTTGAGGTTATTAACTTTATTCCTAAGTTTTTTATATTTGAACCAGTTATTGTCTGTTGGATTGCTTAAAGCTAAACGTCTCTGTCTGTCTCTGTATTTAGTAAAGCGTCGAATTTCTGAGTCATACCAAGGTTTGTCGTTCGGTCGAATAGTTATAACTTTTGATGGTATGCATTCTGACATAAATTCTAGTATGATATCAGTGAAAGTATCACATGCTTGATCAACAGACAAAGTATTAATGAAGTCCCAATTGTATGCAGCTATTAACGAATTTAAATAAGTGAAATCTGCTCTATTGTAAAACCATACTTTTCTTGTTGAACATTTCTTTTCAGTAAAAATGGACTTTATATGAATAAAAGTAGCTTTATGATCGCTGATAGAACTATCAACTTCTAAACAGTCTGAATTGTAGACGTCTATACTACTAGAGATTAGTATTGGATCTATTAGGGTTGCAGAAGTTGTTGCGACTCTAGTTGGTTCATTGATAACATTAGTTAAGTTATAAATTAAAATACTATTATTCAAGTTACGGGTATGTCTATTTAAAAGATCTTCATTTAGATCGCCCATTATAATGATATTTTCATTTACATCTAAAGCTTTTTCTATGCTTAGATTAAAATCATTCCAAAAAGAAATTGTACTATTTGGAGGCCTATAAACCGTACATAACAAAAATGAAGTAGATTTGTAAGAAATCTGAAGCCATATGGATTGAACTGACGGTAACTCAAGGTCATGTCTGCGACATGAATACAAACAACTTGAAACATACAAAAGGATTCCACCTGAGTATGCCGAAAGATCTTTCCTATAAAGTGTTACATTTGAAAAGTCGTTAAGGAAAATAGAATCGGGTACATTATTGTCTAAGTGGGACTCAGTAAAACATAAAATATCGTGATCTGCTATAAAGTGATCAGAAATATAATCAAGTTTATTACGGATGTTTCTTATGTTAAGGTGTAAAAGACTTAATAGTCCAGCTTCGGGCCCCGGATTAACCTCAATATCTCCTGAAAGTAGAATTATAAGTAAAAATATGTGCAATGAGTGTAAGTCGATTGAATAAAACAACATTAAAAAACATACGGTTTTAAATACGAACGATACATGATTAGTAACTTGTGTACAGGCTGGTGAAAGAAATCAAACACATTAAGATTATATTTGTAACGCCTCAAGGAACAACGTGTTCTACAGTAGAAAAGTTCTAAGATGCTACATTTGTATTTTCTGATGGTTTTGTCAGACAATAAAAATTAAGTTCCTGACAACACGTAGGCGTGTCGATGTTAGACATGCACTATATGAAGCTTGCACGAAATGAGGAAAACAAAGTAATTTGTTTATCTTATTATCACTGGGGTGATATTAGGTTCCTGCTTTTATATGTTAATATCTGGACGAATTGGATGCTATTTTTCAAAAGAAATGATGGTGCTACGTCATTCATTAATTATTGTTTGTAATGAAGTCACAAAGTTGGTATATGTACACCAAGCTAGAATCATTTAAATGTCATGTCATTCCAATCAATTTCTGACCAATCCCCGTATACAGAAAGTCAACAGCGTTAAACAAACAATATACATTGTATTCGTCTAGAACTGGTAAGTTTCTCTTTACAAATCGTCTCCATTTTTATAAGATAGTAAGCGGTATTATTGGTATCGCTCTCTCCGTTTTACTGATGTTTTCCGGTACTACCGACTCCAGGTTCACACCAAGTTGTAGTGCTTGATTTGTAAGAAGCGATCTGATTGGCTGACGTCACATTGGTGACTGCAGCGTAATATTTTGAATATATATAAAAAACAAGAAATATCTTTAAAAAAAGATATTCGGCGTAGGATGAAAGAAAAACGAGATTTTCATTCATGCATAAATATACTTTAATTAAGAAACTTATAAATGGAAATATATGCAAAACACATTTCAAAGACTCTAATGATAGGTTATAAAATCATTGTTGTAAATAATTGTAAAAAACATGTCTAATTCTGGTAGTGAACAATGATGAATGGCAATGTTTTAAACAAGGTTTATTTTGCAAATAAGAAAATAGTCCACGAGATGTGTACAACAACAGGAATGTAGCAAAAAAAAAGTACAATTTTAAAATAATGTCTATATATATTCAAAACAAAATGTACAGTAAAGAATGACTAGACTATTATACAAAAGACACGACTGACCATTATCGTAAACAGGCTTACCTGCACCATAAAAGATTGTAAAATGATTAAAATCAGAATATGAAATGATTTGATATAACAAATATTTCAGAGTACCTCCAAATGTTCTTATTTAAAAGCAGTGTAATGTTATAAATTATCCTATGAACTATAAAAAAAATCTATGATAATCCGCTAGAACATTCCGAGGAAAAGCGCGCGAAAGACCGACGCACAACAAATTTAGTACGCTCTAGAAATAGTTCAGTATTTTTTCTATGAAATATACTTATTTATAGACGGTAATACAAAAAATTATATCTGTAAATAGGCTTGTTTGATATTTGTTCAAATCATTATTGCATATGACAATTATGATATAAAAGCGTTATTAGTTGTTTTGGTTTTGGCGAATTAATTTTCAATGAGAGTATCTCGGCAGGCTGGAAGAATTCAATATACATAGTAATTAAGGGGTTTCATGTCATAACACGGTGGATTCTTTTTTGTTGTTTTAAATCATTTTCACAAAGTAGCATTCCTCAATTGATGGAAAAGGGTTGTATTTAACTTACTGAAATCACTTTCATGTTTACATCAAAAAGAAAAGTAATAACACCAAGCTGAATGATATATACAAGCTGCACCCCTTATTTACAGTAATTTTATAGTCCATAACGATGCGTTAACCAATAACAGGAGTCCTTTTATTCAGCTTAGAATTATTTACCGCTGTTAGCGTACATTTGATTGGTTTAAGATGCGAGTTGAAATCGAAATTATACAGCTACGCCGAATAAAAAACAGCGCTAATGTTGAATATGTTTTGTGTATTTTCGTGTATTTTATTTTTGTGAGAAAAAAGATTTGACATTTGCTTTTTTCATTTGTTCATTTGTGATATCAGGTTCATACTCTTAACGGATTTTATAGAAACGATAACATTTTTTGAAAAGTGATGCCCTACCAGTGATGTAGATAAATATCATATCTGTTAAACTCGACCGCTGTTGATTTATGGTTGCTTGCTTGAATCTAAGAGAGAGAGAGAAAAAAGAAAAGAAAAAAAAACAAAAAAAAAAACAAGAACAACAAAAAAACAAAAAACAAAAAAACAACAACAAAAAAAAACAGAAACGCTCAATAGCATGCGAGTATAATATATCATACAGTTTTGTTTTTCAGAAATAATTTGACAATGTTTTGTGTATACTATTTTTGTCAAAAAATGATATTAAACATTTGTCTTTTTTTGTAAATTCGAGATGTCAGTGTCAGTGTTCTAGAGCCAGTGTAACAACATATATCTTATCATGCTTTTGACTCTCATGTCCAACCCAACCCTGATTTCAGCAACATTTTCTATTCATTTTCTAACCATTTTCAATGCAATGTCTATGACACCACCTGAAAACAATCGAGACGGTTATTCCGGGCCAGCAAGAGCCAGCAATGGTTCCTGATACGGTTTTTAATTGCTGAACCGTGTAGTGCGTTTCTCCGTGTCAGTCTTTAAATGGTGTAAAGGATTAACAATTTTTATATAGAGATATGTCTCTCGTCTTTTCTTGAAATTGTCTTTAATAATGGTTATAAGAGGTGTCATTATGTTTTTCGATATTTAAAATTTAGTTTTACGTTTTAGGTTTTATCTGCGGAGTGTTATATTGTACTTACACAAAATCAAGTATGCACGTACTTGCCGTTTTCGTACTTACACTTTTTCTGCTAACAATGATAACAAAATTTGACTTTGGGAACACAGGTTGTAAAACCGATTACACCATATTATTATTTAAACTTTTTCTTTTTTATTACCAGTTATCTTCTTCGATTTAGTTCTTTTGTAATTATGCAGAAATCACCTTCACCAGCAAGTACGAAAACCAATAGGTGCGAACGTCTTTTCTATGGAACGTCCTTTTTATATGCTTGTTCCCGATGTATTACTACGTTAAGTGAAGAAGCAAGTACCAGAACTTAGGAAACAATCCTTCGTCCCGATTCTTTGACGCTTGCGTCAAAAGTTTTCTTGTTGTTACATTTATGATTATATTTATACACAATGCATACTGATGAGCATTCATGCAGTCACGATTGTTACGTTAGACAATTTGTGAAGACTGCTTTGATTTCTAGATATACAGATCATGTCCTTTCGTGATGATTTCACCGAGGTATAATAAAATGCAACACGGGGATTTACAATATTACATTCAATATATTGTGATATTGTCAGGTCAAAACAAAGTTAATATTATAAAGTAAGATCTAAAACATAACGGGAAAAACCAAACAAAAACAATACCCATGTCCGTGTTGTGTGTGTGGCGGAGGGAGTTTCGGTATACATTATATGAAATTCAGATAATCATTTGTACATGTTGCATATGGAGATGTTACTTTTCATTTTGCTTAAGATGCAATTATGTTGACTGCATTACAAGTTACGGTTTGGGATAACAAGACAATAACGTACAGAGAGAGAGAGAAAGAGAGAGAGAGGGTATGTAAAAAGGAATAACAGCATATTTTCTACTATCATAATGAATCCTAGCGAAGATAAAAGATATGATGATGATTTATAGCTACCAAATGAGTCAACGCTATCTTTGTTTTCTGAATTAAATTTTTATCTGATGGGTAGTAGGTGTCATTAAATATCAAACAGATTTCCTTGAGTATAAATAATTTGCAATTTACAATATACTAGCAATGACGTCATGGGTTGACACTCCGCGTGAATAAAAACATGTTATCTTGGTGAATGATGAGTAAGAAAGGGCAGGATAAAAACGATGAGTAATCGTGATTTAAATGAAGTGTTGACTAAGTGAAATGTTTATGTATCCATAACAACACATGACTCGTAGTCTGTTCACGACGTATTTTACTGTCAAAGTAAGAATGTAATGCCTATAATTTATTCAATGATTCAACGATGTCTGTACACTTAACAATCATGTTGTACAGCACATGTCTTGTAAATGACTAAAAATCTGCAATGACTCGTTACTGTCCACTTATGTTGCTTCGGCGAAGGAGGAAAGAAAGAAGATCGAAGAAAAAGGAGGTGAGACAGGAGGAGAAAGAGGAAGATAGAGGGGAAACTTTATTAAAGCTATGTGCACTCTGTTCAGTCTATATAAAGATATGAGAAATTTCATTTGACAGGTCCAAATTCCAACAACAATTCTTAGCGCTAAGTAACACTTAAATACCTATCATTAGTTTTGTTATTCTAATAAAATACCCAAATATTTCATTTTTTAACCTTTATTTTAGTTATTCAGGTAATAATTCATTTCTGTCTTGTCATGTACTTGGATATTTCATAAAATAGTAATTCTGGAATGTGTATCTACCTAGTTTAAGAATTTAAGTATTAGCGCTAAGTATTGTTGGTGAAATTCGATTCAGAGCCATGATCTTATGATGTGCGTTACCTTTGGTGAACATCTATAAATCTTATATTTTTTAGTAACCCTTAACTATCAGATACAGGGAACAAAAACGCATGTAACTGTTTCAAATTTAGAATGTTAAAGCAGAAATAATAATGTTTTACTCAAATACGAAAACAAATACTTTGTAAATACGGCTTCAGTTTCATATTTTAATTTATTGACGGAAAATCCCCTTTCAAAGGTTTAGCTGTTGAAACCTAAGAAATATATAAATACACTAAATTACAAAGGGAAAAGAATACAATGAATTAATTCTTCTAGATATATCTTATGTTTGATCTCAATATTGAGTTTCGGATGGTCATCATGTTATTGTTTTTAATATATGGGACATTACTTGTGACCAAAATCACTAAACATTCCTACTAGAAATAACACTTTTTCATTCACAAAATATTACGTATATAAAAATAATATATAAATATGTACATTAAAGGTATGAAACTAGTATCAGGCAATTTGCCTTCCTAACCCCTTGGCTGATGTTTCAGATAATAATTATTCAGATTTTTGAAGCTACAGATGCCGTATCGCAGTAACTGCTATCGGTACTGTGTCACGTTAACTTCTTCCTCAAAGGGACCGCCGTGGCCGAGCGGTTACAGTCGTGGACTACAAAACTCTCAGCCCCTCACCGCTGTGGGTTCGAATCTCGGTAGGGACTTCGGATTTTTCATGTGAGGAAGCCTTCCAGCTGGCTTGCGGTAGGTCGGTGGTTCTACCCGGGTACCTCTGTGTACTCGGGGTCTTCCTCCACCTGTAATTAGCTGGACGTCGCTATATGATTGAAATACTATCGCAGTGACGGTAAACCCCAATACAATACAATACAATACAATACAATACAATACAATCTTCCCCAGAATCTTTGGAAACGTTAAGAAGCTGCATTTCTTGTTTACTTTACAAGAACCATACCACGTTATTGTCCCGAATAAATGTTAGACACCGTCTAGCCGCCATTAAATTGATGGTCATCTAGCTAGACTTGACTTTTACAATGGGGTAACTAAGGTAGGTTCAACAAAGGTAAATATCATTAAGAGCTTGTCAGTTACAATCCAGATATCTAAGGGAAAATGTCGAAACCTATTCTATAGTTCATAGAGAAAAGCAAACAACGGGACCCGTTGGACAGAGAGTGAACTTTCTACGAAATATTGGGTAGTTTGAGGAGTATTAAACAAAACTAGATAATCACGGGGAACTGGGAATTGTTTAGATACAATGCAGTACTCAGGAAACATGGAACTCAACATAGATGTCTTTGATTGACACCGGGAAAGAAAACTAAAGTTATTACTTGATAATGATAAACATACCAATTTGATTCTGATCAATATCCGACATGACAATGCGATAAAACAAAGGTTTGTGTCATGTGAAAGTGTTATTAGTTGCCACTTTAACCCTCTACTTCCGGTTCCGGTTATAATGTTTGCCCCGTAACCGGGTGGTAGTAGGTTCCAACACCGGTTGTACCATACTCAAACCGTTCAAGTTGTGTTGGTATATTTCATTTGTTTGGCACTCAGCGTATACGATAAGTTACAGGACTGGTTGTCTCGGTGTCAAGACAAAAACACTGCCGATTGTAACGGGCTCTTGCAACTCGTTCTTGTTAAGAGGGACGGAAAAAACAAAAACAACAAAAATCCTTTATATTATTATTGATCTTAATCATTTCATGACATATATTTTCTTCAATAAAGTTGCGTAACACTAAGTTTATATTTGTATTTTAAATGAAATTATTATATGGAAAAAAAGAAGGCCAAGATGGCCCTGAAGTCGCTCACTTGAGAAACATTGATTTCATTGCCTGCACTGCTAATGACATGAAAATGTTAAGTGTGTAAAAAAGGAAAATATGTGTGATGTTTTGATATATTTAAAGGGCTTAAATTGTAGCTCTTTCAGTCTAATATCAGCCATAATCGAACTCAACTGAGATATTGTTGCCATCATCATTGTGTATAAGTTAAAGGATGATTGCTTAATAATTGCAGATGCTATAGTGTAAACAAAGTAAAAATCTGGCATTTTTTTTATAATTCAAGGCCCATAACTCCTGACCAAATTGGTCTAAAACAGCCATAATCAACTCGGCTGAGAGATTATGGTCGTAAACATTGTCATTAGCTTCAGAAATGAAGATGCTAGAGTGAAATTGCTTGTTTCTTTAAAAGGGGCCTAACTCATGACACAATATCCTTACTCAAACTTGGCCGTAAACATGATTGCTTAAGAAATGGAGATGCTAGAGTAAAAACAAACTTATTGTGGAAGACGGATGGCCGTACTGCGACGGACGTTCAACGATTCTTATAGATCATCCTTAGAACATGTGCTCAGGTGAGCTAATAAAAAGGTATCTACATTTTATAAGAACACAAAATGACCGACCTGTTGCACAACTATGCCAATATCTGAGACATCAATCTCGCTTTTTTGGTCTACATAAGATTGTATGTACTGTATTGGAAACTTATTGTATACTGTATATGACATAATATATCAGAATTAATTAGTTATATATATCTGTAACATCTTGAGTTCAAGGGAAAATAATAAACTTAAAGATTACAACTTGTATTGTGGCGTATTCGTTGGTTGACCTAAGAATAAACATACTTCCTTTATAGGGATCACGCTTCCGATCGGTTTTTGTAAGTGCAACATCTTGAGAGCATACAATATAACGTTTGTTTAATTAATTAGTGACCAACAGCAATGCAGATATTTTATGCAATACAATATGTTGTTATATTTGATGTAGAATTTGTAATCGCTGCGAAAGTATTTCTATCATAGAGTAACAGGCAGAAGAAAGCTCATAGGCATCCGGGTGGGATTACTGACCTAACGCAAGGCAACTATCCAGCTCCTTCATGTGTCATGTGATGAAGCCACACCAGAAAAATCAAGGCGACCGGACCGGGAGTTGAATCTATACCCAACTTTGCTGATGTTTTTAAAAGAGGCAATTAACTGAGCAGAGCACATCTATAATAAAACGCCTTTTCAGTTATCTGACGAGTCAAAGGGAATTGTCGTTTCATGTCTAATTCTGTATTTCTCTTCAACATGCGCATGCGTGAGGTTGAATAAGGTCATACTCTTGTTGCTTATAGCAAAATTTGGAAAAGACCTAACAGCTAAAAGAATCATTGTATTCAGATATATTCAGACACTAAAAAAATATAGTTAAGTAAATAAATAAATAATCACAAATGCTTTGATATATGCTACTTCTACACTCTCATATCTCTAGATGTGAACAACCAGATTTAATATGTCAGTAAGTGTACGGAAAGTCACGTTGCGATATATAGAGTTCACACACGTGACCACAGTATTCCCTATAGGGCCTTTTAGCCTCTTTTGTTTCACAAGGCTATATTTGATGGTTGCTGTATAGAGGATTCAATTAAGGTTCATTGCATCACTCTCATGTAAGGAACGTGCCGCATTTGTTATTAAAAAACAGAATAATTATTAGGTCCAATGTACCAGCTTTTATCTATCTATACCTGGAGTGATTGGATGCTATTTTAGCGAGAATAATAATGGATTTACGTTACTGATTAATTGATAGGAATGTATATGTCTGTGATGTTATCACATGCTTGCCTACATGAAGATAAGGCAGGAATATTTATAAAATCATACAATGTATGATCATTTCTATTATAGTTCGGTATATGTTTAATCATCTTCAAATATTATAAAGTTGATACATGTTTACCATATTAAACACCTTTTGAAGATGAACAACGATGCGCCATTTTTTCTCAAATTCAAAAAAAACAACAAAAAACAATGGGGTACCAAATCCCCCAAAACGGTATATGATTTATGAGATGACTAAAAAGGAAATGGAAAATTTGATCCATCATTCAAGTTATATGGTTTCATATTTGTTCTTTTAAACATTAATAGTTTTGTTTTTTAAAACGCATGGATCACAATTTAAGTAACCATGGTTACATTTCTGTCCTGTCTAGTTTTATTGATATATACGTGTTAAACATTGACATTTTAGCTTAAACTGCTATTTTTTTCTCTCGTTAAAAGGCTTGTTTTGAACTATTCAAACCTTGCATTATTTGCTAGGCAATGAGAGGACGTTTTTCCTTAATTAGGTTAGAGGTGATATAAATAACCTATATTATAAATGCATCAACAAGTATGTTGCTGAATATTAGTCACTGCTAACTAGGTTTATCCTGAAATATTTCCCTCTCATAATGAATGTAACGAAATAGGATACGTTGCTTCTTTTACAAACTGGAAGTGTTCTTGTACCCAATGGTATTTTTGTTGTCTACTTAACACCATGAAACCCAAACTACTATGGGTTCGAGTCCCGGTCTGTTCATCACTCGGTGATATCTAATGTAAGTGAGGTTTCGGCTAGCTTGCATTAGAATGTTGATTCTCAGTTCCTCAAGAATAATGATGTTCTCGAAGATAAAAATGGTACTTAAGTATGATTTTCATACTTATATTCCCATTAGTTTCAATAGGGATTTGAGTATCATATTCCAACATCCATTTTTCACACATAACGAAAGTCTCGCAAAACACAAAACATTACAACATCACTACAAAACATTAAAACATATTTAGAATACATAATTGGTGTGGTGCTACAAGCAGCTATATTTTTTTTTTAAAAAGTGTAGCAGTTTAAACACGGTGTTTTGGTACGTACCAGTTCATCCATACTTACATTACAAGTAGAACAAGTAAATACTAATTGGAACGGTTGTTAAATTAAATAGTAATACATCCCATTGTTTTTTGTTGCCATATAATTCTAAATTATATTCTATTGATAAACATGTGAGGAAGCCTTCCAGCTGGCTTGCGGTAGGTCGGTGGTTTTACCTGGATGCCTCCGTGCATTCGGGGTCTTCCTCCACCTGTAATTAGCTGGACGTCGCTATATGACTGAAATACTGTCGAAGCGACGGTAAACTTAAATAGTCCATTGATAAACTAAATTCAAACTTTTTTCCCAAAACTTAGTACCATTTTACCAGAAAAAAAGTTCCGGTGTGTCTCGATCATTACCACTTGATAACCACGGAATTTCATTATAAAACATACATGACTAAGATATAAACGTAGCAGCTTTAAGTCGGCCTTTACGAAAACCATACACTATATTGCAATCTTATTGAAGAGTCCATTTTTGCATGTCAAATGTTCACAGCTCATTATTTACTTTTATTAATACCGACCCAGACATATTTTTAGCTACCCTATATTTACGCTGAACAAAAATAAATAGACTAATAGTACCATATTTTACGACATGATATGGCGCGGCCGTGGATCGGACCGTTAATCCCAGCTCACGAGGCGGTCGTTTAAACAACCGGTCACAAGGAAAGGTGTGTATTGAGGTTTAAATCACCTTTTTCCATCTTTGGTCATTTAAAGGCAGTCCTTTATCCTACACCCCAATCCTGGGTGGAACCAGTGCCCGACATAAGCATTTAGAGCTTACTTCAGATTCCCTACTTACACACTGTCTGCATATAATTCAAAGACTATTGGGAGTGAGGACGCAGAACTTAACGTAACAACAAAAATAACACAAAACTTCATCAACATTGCATGCCTACATGAGTTTGTATAGACAAGTTTCAGTTTTGTTTTAAGTAGGGAAACCATATATATCCGGTGACCGGCCTTGTTTTTTTAAATCTCAGACATTTGAATAAGATTGAAGGTAATTACAAAACATTTGAGAATGCCGGTTATGTATTATTTCAGTTTCCAGAAAAAAATTTCTGTGGGTTTTGTTTGGACATACGGGCTTATTTTCGGAAAGCAAACATTCGCCATGGCTTATCCAGACACTCTTTGATTGATATTCCCCGATCTTCAATCATAGACTCCATAAATATATTTTCTTTCGGCAAAATTCATTTGAGAGGCTATATTTGAGGCACACATCTTGGAAAAAAAAAAAAAAAAAAAAAAAAACCCACGAAAACATAGCAATATCTTATTATAACTTATTATGAAACTTGAATAAACAATTTTGAATGGAACAAAATGCGTCTAAAACGGCCGTTTAAGATGTATGTACAATAAACTGCACAACTCCTCGCAGTAGTTACCTCCCCTGAAGGCCGAGTGCACTTTTACACATAAGGGTAAATAGACATACGCCTGCTCCTTATTTAGTTTGCCAAAGTTGATAAGGAAGTGTTAATTTTTCATTACTGTGTCACCTTGCATGTTTAAATTGAAAAAGAAACCTATTATATCAAGTATAAAGATATATACAATCTGAAACTCCCATTTTATGTTGGAATATCCTAAATATACAAGCCAATGAGAGCATTGCATTTACTCATGCTTCATTTGCATACCATTGATTTGATTGGTTTAAGAAGTAGGCCAAAATCAATTTCATACAGATACTTCGAAAAAAGGGCAACAAATGGGCGTACTCCAATCGATATGCCCAATTATGCGCCTACCAGACTAGCACCGTCTAGCATCATGTACTTCCGTTAGCCTATTAACCAGTCCAGATTTCCCAGCGTTCAAAGCAGTTTCCCAGAGCTTGTTCCCGGTATTCTGATCTGCGACCGACCGAGATGGAAGCTGCTTTAGTATTACGTCACCGGTGCGGGAGGTAGTACAAATTACACATTCTATTTTTTTTTCATACTAGTGTTTAAGTTTGAATATGATTTGAATTTTGTACAATTTATAAGAACATACTAAAAACCAGCCTGCAAATAAAAGACAGTCTGCGCCTGGCTCCAAATAGTTACTTTAAGTTTAAGAATAACTAAATGTCTAAGAGTAACATATCTAAGTGTGACCTTGTCCTTGGTGCTAAATGCAACATATCTCATTGAGGCAAGTCTTACTGTCAAGTCATGTGATGTCTCAATTACATATCCAGTGTCATGACATTTGGATTAGAAAAACGCTTATTTTTCATTTTAGAAAAATAATCTGAAAAGGGATATTCAAGAGGAAAATACTATTTCTCCGAAATGATTGGGTACCATTAACAGCATCAAATTATTTCTTTCTTTATGTAAAATCGTTTTCAGAAAATATGTTTTTAGATTTGTTTGAAAACACATTATATAAAATAAATGAAATTTACTGTTGAACGAGATGATTTAAAAAAAAAATCTACACATAACATGAATTAGATTAAGACCTGTCCTCCAAATTCTGGCGCAATAGATTGGAATTACAAAGAACCATGGTGTATCCGAAATATAACGCTATTGGGTATGATTTAGCTGAAACTCAGCTATTTTTCAACACACTGTGGCAGAGATCTGTGCGAGGGAACTCCGTGACCGAGAGGGTAAAGTCGCTGACTTTAACACTCACTCAGCCCCTCACCGCATGTGAGGAAGCCTTCCATCTGGCTTGCGGTAGGTCGGTGGTTCTACCCGGATGCCTCCGTGCATTCGGGGTCTTCCTCCACCTGTAATTAGCTGGACGTAATACTGTCGAAGCGACGCTAAACGCAAATAGCCAAATAGCCTAGCCAGATCTGTGCGAGATCTCCTGCGTTTGAGATTGAGGTCATACTTCTTGAAAATCGGGATCATTTTAGTATTAAGGTGATGTGGTGTACGCATGTAAATAATTCCCCGGAACTGATATAATAAATATGATAAACTGTAAAACACCACAGCAAAAGTGATAGTACAAGTATTTTCTTCACGGCTTCAAAGTCGCTCTTGTCACATACACACAAACATGTAAGATTGACATATCACGATATCATTTGGGCACCGTGATCCATTGGTAATGTGTCCGATTGCGAATTCGAAGGTTGTGGGTTCGAACCCCGTTTGAGGCAAGAATTCTTCATGACCTTCCCGGGCGCAAAGTACTGGTCCAACCCAGCTAGTAGGACCTATAAACAAACCCTAAACACATATATGCAGAAGCCGCGAGAAAATACTGCGTGACATGAAATCGCGGCGCCCTAAAGATTACTGCGATATCTGAACAGTATAAACAAAAACAATAATATTGATAGTCCTAAAGTCAATGATTTCTTCGATCATTTTAAAAGAAATAACGAAACTAATCATGATACCATACCTACGAAAATAATTTTGTTGTTTTATTGATTTTTCATCTGCCTTTGATATACATGTAGTTTGGAGATCAGCGTTATGGAAAAAAATCTTCAGTATGGGTATACAGGGTAAAATCTTTAGTACCAACATGTATTCCGAGATAAAAAAAAAAAAATACGTGTTTTTAAAAACGAACAAACCTCGCCATTCTTTAACAGCCTTTAGAAGCAGTGTTCGACAAGGTGAGGATCTTTCTCCTATATTATTTTCTCTGTATCTAAATGGTGTAGAATCATTTCTTTCAGAAAATAGTAATGGTATTATACTTGAAACAAATGTTGACGACACAGTTCGACGGCTTAAGTTGTTGGTTTTACTCTATACAGACGATACAGTTATTCTAAGTGACAATGAAGATGATTTTAGAAAAAAAAGCTTTGACAATTTTTATATGTACTGTGAATTGTGGAAGCTCAAATAAATCTAACAAAAACTAAAGTCAAAGTTTTTTGGGAGCAATAAACCAAAGAAATATTGTTTTGAAATTAATAATATGCCAATTGAAGTCATGAAACAGTATAAGTATCTAGGTTTAACTTTTTCATCTTCAGGTAGCATGGCAGCATGCATGTAAACAAAATTTGATAATACAGGCAAACAAGGCTATGCATGCTCTGTTTGCCAGAATATAAAACCTCGAACCATGGGTGATATTGATGCCACAATATCACCCATCTTAACATATAACTGTGAAACATGGGGTTACACTAATCTAGACTGTATTGAAGAAATACATTGTAAAAAAAAAAAAAAAAGTAAAGTCGGTGACAAACTCTCACTCAGCCCTTCACCGCGTGGGTTCGAATCCCGGCAGGGTCATTCGGAATTTCATGTAAGGAAGCCTTCCAGCTGGCTTACGGTAGGTCGGTGGTTCTACCCAGATGCCTCCGTGCATTCGGGGTCTTCCTCCACCTGTGATTAGCTGGACATCGCTTTATGACTAAAATACTGTCGAAGCGACCGTTAACTCAAATAGTCTAGTCAACAAAAATAAATAAATAAATAAAATAAAATAAAATAACACCCCGCTACATGTAGTATGCAGAACCAGGCCATTTTCCATTGAGTATCATTATTAAAACCCGGCTTGTCAAGTTCTGGAATACACTTTTATCATTAAAACATTCCAAAATGGCCTATATCTGTTATCAACACATGTTGCAGTCTAAACGGTTAAAAGGGGTCAAGGTCATCCTCGATAAAGTAAGTCTTTCCTACATTTGGGCGCAACAAGCTAACATCACCTGTAAAAACATACATAAAACAGTAAAACAAATCTTAATTGGCAAATATTCGCAAGAATGGTCACCACAGCTGCAAACTTCATAAAAGGAAAAGGTTATGCATTGTTCAAAATCAACATAAAGCAATAATATTATCTGATGTCATTACCTCTATCTTTGCGCATGCCGATGTTTCACTTTCGCACGGGATTTTACAAATTTCCAATTAAGGCTGGTCGCTGGCGACAAAAAATCGTGCCACACCAGGATAGGAAATGCCTTTTGTGTCGTGTCCACTCAATAACCTAGGCGATGAAATACATTATCTGTCCATTTTTTAAACCACAAAGAGATACATTTATCCCCAAATAACGAACAGCAACAACTAAACTGACACTATGTAAACACTCGAGCAGTGATTGCTCACTGCCAATAGTTTTGTATAATATACTATCTAGCTGTAGTTTCAGATAAATACAAAATCAAAATCTTACACAGAATTAAAATTGATGACACAAACTATAAACTTGATTAACTGGTTATTTGTGTGACTTAAATTTTGTCAGGATATGTCTCCTTTGTTTTGTTTATTGCCTGTATATTTCTTCTCCTCGATGCTCTTTTTTTAAAACATAACACTAGCAAAATTTTGTTAATCTGATTATTGTCAATAAGAATCACAGTTTTTTTTTCACTTTCTTGTTGTTGTTTTTTACTACAATTTCAGTCTAATGCTGTCAATGCATTTCAATTTTCCTCCCCCTCCCCCTCAATCATTAATTGTTCAATTCATTTTTTGTATTTTTTGTTAATTTGTGACAAATATAATCATTTACATGTACAATTTATAAGAGAGAGAGAGAGAGAGTTGCTCCCTATCAACCATGATAGAAACATGAAGTGCGTCATAACACTGGACTGTCACGTGATGAAGGTAAACTAACAAAATGGCGTCTCCGTCTGCTGTCACAACACATATATTTTTAAAATGATTTTTACCACGAGGCGATATTTGATGTTTATTAAAGAAAACATACTTATTGAAATGACACTCACAGTAAAATATTTATTTTTTTGGAATGAAGAAAAAATAGCTAAATTTCTGGTTATTTACAACTGTAAGGGTAGGTAACTTTTGCGAGAAGTTAGCCATTTTACATGTTAACTGTGAAAAATAAAATTTATTGACTTGATTTGACTTGAATTTAAGTTGTAAGAATGTGTTTCCCAATCGACGTGAAATAAACTAACATATACCAAGAAATAAATTTTTTTTATCAAAGTCGTTGATAAAAGAATATAAACGTAATCAATATTTTAAGCATGCTTTAATATACATAATAATGAATTAAAGGTTATTGAAAAAGAAAACACAAAATAACAAATTAACGAATAAACAAATATAAGACAGCTTTGATTTCTATACATACAGTAATATCAGAATATAAAAGAAATCATTGAGTCAATGTTATATACGCTGTGTTGTTTTAAATTGCAACGTTGTTTGACGGATAATAGATGTTATTAAGGATCAAATAACTTTCTTTTATAAATTTCTTAAAGAATAAATGTGTTACTACTCCGTGGAGTTTGGTTGAACATCTGTTCCGTCGGTGGTCGTGATTTACGTGAAGTGTTGACTAAGTGTTTTCTAACTGTTCGTGAAATGTATGTGCCACAACAGCAACAGGACATTCATAGTTTATTCACGAAGTATTTTACTTTCAAAGTATGAATGAAATACTTATCATTTCTTCAATGAATTAGAAGTACACTTAGCAAATGCGTCACAAATGTCATGTTTTTGGACTCATAACGTACATCATAAAAAGGAATGAAACATGCAAACAAGTGTATATATATTTTCTAGTCAGTTTGCTGACAAATATTATTTGCTGATACAAACTGTTTTCTTTAAAAGAAAGAAAGAGAACGAAAGTGAGGAGAGAGACAAAATTTAATAAGCTTATACAAACTAGTTACTTTAAAAGAAAAAAAAGAAGATGGAAGAATGTGTGTAACTAGCGGTCCTAGATGTCGGTGCATTGTAAGATATGTCATAACTTTGGTGAACATTTATTAATTCTGTATTTTCCGAAACATTTTACTCTCAAACGGAACGGCTAATTTACTTAAATTGTGAATGATAAAGCAGAAACAGTCCCTGTCAAAGGAAAATGAATTTTAACATAAAGTACAAAAATATGGTGGCATATTTCTGTCAGCTACTTATCCACTTAGCTTTGTCGAAACCTTTCTGAAAAATTGTTTCATAATCAGTCAATATCAAGCAAGTAGAAAATTTTCCTGTCATCCTCCTGGTATCATAACAAGACAAAACTGCCTGTTAGTGCCCACTACTGCCAACCATATATTCACTTAAGATAACTAGATATCTCGCCTTTATTCAATCAAAGCGCTCAATGCGCTGTGAGACGGCAGCCGGATTAACATGAAAAAAAAGGCTGTGATTCTTAATAATTGATACAATGTAGGCAAAAGCCACATGGCGCAAAAACTCCACGCACTCTCCTGCAACTATAGTCGGTAGTAAGGCAAACGAATACGCACTCTTTTTGTTAAAAAAAATCCGGAATTGGGGTCATGAACCTGACTGTATGAACTTCAGAAGTAGGTCATTCCCTAGGACCCAATTTATATACACTCTCTACTGTAACTTAAGTGTAGAAATTGACAAGGTACTTGACGTTTTAGATACTTGAATGTTTGTTTCTATTTCAAAGTTAAGAAATGCTCTGGGAGAAACCTAACTCACTTTCATGCAAAATTACGCGTGAACTACTTTAGTTTATTTACAGACATTCGAAGCGCTACTTTTTTCCTTTTTACAGGAGTAGATCTTCAAGTATGTAAAATGGGTTGCTGTTCTGATTTATAAGTGTTACGGATATATTGTTCACGCTTAAAATGGATGTTTACAGAGCAAAATAACACGTTTACAAACAACAGCACATGAATAGCGGTTACGGTTATGAATAAAAGGTCTGCGAAACATATTCCATTCGTATTCACAAGTGCAGAATCGCATTGTTTGGATCCGCACTAATCACGGAGAGGTACAGTTAAACTTTTCATGGAAAATATGCAAATTAGCAAGGTCAGCGATGCCTGGTAAGCGTTTCTAGCTACTAAAGACGGCAAGCTGCCGTCTAAACATTGAGTGTATGGCTCTCTCTCTCTTTCTCTTATATATATATATACCAGTATACCAGTATCAGAAAATGGCCTCGCGTGACCCCTCGGTAAATACTAATAAGACTGTTGATTAAGAATATTGTTGAATGCTTAGAAACCCTATAACAGTAACGGCTACCGGAAACCTAAAGGTTTGAAATTAATTTAATTGTTTCGCGTATTTTTTTTCTTCAGAATCTCTGGAAGCGTGACAAAGCCACATTTCTTGCCCGGAATAAATATAACACACCGTCTAGCCCCCATTAAATGGAAGGTCATCTTACTAGTATTGACTTCTACAAGGCGGTAACTAAGGCATTGTTCAGAATAAAAAAACAACAAACAAAAAAAAAAAATGTTATATCTTATTTTGAATTACTGAACAACATATGTTTTCAAGAAAGTGCTTTTAAAAGTGCATTGACGTCATCAAGTGACGTCATTTTTCAATCATTAAAGTCTTATCAATGATTTATATATTTATATATTATATACGAATTATTGCGATTATTGTCCAATAACGTGCTGTATCAATAGTGTACTGTCCAATAAAAAAATCTATCAAGAAAATTGAATATAGAATATTGTATACTCGCATTTATAGCCACACATACACATAAGCATTTAAATTTGCGCAACACTGAGCTTATATTAAGGAATATTTTGTTAAAACATTAAGGTTTTTACTTTTTTATCAGAGTACAAAGTGTTTGATTTTTTCTGTAATACTATGCCAACATTTGCGTTATCATTCTTCATTTTGCTCGACAAAATAAACTGACACTTAATGTATAGGAAAGTATTGTTTACATGTGTTATACACGGCATCATATATCTCAGTTTAATCTGAAAAAGAATACCTATTAACATCTGAGTTCAAGGAAATACCTGAAGAATACCTGGTTTTTTTTTCCAGATTTTTTGATTAGTTTTGTAAGTGCGACATCATACACGCCGGTAGTTATAACACGATCACATATCACCTCTTTGACAATGACTTTCAGCGTCGGAGAATGAGGCCCTACTTTTTGAAAATTGGGATAATTTTAGTAAAAATTCATATAATGATTCCCTGAAACTTATACTGATATAATAAATACGGTAAACTACAAAACACCACAGGCCCTTCTGATGATTCACGTTGTGTTTAAAGACAGTCCGAGTATTTTCGGCTCCAGGGTCGGTTTCACCCTTGCCATATACATGCACGAAAAGTTGGCATATCACGATACATAAAAAACAACAACAACAAACAAACAGCAGATAGTAATATCAGAATAATTAGTCAAGCTATAATTATAAGCACTTCTTTGTTGTTATCTGGTGGACATTGAATGTAATTAAAGATCATAATAGTTTTCTTTTCTGAGATTTCTTTGAAAATAAATTACTTAATTTAGCAAATACTAAGAAGGACGTCAGGAGCTTCCAAAATATTTTAAAACCTTCTTTTTGAAGCAAAACAGATGTGTTTTATGAATAATTTGTGTGAACACCTGGACAGGATTTTTCAAATTTGTAAACAGTCAGTGATCGTAATTTACGTGAAGCGCTGCCTTTTATTTCTAACTGATCGTGACGTGTAAAAGTATATGCATCTACAGCAACATGAAATTAATTCATTGTGTATTTAAATTTCAAAGTAGGAATGAAATGCTAATGATTCAACGATATCTGTTCTTTTAATAACCATGTCATTCTAAGTAATAGTTAAAGGAACTTTTCCAATTCTCACTGTCCAGGTGCAAGTCCCAGTATCTATCGGCGAGGACTTGCAGGTATACCGGGTTGATCCGGGAAATTTGTGCAAGAAAATTCAGTTGCATCCTTATATTCCCGTTGGTGTCCCGGAATGCTCGGATTAACCCAGTTTGTATGGTGTATTACGGTGTCGCACCGGCGTGTTTCCAGGTTCTAGGTTTCCTTGGTCACCCGCTGTGACCTTGGTGACCCCTGTCTCAGTCTTTGAGACCACGATCTTATAACGGCCCTGCTGTTCCAACCCAGTAGAACCATGGCCGTGTGCCGGTGGTGACACACGGTGTCCCCCGTGACAACCGGATAAAACAAGTATATATAAACTGAGACAACCGCAGATCAGCATCAATTTTCTATCGTCTGTCGAAGAGACAACATCTATCTGTCAAGTGACAACATCTTCAGAAATTCCCAGATACAAGAGCCCTCTGCCTGTCAAAGAACAAGTGAGGAAATAACTAAATAGCATCACACTTCCAGTTACTGTAACTGACAGTTCACCGACTCAAGTATGTTGCTCTCTGTCTGGGTCATATCGTCTTGATCTCCAACTACACTGATGAGGAGCCTAATTGTACACGATACTTTATACAGACCGGGAATTTATGGTCTAACGTAACTACACCCGGTCTGATAGTAACAGTCTTGGAAACGGGGTAATTCGGCATTAAGCACCTTAATGTTGATTGTTGAAATTGCTATGCATTTTCTGCGAGATATATATCTTAATAAAAATATGAAACTTTGTTCCTGGAAATTTTATTTTTCTTTATTTTTCTTTATTCATGCCCAAGATGAACTATACCATTTTCAGCGCTCGATATGCTTTTATTCAGTATATGCAAAGAATGGCAGTATACCCAGTAAAAATACAAGATTGTGATCCTTTACCACCCATACAATCATATTACACTGATATGTAATAAATATGCATTATAGTTCAAAATAAAAGACTCAAGATACAGCAGATTGCATTCATGTGAGACATTTTTTTTAACCCTTTCCCTCATAGAGAACACCATGAAAAGACCTATGTGCTCTTCAGTGGTCTGGAAATGAGGATTTTGTAATTAAATTTGGTAAGGTTTGAGTTTGGCTTTCTGCAGATCAGGCTTTATGTGGTACCTATTGAGTGAGTCAAAATGAGTCTATATGAGGGAAAGGGTTAAGACAGATCAGGCTTTATGTGGTACCTATTGAGTGAGTCAAAATGAGTCTATATGAGGGAAAGGGTTAAGACAGATCAGGCTTTATGTGGTACCTATTGAGTGAGTCAAAATGAGTCTATATGAGGGAAAGGGTTAAGACAGATCAGGCTTTATGTGGTACCTATTGAGTGAGTCAAAATGAGTCTATATGAGGGAAAGGGTTAAGACAGATCAGGCTTTATGTGGTACCTATTGAGTGAGTCAAAATGAGTCTATATGAGGGAAAGGGTTAACCCAGCACAGTATATAGTTGAGGCTCAGTGACACTATTTAAGCACAATTTATTGTGGCAAAGGAAAAACACATGCATTTTGAGGTCTAGCTATACTTGGCAATCTAGCGATACAAAGTATGTCACTGATGGGCCGAAAACCGAATTATCTGTTTATTCAGTTTTAGGCGAGCAATTCCATTATGGTCTCTTTCTAACATTAATCATTTTATGGATTTATCGCAGCGCTACGCTTCGCATCGCTTGCTATTATTTCCATAAAATTAAAAATATAAACGATATTCAGTGACGTCATCTTTCTTATCCATGACTGTTTTGTTGCACGAAACTTTGCGATTGTTGTACAATAAAGTGATGTATTTAAAAACCGACAATAACGAAACCTATTTTAAAAAAAAAAAAAAATGGATATAGAATACTATTATATACTGGCATCAATATATATCGTCATATAAGCACACACACCTATAGAGTTTCAAGACACTTAGTTTGTAATGTATATTTTAAAATGAAAAAATTGAGGTAAACCAGATCTAGATCTATGGGGAAATTCAAAGATTTTTACCCTTATATAAGAGTATATACCGCGCGCTTAATGCAAAACTACTGTAACTGCTTCTTTATTTATGTTTTTACCATAGTTTTGCATCAAGTCCTGGAATTTCAAAGTGTCTGATCTTTTTTTTATATCTAAATGTCAACGTTTACGTCATTATCATCCTTATTTGAGTTGCAAAATGAGTTTATACTTATACTGTACACCTGTGCCACCAATGCCATCATGTATCTGAGTTTATTTATAGAATTCGTGTTTTTAATTTGAAAAAGAAAACCTAGTAGGATATGAGTTCAAGGAGAAATATTGACATTCACAATTAAATTTTGTATTGTGCCGAAGTCGTTTACCCTACACTACTTTTAAAAAGAATCTATTTGAAGAAAAAAGGTTAGGTAAGGTTCAAATCAGAAGTGAGTATAAAGAAATATATTTTCGGCCAAGGACAAACGTTTAAAAATCATACTGAAAATTGTTAAGATACATGGTTATAAATTGTAAGAAAAGCTCCTTGAGAAATTATGGATTTCAAGAGGATTTTAAATCTATAAATTATAGATAGTGATTTCTTTTACAAATTCTGTATACATTATTTAATAAGCTACCTTAATTAAGGTATTTTTCTTAGATTGGACAGGAGGACTACTCGAACCTTTATATAAAATATGCTATAAATGATACATGTAATTACATAGTGACAACTTTGATGAGATCATTTGGGAAATTATTTACCAAGATCTTACAATAACTTGCCCGGTATTTTCGAATATAATTTTGTTTAATTTCGTTTTCCGTCCACCAAAAATCTTACAGTCTAATGCAGTATGTTAGATTAACGTGCAAGTATTATAACATTTATCGCAAAATATTGAATTGACTTACCTGCCAAAAGAACCATTGTAGTCTAAAATATATAGACATGAATATGCAAATAAGTTTAATAATTATCATGATAATAATAATAACATGTTTCAATGGGGGGCTGGAGACTAAAACCCCAATTTCCTCATCTGGATTTCTTTCTCTTTCTCATTTTACTAAATTTTATTAACTACATGTAGTTCTAACAGTAGTAGGAATGTGTTTATAATTAACAACCCCGCCAGACAGTCTTTGAAGTATTTATCATGCGATGTCTTTTACAGAAAGATTTACTTATAGGTTAAATAAGTCAGTGAGTAAAGAAATCACATGCAGGTATAGCGGGGTCACACACGTGACCACAGTATTCAAGGGATGTTTGGACGCACGTACATGATTTAAAATACCCCATTGTCCCCGTTTAGCCCAGTTCTAAGATACTGCATTTGTATTTTTTGATGGTTTTGTCAGTCAATAGACAGCACGTAGGCGTGTTGATGTTATACATGCGCTATAGGAAGGTTGCACGAAATGGGATGAGGAAAGCAAAGTAATTTGTTTATCTTTATTATCACTGAGGTACCTTCTTTTATTTGTTTATATCTGGACGAATTAGATGCTATTTTGCGAAATAAATGATGATGCTACGTCATTCATTAATTAATGTTTGTAATGAAGTCTCACATTTTTACCCGGGGGTTTATAGATAGCCATATGTATGATAATGTCTTTTTATACCTAGGTACTAAATAAACTCATTAAAAAATGATTAAGTTGGTATATGTACCATGCTAGAGTAACTTAAATGATATGCAACAATGTCATATCATTCAAATCAATTTCTAACTAATCCCCGTTCATAGAAAGTCAACAGCGGCCGCGTTTAACAAACGATATATTTATCTAGAACTGGCTACTTTTTCTTTTCAAAACGTTGCCGTTTTTATAAGATATTGAGCGGTATTGGGTATCGCTCTCTCCGTTTTACTGATGTTTTCCGGCTACTACCGACTCCAGGGTCACACCAAGTTTCAGTGCTTGATTTGTAAGAAGCAATCTGATTGGCTGGCGTCAAATGGATGACTGAAGCGTAAATATTTCGAATATATATATATAAACAGCGCTAAAAATCATTTGCAAAAATGTCAACGCTAATTTAAAGTGCCTGAGAAGCAAGCATCTAGTAAAAAGATAAGGCAGTAAAGTGTGTTTTACTGTGAAACAGACACATGAAATTAAAGTAATTGTTGTAGAATTGAAAAGTCACCAGAGTTGAACCGGAAGAAGGTAGTGACAAAAATACATCATTAAAACAATGAGAGCAATAATAGCGCCCCCATCATCGTAAATCCCCGGTTGACTTATTCCGTTTCACGTCAGGACATCATGCCGTAGGGAACGTCGTTACAGCAGTCGTTGACTAAAAAATATATGGACCTATGAAAACGCTCCCTATAGACGAAATACTCTTCGGAATGGAGGCTTGAAAAGTCTTTTAAACTAAATTATAAAAGCATTACTGTGAACATTTGTATAAAATGACCACTATGATTGATTATAAAACCGTGATGGGACCAATAAAATGCCGTAATTTGACACACCCTTAAACGACAAAACACAGCAATAAAATCCCACAACCGATAGATGATATATCGATCGATCGGCCGTGGGTATGCGACGATGTACTACTCCATATTCTTGACGGATTTTATAGAAACGATTTTTTTTTTTTGAAAAGTAATGAATCACTAGTGATGTAGATAAATGATCTTCAGTTGCTTGTTTGAATGTAGAAAAATAACAACGCTCAACACCATGTTTATAGAGTACAGTATATCATACGGTGGTTTGCCAGAAAATAGTTTTGAAAATGTTTTGTGTATTTTCGTGTATTTTATTTATTTATTTATTTTTTGTCAGAAAACGAGATTTGACTTTTGTCTTTTTTATTTGTTAATTTGTTTAATCAGGTTTATACTCTTGACGGATTTTATAGAAACGATAACATTTTCTGAAAAGTGATGCCCTACCAGTGATATAGATGCATATCAGGTCTGTTAAACTCGACCGTTTTTGATTTTTGGTTGCTTGCTTGAATGTAAAATATATATATTATCAACAACAGAGAGAGATAGAGACAGAGAGAGAGGGAGGGTATGCAAAAGGAATAACAGCTTATTTTCCACTATGATTAGGATTCACAGCGAAGATAAAAAATGTATGATGATGATTTACAGTTACCAATGAGTCAACGCTATCTTTTGTGTTCTGAAGTAAAATTTTATCTGATGGGCAGTGAGTGTCATTAAATATCAAACAGATTTCCTTGAGTATAAATAATTTGCAATTTACAATATACTAGCAATGACGTCATGGGTTGACACTCCGTTTGAAGAAAAAAACCAAATGATTTCTTGGTGATTGATGGGTGTAGAAGCGCATGATAAAAACGGTCAGTAATCGTGATTTACATGAAGTGTTGACTAAATGTTTTCTAAATTTTCGTGAAATGCTTATGTATCCACAACAACATGTGACTTTAGTCTGTTCACGAAGTATTTTACCATCAAAGTAAGAATGATATTCTTATTATTTGTTCACTGAATCAGCGATGTCTGTACAATTAACAACCGCGTTGCACAGCACATGTCTTGTAAATGAATAATAATCTGCAATGACTCGTTACTGTCCACTTATGTTGCTTCGGCGAAGGAGGAAAGAAAGAACATCGAAGAAAAAAAAAGAGAGGATGGGGAGACAGGAGGAGAAAGAGGAAGATAGAGGGAAACTTTATTTAAGCTATGTGCACTGTATTCAGTCTATATAAAGATATGAGAAATTTCATTTGACAGGGCCGAATTCCAACAACAATTCTTAGCGCTAAGTAATACTTAAATACTTTTCAATAGTTTTGTTATTCTAATAAAAATACCCAAGTATTTTATTTCTTAACCTTTTTGTTACTTATTCAGGTAATAATTTATTTCTGTCTTGTCATGTACTTGGATATTTCATAAAAACTTCTATAATGA
The DNA here is from genome assembly GCA_021229015.1 of Solen grandis. Classification (NCBI taxonomy): domain Eukaryota; kingdom Metazoa; phylum Mollusca; class Bivalvia; order Adapedonta; family Solenidae; genus Solen; species Solen grandis. Next base: position 56,741,709 of record CM037788.1, read on the forward strand.
AGAACTTGCTAAAAATTCATGTTTTTTTTTTGAGATTTGACTTGACTATTTGAGTTTACCGTCGCTTCGACAGTATTTCAGTCATATAGCGACGTCCAGCTAATTACAGGTGGAGGAAGACACCAAATGCACGGAGGCATCCGGATAGAACCACCGACCTACCGCAAGCCAGCTGGATGGGTTCCTCACATTTTCTTGAGAAAGGCATACTTTTGCCGAAATATTGAGTTTGAGTGAATTTAATTGTTTATTGTATTATTTCCCTCTGGAAAATCAACATATTTATATAAATCTTATATTTTTGAGTTACCCTTGACTACCAGATACAGGGAACAAAAACACATGTAACTGTTTCAAATTTGGAATGTTAAAGCAGAAATAATACTTGTCAGAAATAACAATGTTTTACTCAAATACGAAAACAAATATTTTACAAATACGGCTTCAGTTACATATTTTAATTTATTGACGAAAAGGCCTTTCTCAAAGGTTCAGCTGTTGAAACCTAAGAAATATATAAATACATTAAATTACAAAAGGAAATGTATACAATGAATTAACTCTTCTAGATATATTTCATGTTTGATCTCAACATTGAGATCATTTTATCATCATTTTATTATTATTTTTTTTATATTTTGGGGCATTACTTGGGACCAAAATCACTTAACATTCATGTGAGAAATAAAACGTTTTCATTCACAAAATATTACGTATATGATAATATAATATAAATATGTACATTAAAGGTATGAAACTAGTATCAGGCAATTTGCCTCCCTAACCCCTTGGCTGATATTTCAGATAATAATTAATCAGATTTTTGAAGCTACAGATGTCGTATTGCAGTAACTGATATCGGTAACTAAAAGGTTAGAAATCTATGTGACTGTGTCACGCAAACTTCTTCCTCAGAATCTTTGGAAACGTTAAGAAACTGTATTTCTTGTTCACTTTACAAGAACCATACCACGTTATTGGCCCGAATAAATGTAAGACACCGTCTAGCCGCCATTAAATTGATGGTCATCTAGCTAGACTTGACTTTTACAATGGGATAACTAAGGTTCAACAAAGGTAAATATCATTAAGAGCTTGTCAGTTACAATCCAGATATCTAAGGGAAAATGTCGAAACCTATTCTATAGTTCATAGAGAAAAGCAAACAACGGGACCCGTTGGACAGAGAGTGAACTTTCTACGAAATATTTGGTAGTTTGAGGAGTATTAAACAAAACTAGATAATCACGGGGAACTGGGAATTGTTTAGATGTAATGCAGTACTCAGGAAACATGGAACTCAACATAGATGTCTTTGATTGACACCGGGAAAGAAAACTAAAGTTATTACTTGATAATGATAAACATATCAATTTGATTCTGATCAATATCCGACATGACAATGCGATAAAACAAAGGTTTGTGTCATGTGAAAGTGTTATTAGTTGCCCCTTTAACCCTCTACTTCCGGTTCCGGTTATAATGTTTGCCCCGTAACCGGGTGGTAGTAGGTTCCAACACCGGCTGTACCATACTCAAGCCGTTCAAGTTGTGTTGGTATATTTCATTTGTTTGGCACTCAGCGTATACGATAAGTTACAGGACTGGTTGTCTCGGTGTCAAGACAAAAACACTGCCGATTGTAACGGGCTCTTGCAACTCGTTCTTGTTAAGAGGGACGTTAATATCATTTTCAAACTGTATCACTTCCGGAAAAAGCAAAAACAACAAAAATCCTTTATATTATTATTTATCTTAATCATTTCATGACATATATTTTCTTCAATAAAGTTGCGTAACACTAAGTTTATATTTTTATTTTAAATGAAATTATTATATGGAAGAAAAGAAGGCAAAGATGACCTTGAAGTCGCTCACCTGAGAAACATTGATTTCATTGCCTACACTGCTAAAGACATGAAAATGTTAAGTGTGTAAAAAAGGAAAATATGTGTGATGTTTTGATATATTTAAAGGACTTAAATTGTAGCTCTTTCAGTCTAATATCAGCCATAATCGAACTCAACTGAGATATTGTTGCCATCATCATTGTGTATAAGTTAAAGGATGATTGCTTAATAATTGCAGATGCTATAGTGTAAACAAAGTAAAAATCTGGCATCTTTTATAATTAAGGCCCAACCCCAAATTGGAAAATGCTTAAGAAATGGAGATGCTAGAGTAAAAACAAACTTATTGTGGAAGACGGATGGCCGTATTGCGACGGACGTTCAACGATTCTTATAGATCATCCTTAGAACATGTGCTCAGGTGAGCTAATAAAAAGGTATCTACATTTTATAAGAACACAAAATGACCGACCTGTTGCACAACTATGCCAATATCTGAGACATCAATCTCGCTTTTTTGGTCTACATAAGATTGTATGTACTGTATTGGAAACTTATTGTATACTGTATATGACATAATATATCAGAATTAATTAGTTACATACATCTGTAACATCTTGAGTTCAAGGGAAAAGAATAAACTTAAAGACTACAACTTGTATTGTGGCGTATTCGTTGGTTGACCTTAGAATATAAAATCCTTTATAGGGATCACGCTTTCGATCGGTTTTTGTAAGTGCAACATCTTGAGAGCATACAATATAACATTTGTTTAATTAATTAGTGACCAACAGCAATGCAGATATTTTATGCAATACAATATGTTGTTATATTTGATGTAGAATTTGTAATCGCTGCGAAAGCATTTATATCATAGAGTAACAGGCAGAAGAAAGCTCATAGGCATCCGGGTGGGATTACTGACCTAACGCAAGGCAACTATCCAGCTCCTTCATGTGTCATGTGATGAAGCCACACCAGAAAAATCAAGGCGACCGGACCGGGAGTTGAATCTATACCCAACTTTGCTGATGTTTTTAAAAGAGGCAATTAACTGAGCAGAGCACATCTATAATAAAACGCCTTTTCAGTTATCTGACGAGTCAAAGGGAATTGTCGTTTCATGTCTAATTCTCTATTTCTCTTCAACATGCGCATGCGTGAGGTTGAATAAGGTCATACTCTTGTTGCTTATAGCAAAATTTGGAAACGACCTAACAGCTAAAAGAATCATTGTATTCAGATATATTCAGACACTAAAAAAATATAGTTAAGTAAATAAATAAATAATCACAAATGCTTTGATATATGCTACTTCTACACTCTCATGTCTCTAGATGTGAACAACCAGATTTGATATGTGAGTAAGTGTACGGAAAGTCACGTGGCGATATAGAGAGTTCACACACGTGACCACAGTATTCCCTATAGGGCCTTTAAGCCACTTTTGTTTCACAAGGCTATATTTGATGATTCCTGTATAGAGGATTCAATTATGGTTCATTGCATCACTCTCATGTAAGGAACGTGCCGCATTTGTTATTAAAAAAACAACAGAATAATTATTAGGTCCAATGTACCAGCTTTTATCTATCTATACCTGGAGTGATTGGATGCTATTTTAGCGAGAATAATAATGGATTTACATTACTGATTAATTGATAGGAATGTACATGTCTGTGATGTTCTCACATGCTTGCCTACATGAAGATAAGGCAGGAATATTTATAAAATCATGTATGATCATTTCTATTATAGTTGGGTATATGTTTAACCATCTCCAAATATAATAAAGTTAATACGTGTTTACCATATTAAACACCTTTGAAGATGAACAATGATGCGTCATTTTTTCTCAAATTAAAAAAAAAAACCAAAAAACAACGGGGTACCAAATCCCCCAAAACGGTATATGATTTATGAGATGACTAAAAAGGAAATGGAAAATTTGATCTATCATTTAAGTTATATGGTTTCATATTTGTTCTTTTAAACATTAATAGTTTTATTTTCTAAAACGCATGGATCACAATTTGAGGTAACCATGGTTACATTTCTGTCCTGTCTAGTTTTATTGATATCATATACGTTTTAAACATTGACATTTTAGCTTAAACTGCTATTTTTTCTCTCGTTAAAAAGGCTTGTTTTGAACTATTCAAACCTTGCATTATTTGCTAGGCAATGAGAGGACGTTTTTCCTTAGTTAGGTTAGAAGTTATATCAATAAACTATATAGTAAATGCATCAACAGGTATGTTGCCGAATATTAGTCACTGCTAACTAGGTTTATCCTAAAATATTACCCTCTCATAATGAATGTAACGAAATAGGAAACGTTGCTTCTTTTAAAAACTGGAAGTGTTCTTGTACCCAATGGTATTTTGTTGTCTACTTAACACCATGAAACCCAAACTACAATGGGTTCGAGTCCCGGTCTGTTCATCACTCGGGGATATCTAATGTAAGTGAGGTTTCGGCTAGCTTGCATTAGAATGTTGATCCTCAGTTCCTCAAGAATAATGATATTCTCGAAAATAAAAATGGTACTTAAGTATGTCCATTAGTTTCAATAGGGATTTGAGTATGATATTCCAGCATCCATTTCTCACACATAACAAAGTCTCGCAAAACACAAAACATTAAACAATATTTAGAGTACATCATTGGTGTGGTGCTACAAGCAACTATATTTAAAACAAAAAAAACCCGTATTCATCTAGTGTAGCTGTTTAAACCCGGTGTTTTGGTACGAACCAGTTCATTCATACTTACATTACGAGTAGAATACGTAAATACTAACTGGATCTCGTTGCTAAATTAAATATTAATACATCCCATTGTTTTGTGTTGCCATGTAATTCTAAATTATATTCCATTGATAAACCAAATCCAAACTTTTTTTCCAAAACTTGGTACCATTTTACCAGAAAAAAAAGTTCCGGTGTGTCTCGATCGTTACCGCTTGATAACCACGGAATTTCATTATAAAACATACATGACTAAGATATAAACGTAGCAGCTTTAAGTCGGCCTTTACGAAAACCATACACTATATTGCAATCTTATTGAAGAGCCCATTTTTGCATGTCAAATGTTCACATCTCATTATTTATTAATACCGACCCAGCCATATTTTTAGCTACCCTATATTTACGCTGAACAAAAATCAATGGACTAATAGTACCATATATTACGACATGATATGTCGCGGCCGGGGATCGGATCGGTAACCTCAGCTCCCGAGGCGGTCGTTTAAACAACCGGTCACAAGGAAAGCTGTGTATTGAGGTTGAAATAACCTTTCCATCTTAGGTCATTTAACGGTGGTCCTTTATCCTACACCCCAATCCTGGATTGAACCAGTGCCGGACATAAGCATTTAGAGCTTACTTCAGATTCCCTACTTTCAAAATGTCTCCATAAAATTCAAAGACTATTGGGAGTGAGGACGCAAAACTTAACGTAACAACAAAAATAACACAAAACTTCATCAACATTGCATGCCTACATGAGTTTGTATAGACAAGTTTCAGTTTTGTTTTATGTAGGGAAACCATATATATCCGGTGACCGGCCTTGTTTATTTAAATCTCAGACATTTGAATAAGATTGAAGGTAATTACAAACCATTTGAGAATGCCGGTTATGTAT
>CM037788.1:56747312-56797312 GCA_021229015.1 Solen grandis
TATATCATACTGCACATCACACAACATATAATACGTCAAACCATATATCATACTGCACATCACACCACATATAATACGTCAAACCATATATCATACTGCACATCACATAACATATACGACGTCACACCATATATCACACTGCACATAACATATAATACGTCATACATATATCACACATCACATTTCACAAAACACATCACATGACATCACACAAATTATCACACATCACAGCATATATCACACACAACATATCTCACCACTCAGCAAAGTCCGCACATCATATCTCATAATAATTAATATCAAACGCAATCACAACACGCCAATTACATCACACAGAGCACACCGAACACCAAATCACACATCCCGACCTATACTACACTACACACATCACAAAACCACACACCGCACATTGTACCTTAAATGCAAAACTTAACACAACACAATACGTCACAACACACAATATCCAACATTACACGTCGCACAATATAATTTCTTTTAAAACATCACACATTAGCTATAGATATCGCACCGTATATATCCGACAACAAATGTTGTTAAGTGCAGTCCGACTGATATTGTCAGTGCACGTGTGCTGAGTGACATGATGCCACACCCACTCACATAGCCAACCAATCCTGCAAAAAGTACCGAACAAAGGAAATATTCCAGTAACATTTTACGACTTTGTTTTGTTATATGCCGGGGATCGAACCCATGATCTCCTTGGTTCGGATCGGCAAGGAAAACCACTACAACATCAACAAAAATGTTTGATCGGTATATTTGATGCTGGTCTCTCCTAAGAACGGACCTTGCAAGTCGTTGACTGAAATGACTTCATATAAGCTCGGAGCTGATGTTAATGTTTTTTTCTTTTTCATTTATTATTATTTTATTTTTTTTATTTCAGTTCGTGCTTATTTGTGCATGATGTTTAATAATTGGCATTTGAGTCTCGTAATTTGACTAAAAGGTAGAAAAAACATCATCTAACATCTGCATCCTATCATATGAGTCATAAGTAAACAAGTGCATGTATGAATATTAAAATAAATAAAACTCAGTCAAAGAAGTGTAAAAATAAGATAATATACAGAAAAGATGACATTCAAAATGGACCGTAGCTCGTCAGCTTGATATAATTGTTTAGTTCTGAACTTTTGTCACGCTATATAAAATCAGAATTGTAATTAGGATTACGTGACTTTAAAATGGGCGTTGATCATGATCATTAAATATCTATCATCATAACAAGTAGACATCGCCCCTTCCGAGAAAATGTCAAACAAAATGTCTAAAATGTCTAATAAAGAGGAAAATGATTTATTAAATAAACGATTTAACGGACCTTTCGAGAATAGAAGATTATGGCCATAATGAATAAATATATTTAGAAATAAAAAGAGACATAAATGGAATTATCTTAGGAAAATCATCTTATGTGAGGAATAATAGGTGTTGTAAGAAATATCAGTCTAAGAATAGAAATAAATCTTCATGACGTAAAAGTTTCGGTTTAAAAACAAAAAGGACGCCGCATACTATGGAACATTATTTTGGAAACTATTTAGTTAATATCTGTTACATGGAAATCGATTTGGAAACATCTGATTTTTATATTTTACGACAATTGTTGTGTTGCATCAGTAGTCTATGTCTGGGAAGGTCGTGGGGCTAATTCTCGCCCTCAGTTTGGTTAGGGCTAATTCTCGCCCTCAGTTTGGTTAGGATCCAATTCGCATCCTGCGGTTGCTTAGTGATTGGAAATACTACTTGGTCACAACACACTAAACTGTAAGTTTATGTCTATTTTTAGCTCACCAGAGCACGAAGTGCTCAGGGTGAGCTATTGGGATCACCCTTCGTCCGTCGTCAACAATTTGCTTTAAAAGACATCTCCTCTGAAACCGCTGGACAGAATTTGATAAAACTTGGCATGTATGATCCTTGGGTGGGCCTCTACAAAAATTGCTCAAATAAAGTTGATCCATGAAGAACTCTGGTTGCCATGGCAACAAATAGAAAAACTAATTGAAAACTTTGAAAATCATCTCCTCTGAAACCGCTGGACAGAATTTGAAAATTGCTCAAATAAAGTTGATCCATGAAGAACTCTGGTTGCCATGGCAACAAATAGAAAAAATAATTGAAAACTTTGAAAATCATCTCCTCTGAAACCGCTGGACAGAATTTAATAAAACTTGGCATGTATGATCCTTGGGTGGGCCTCTACAAAAATTGCTCAAATAAAGTTGATCCATGAAGAACTCTGGTTGCCATGGCAACAAATAGAAAAAATGATTGAAAACTTTGAAAATCATATCCTCTGAAACCACTGGACAGAATTTGATAAAACTTGGCATGTATGATCCTTGGGTGGGCCTCTACAAAAATTGCTCAAATAAAGTTGATCCATGAAGAACTCTGGTTGCCATGGCAACAAATAGAAAAAATAATTGAAAACTTTGAAAATCATCTCCTCTGAAACCGCTGGACAGAATTTGATAAAACTTGGCATGTATGATCCTTAGGTGGGCCTCTACAAAAATTGCTCAAATACAGTTGATCCATGAAGAACTCTGATTGCCATGACAAAAAATTTTTTTTTTGAAAACTCTGGTTTGTCATTTGATTTCCTTATAGAAAAAATCATCTTGAATATGCTGATTTACACTGGTGAGCGTTTATGGCCCTTGGGCCTCTTGTTAATACTCACGCTTGAACTAATAAGAAAATAGCTTCTAAAACATCAATGAACTTTTAAGAGAGACGGTCTATCTTTTATGAACTGAAGCAAGTTACACAATACATTATATACTAGTTATTGCATCGTAGTAGATTTTTTTCTCAAACAGGTTAGCAGACTCTCTGTGTTAGTTTCTGCATTACTTCTCAGTCAAAACAGCTACCGTTATATTGATGATATTATAATCTGTGAAGTACAGTGATATAGATATGAAACTTTTTTACCCCAAATTATAAATGCAGTTTCTGTACAGTCATCCTCTCATACACGTGCGCAAAAAGCGTGGATTACGACACGGACAAAAACGTCAAATCCATAATTAAGCCAACCGGTTACCAGCGTATTTCCAGATGTCAATATCATTAATTAGTCACACACTCTCAGCAACATTACGCAGGTACGGTATAATGTAGTCTCTAAATCATTCAGTTCACATAATCGTCATCGTCCACAGGTTTGGCTTGACGTAATCGTACTTGACCGATATTAGAGTACGTGATTCAGCCGCTGCTACTCGGCTGGGACTAAATGACTCATGGGTAATATGTGTCATTTGATGATTTCATGTTATTTCTAATTCTTTACTGAAATGCCACAATCATGACCCTGCAATACTTGTTTGTTAGATCATTCGTAATTGCTCGGCCATCTCCAGCAAGCTCGAAGTGGAACGGACTGAAATTATGGTCGTGATAGTCCGAATGAGATAAGATCGGGAACCCGTCTTGCTTTCTCGCTTTGGTGTGGGGGCGGTTATTGATCACACATACTAAAAACCTAATGCCTCGCCTCCAAGGGGCTAAAAACAAACAAACAACAATAACAACAAAATGGGGATGGTTTTATGAAAACGGCTGAATCTTGTCATACACTTTTGATATAAAAGGTAATTCCGGAAAAATGTTTAACTTGATAAATGCTTTTATTCTAACCTTGTCTTATTATGGTTCAAAATGGTATAAAATGGTGATCCTTTGGGGTGAAAGTTGTCTGTCAATAAACGAAAGGTCGTGGGTTCAATCCTCGGTCTCGGTTTTCTTAAGTTGTTAGAAATGATACTGGCATGTCTATCTTGTTAGGTGCGTAAGCATTTAAGTAAAGTTCGAGGACTGGCCGTCGAGTGACAGACTGTAACGCATGTATCCTACATTTTGTCAACGGCAGTAAGACAGTCTTAAATTTGTCTTATGTAGAAAAAGTCCACAAAATGACTGAAATACTGCTGTTTGGACGTCAAACACAACCAGATAAAACACATATAACTTAAACTTTTAGATATCTAATAAACCAAACAAGAGACTTTAGATATCTGACAAACCAATTAATATACTTTAGATATCTGACATACCAATTAAGATACTTTAGATATCTGACATACTAATTAAGATGCTTTAGATAGATATCTGACATACCAATTAAGATACTTTAGATATCTGACATACCAATTAAGATACTTTAGATATCTGACATACCAATTAAGAGACTTTAGATATCTGACATACCAATTAAGAGACTTTAGATATCTGACATACCAATTAAGATGCTTTAGATAGATATCTGACATACCAATTAAGATACTTTAGATATCTGACATACCAATTAAGATACTTTAGATATCTGACATACCAATTAAGATGCTTTAGATAGATATCTGACATACCAATTAAGAGACTTTAGATATCTGACATACCAATTAAGATGCTTTAGATATCTGACATACCAATCAAGATGCTTTAGATATCTGACATACCAATTAAGAGACTTTAGATATCTGACATACCAATTAAGATGCTTTAGATAGATATCTGACATACCAATTAAGATACTTTAGATATCTGACATACCAATTAAGAGACTTTAGATATCTGACATACCAATTAATTAAGTTTATTTAGATATCTGACATACCAATTAAGAGACTTTAGATATCTGACATACCAATTAAGATGCTTTAGATATCTGACATACCAATCAAGATGCTTTAGATATCTGACATACCAATTAAGAGACTTTAGGTATCTGACATACCAATTAAGAGACTTAAGATTTCTTTTTTTTATTGACGTAAACTTTACAGTTTCTTGTCATATCAAATATAAACATTTCAATAATTTATCACATGATCAAGTGTAAGTAAAACAAAATAAATTATACATTGATTCATATCCCTGAAATAATATCATGGAGGATGGACCAAAAATATGAAATGAATATCTGAAAGTAAATATATATACCTAAAAATGCACATAATCATGGAAATAAGAAGATTACATGGTTGAACTTCGATGTTGCATAGATATATTTACTAAATTTAAATATAACATTTCTACTGGTAAAAGACATTAATTGAATGAACTTAAACATACTAGGATGTCTTATGTAATCGTTATTAATATACCTTTTCCTGATATGTTCATATGCAGGACAAACTAAAGCAAAATGATATTTGTCCTCATTATAGATTGTACAGTATCTTTAAGCTCTTTCTATTCTTTTTTGATTGTAACGTCCTGTTTCAATTCTTAATTTATGTGAAGACAATCGTATTCTAGCTAAAGCTGATACCAAAGTCTAATTTAAATCATTTATATGTACATACTCATACTGTTGAACCAATTCTGCTTAAATACATCTGTCACCCTGGATTTAAATAAGATATGGAAATTTTTAAGATCAATACAATAAGGATTTATACAAACATGAGAAAATCCACAACTGTCTAGCAATGATTTCACACTTAGTGCCCAATTCTTTTTACTGTTACTAGCAGTTTCTATAAGACTCCTATACAAAGTAGTAATGAGTATATTATTTGAAGACAAAATTTTACACCAAAATTTTATCATACGAGTGCATCTATTTATGAATAAAGGATATCTGCCTAATTCCCCATAAACTCCCATGTTACTTGTTGACATCTTCACATTTAGATATCTTATATACCAATTAAGATGCTTTAGATATCTTTCATACCAATTAAGAGACTTTAGATATCTTTTATACCAATTAAGAGGCTTTAGATATATTTTATACCAATTAAGAGGTTTTAGATATATGATATACCGATTTAGACAAATCATGATGATATACTTGAGGACTTTAAAAAAGCCTCATGTAAGAAGAAAAAAATTCACGTCATTTTGTTTCAAAGGTTGACTCCTTTTTTAAACTCGCATTTTCTTTGGTAATAAAGGTATGACATAAAACATGCTCCAGTCAAAGGCCTATAATAACTGCCTATAACTGAAATATGACTCATTACATTTCCAAATCATTTAGAATTGTTTGAAAAATACGAAATGAAATGGTTGATATTTCTTCCATATCTTTATCTGTCTGGTATAAATGAAATAATAGATAAGTACACAAGTTAACATTGAATCATAGCGTGTTACATATAAACGGAATGACATATGATCCTATGAAAATTTAGCATGAATCGTTTAAGCTTTAGACATCTAGTTAAATTCAGACAAAGATCTTTCGAATTTCTCACAATACTGTTATATAATAATCTGAACGGATGTTTAACGTTGACTAGATATATCAAGGTAATATATTAAGTGGATGCAATAATAGGAGGTCTCGTTTAACATAATTATTATCCCTTTTTGGTTATTATATTCCTGACCGCTCTTCGTTCAGGGTACAATAACATTTATTGAATGGCGGTATGAAAATACTGACTGTAAACAGGTTATCACATTAAGCAAACTTGCTCTTTCATTCATTCGGACAGCGGAAGGCTGCCATTGACGTCATCCGTTTTGAATTATTCATGAATAATTAATCTACAACAGTGCAATATACGAAGCCAGGGACTACTCAGCCAAAAGAGAAATGCAAGATTAATTCAAATGAATTCAATGAGTGACTCGATTGTAATATTCATGCATATATCAAATACAAGAATTAATGAATTATAAAGGATTTATTTACAAAATGATGAACATAATTGACTAATTTATGTATGTATTTCTCATTAAATGTTACTTTTAGTTTATAAGAATTTCAGCATTAAAATGAGCTTCTCTTCTCGTATGTGTGTGGGTGGGGGTGGTGGGAGGTTAAATGGAAAGGCATTATGTTGTTTGTTGTTATTGGAATTTCATGTTCATATATTTATAGAGAAAAAAAGTTTAAAACTCATACTCTTTCTAATTTCATAAAATCGTATTTAAGCAACTTTGGTATGTCGCAGCTAGAGATAGAATTCACGACACTGCATACTCTAAACACATGGTTAACGGGACATTGATGTACTTTATTACACATGATGTACCGAGGGGTGAGAGCGAAACTAGACTAAGTGCTTATATAATATATGCACTTAGTCTAGTTTTGCTCTCATCCCTCGATGTGTATTTCAGTACTGCTACCACTACCACTGCTCATCGTCAACAACATCGTCGCCATCAACATTTCCCCCCTCCTTACCTTCCTTTACACGTGCCTATTATTTGTGTTATTGAATAGCAGGTCGACCTGACATTTATGAGTGCTGTACATATGTTTGAATTCCTGCACCTCGTCTGTCTAATTAATTAGTCCTGTACGCCCCAGCTGGGGATGAAGTCAGTGTTACAGCCGAATAGCATGGGTCTGTGGACCACCTGTATGCTTCCAGGCAAAACGTATTCTATTTATTCGGTTAGTTGGGGTTAGTCAAGTGGAAAGCGCTTTTCTACCGATAAAACAATCGAGTTGCAATGTTCAAAGAGTATTCAATGTAAATTATTTTCCTGCTTGTACAGAGAAGGATCGTGAAGGCGAAGGAACGTGTTTTCTTTTGTTAATTAAGGTACTCTGTCGCTGCCGTCGTAAAAATGTCGTTATGCACAATGGATGCAATATCTCACCATAAAAATGCAGTTATATAAAGACGCATAATTCTATATTATATTATGAAACAACACGCGGTGTGTTTATTAGTTCCAATGCTATTAATAATCTAATTTTACCTGAAATGATTAATACACCAAGTGTAATAAATTGATACATCTACATTTTAGTCTCATATTTGTGGTTCATATCGTCATTTGAATTACTCTCATCCCCTGACGATAGTTCGTGCGGCAGTCACATGCCAAGCACGTGCTTAACGTGGCTGTCTTGATTCTTATATGGAATGGGGATTAATGGATCGTTAATAATAAGTAACTGGGTCACTGGGTTGTGTGTTATTTATCACATATATAGGTCAATAGCTTAATCCTATTTGATAAGTAAAAACCAACATCTTGGTAGGATACCAATGACTTACTGAAGGGTTTGTGTATGTTCCGAATCTCCCGCCCTATCCAATACCACCCTATCTGGGCATTCAGGGTAAATCAATTCAGGGAAGGTGTTGGTCTTGTTCCTTAAGCGCTTTTATAGGTGCTTGTAAACTCTCTATTGGGCATGCGCAAAGAGAAAGTGTGTGCGTTCGGTGGGTGGCCGGTTGGGTGTCAAACATTTTTCAAATTATTCTTATTTTAAAGTTACTGCCTTGAGTTTACCATTTGTATATGTAAATGCATTTGTCCACGTAGATGGTCGTATAAACTAACACGAGACGCTGGTCGCTGTCAACAGTATAATTCGGTACCCAAGGTATCTTGCAAGTTTGATCCGGACGTTAACTGTAGAGGTCTCTAACAAAATCTGTCTGTCGAGGGCTTTAAACTGGACAACTTTAATACTGTCCGTAGATATATGCAAAAACACAGTTAATGATAACTACACAAAATGCGCAAAGTAAACAAACAGTAGACAGGTATTGGCTTTATATTGGTAACCGACGTTGTATAATCAAAACAACCGTTATTGTATTATCAGAACATTAGACGTTGTATAATCAAAACAACCGTTATTGTATAATCAGAACATCAGACGTTGTATAATAAGTACAACGTGCACATTTTCAACAGTGATATAATCGGACTTGTGACAGGAATAACGTGTTTCAATTGTCCGATAATATCATGTCGGAAATTGCAATAAAATCTTACATTCATGTTTCAGATACACATGCATGAGTCCGGACATTAGCATTGTCGAATTTACGATATTCACATGAATACAGTGGGGAAAAAACTGATGATTTGATGCTTAAATTTATACTGTTTGTTATATAGGAATGTTATTTCATTAATTTCTACACCTATAATTGTTATTTAGAAACAACAACTACAACAACAACAAAAACAACAACTTTAACTTCATACTGTCAGTTTAATGAAAAGCGAAATCATGGTGACTGTTTTTGTTTGTTAACTATATCACACTCTGATCTATTAGGAATATAATATTAGTCGTAAAGACATCTGTCTCCTCGAAAACTTAATTTGTCAAATTTATATGAAGCGTTCGGAAAAGTGTTACTTTTGGCGAAAAGTAAATTCAAGCAGGCATTTATGCTTACAAAACCGTTAAGAATGTGCTACAGTTTGTTCAAACATAAAACTTATGACGATTTCATTTCCCGTGAAATTCATTTTTCCCCCGCCACACAGTACTAATGGCTAGTAGTGCGACCGACTGTGTATTCGGAACACCTCGCCTGTTTCATCCGGTTTGGCCGGGGAGTGCCGAGTAGATACGACGAGTTTCATTTTTGTTAGACTGTCTTTAAGAAAAAATAATTCATACCTTTCGAAAAGACCAAACATTCCCAAACTTGTAGAACTTATATCATCTGATAACGAAAAACAATGTAAACTTGCTATGTTTATTTGTAAAGCATTTGAAAAGAGAAATACTTTTGTCAATACATAATTGAGTTGAAAATATACAGCTTACATATTTAAGTTTATAATTATATGTATTTGATCGCCTCCTACTCCTCACTAACATGAATGTATTTGTATGTCTATTTCATATAGATCTAGATAGGTATATATATATATATATATATGTGTGTGTGTGTGTGTGTGTAATGTTATATATTTGAGAATAGGGGTACATGTAGGGTTTTAATGTGTGTGTGTATGTAATTAATTATTGATAAATATGTGTACATAAATGTTTCAATTATATATTCATGCGTCTTTGTACGATTATGGGTATTCTTATTTGGACTCATGATAAGATTATGATATGAGTTAAAGTGGCTATGTATGTATACTACATTACAAGTATTTCGTGCTAGAATAATAAAACTGATCTTTGACCATTTATAAACATATGTTTTGCCATGATTATATGTGCATAACATGCTTTCAGTTATGTAATACTCACGAGCATATTGCTTATATGTATTTACGAAATAAACTGTTATAAACTGTTTCGACTATATCTTCTAGCGCTAAACACTCAATAACCTTATTTTGGAAGTAATTCCAAAATGCGTACTTTTAAGTCGACAGAGTGTTGAAATGATGAGTCATAGTTATTGTAAAGTACAAGAGAAGCGGAATGTACTCTAGTAGAGGTATATCGGTCGTCTGGAAGAAAAAAAGCCCGTACCACTCTGCGATTCAAATCGAGTCATGTTGTTTAAGCTGGTCAGACATTGATGGCGACACGCCCCCATCAAAACTAGATTAAAATCTAACTAAGCGAGTGTCAGAACTCACCAAACCTGCAATAATAAAAAACACACAAAAAAAACACCACCACCACCACCACCAACAACAACAACAAAAGGAACAAGGAGGTCGTTTGATCGACCCTGTCTTGAAGTCGTTAAAATGGTAGTGGTACTTAGGATATATTGTGGCTTGGTGTGGGATTATGCCACATGTCACATGGAGACAGCGCACTGTCAGTGTAGACTTAAGTACTGCTGGTAGGACATTGAATCAAAGCAAAAATCAAACAAATAATAATAATAAAACTATTCGTATTGTATACTAAATGTGTTATCAAAGTTTTGAATTGTTAATCCTAACCGGATCGAATGAGGTGATACACTGTCAAAATGACTGCTAAATGAATGTTTAACATAAACGAAAATGCTAGTTTTGTAATATTAAAAATGACCGCTAGATACAGGTTGGTAGCTTAACCCTTTCCCTCAAATAGACTCGTTTTGACGCACTCAGTAGGTACCACATAAAGTCTGATCTGCAGAAAACCACAGTTAAACCTTACCAAATTTAATTACAAAATCCTCATTTCCAGACCACTGAGGAGCAGGCTGATCTGGTTTTATGCTGTTCGCATAGGTTTTTTCATGGTTTCCTCTATGAGGGAAAGGGTTAATACAGATAGCCGCTATACCGGTTCAACTGTATACTTTCAAAAAGTTCTCTTTTCCGACCCTACGGATTCATAAAACGCGTGGTTAGCCGGACTGTCTATCAGGGTATGGTCAAAAAGACTTTCTTCGTTCATTATTATTTTGATAAATGACATAATCTGTATTTAATCTGGTGGTGTTGACCTAACAAGTCTGACAATTCATTGAAATGGTGGGTCATGTATATATATATCACTCGGCAGTCGTCTGACTGCCCGAGAAGTTCCGATTGGCTATTCGTACTGTTACTATATTTTCAAAATAAACATTATGTATAGAAACAATCGACTTTGGAAAGACTCCAATAAATGGTCAATTTGGTCCACTTACAATTGATATGAATATCAACAGCTCTTAAATAAGCTTTTCAAGTATGCCGACATTTGATTGAGGGCGATTAAAGGAATTGTTCGATAATTTGTATTCGCTTGTTCATACTGAATGGGACAAAACACCGAAGTTTCGTATTCTGGAATTTAAAACGCCTCTAACTGACAGCTACTTTTATTAAAATGCTTGTAAATAGTTCCAGCTACTGTCAGCCTGCCTTAACTGACATGGAGTTAGGGACTTGAATTTGTATTCGACTCATAAATCAGCGTCAAATTACCGTGGATAGCTCTACATAACTTGAAATAGGAGCTGAACATTTATCATGACACAAGTTAAACGTATATATATATATATTAGGTAATCCAGCCATCATTAAATTGTGATCAAGGTCCATCAAGTGATCACGGAAATTTTATAGTAAAAGCAAGCCTTTAGAGACTAAGAGCAAAGGAGCATATAACTCCAAGGTAAAGTATGCTTGTTTAAAGTCTTTTAAAGCATTTGAGGGACCATAATTATCATTCAACGATGGGCGGATTGCCTTAATAAGTGGCTAATGATATATTATTCAAAAATATGTTCAGATTATTCTTTTAAAAAATATGTTTTCCATATTTTTTTGCTTGTAAATTATTCCAGAAACTGAATAATATACTGTGTCAACGTGATGGTATTGGAGAAAATGAATCTATGGTGGCTGATTTCTGCCATTTAGCTTGGCGCGTTGGTGGAGAAAAAAAAGTTGCTTTCGACTTTTTTGAATGGCGTCCCGCTAGGCCAAACTCCACTTATTAACATTTATATAATTTATATTAGTTATCAGTATTCTGTGTTTCGTATTCGGGGACGTTCCTTCATAACGGGAGTTCGCCAAATTGGTTTTATGTAGGTCGGTTGCTCGGGGTCTTTTACCATCTTTAAAGAGCTTGACATTACTTTTTGACCGAAACACTGTCGCAGAGATAGTAAACACTAAAACAAGAAACAGTTTGTAGATCCAATCTGCACTTGGGAAATACTTGAAACGATTCAGCTTGTACAACTGACATTGTAAATTATTGCAAAATATATAGCTTTTAAAGTAAAGTCACAATGGAAAATGCACGTATCAACTTTCATCCATCATAATACATAACAGAAAGGTCTTACACTAACTGTTGATTTTAGTTTTGCCTTTTGCAACACAAATCAATAGACTTTTTAACCAGGGTTCTCGATATAAATCGCCAATTAATGACAGGTTCAAAATTTCAGGAGTATGTTATTAGCCCGATGAACAATGTGTGGAATTTTACACCAGTATTTAGATCGTTGATTTATGTTGCTTTACGTCTCATTTCGGAAGGAAATGGTCTATTAAACTTTCCGAATACTCTCGCACTGTCCTTGCATTATCCACGAACGAACAAACACTCTATCAGAGAAATAAGCAGTCCAGGACAGCTGTCCCATTTTTTTTCTTTCTTTTTTTAATTTTTTTTTTAAGGAATTCAACCTTGACCTTATCTAAAGGCCATTGACACCAACACTGTAACGTGTACACAGTTTATGACACTCTATGTACCTGGCTTGAATATATGGCATCTGTATAGTATTGCATCATGTCTCTATTAAATACTGGTTTCAAAAATGTCGGCCAAGGTTTTTAATTAGTAGGTTACATTATAATATTGTCTAACGAATAACCAAGAGAAACTATGCTCACACTATTTCGTTAATGGGCGTAGATAGCGTGGAATAAATGTTTCTCTAGGGCGAATCTAGTTAAAAGCGACTTTTCTTGCCCTTTACTCCATAAAATGCAAAGTCGGATCACCCAAATAATTAGCAATTAACATGAAGTCTTAATTACTATTCTGAGAACGTATCAACCACATCGTGAGTCTTTGATCATTAACAGGAGCAATAACGACCTTTGCTCTTACTTATTTTCTAGAGATTCCCAGTATTGCTAGGGTACATTCAATTGCCAATTAGACACTTCACAACAGAGACTTTTTAACGGCCTATAACATAATTGTTATAAATGTTTTTTTTTTTTTTTTTTTTTTTTTTTTTTTTAAGAGGAACCTACTTGTATCTGGATTTTAATCTTGTAAAGATAATAGGTCAATATTAATCATAACTCACAATGATAGTGTATTTCAAGGATACAGTGATGTGGGTACTTGTGATTGTCTTTTGCTACCCTTGCCGACCAAGAGCAGCATGTACATCCGCGCAGTTTTGTTCAGTCAGTTAATTTCCAGCAAGTACCCCATAAGCAACTAATGGTACAGTTCAAAATGAAGATAATGCTAATATAACAGCATTACCTTCATAAAAAAATTCAGATCGGCATATTCACATTTAAAAGACAAAAACATCCATAGTCGCTTACTTACTGACCACTTAGCCCCTCACCGCCGTGGGTTCGAGTCCAGGACTGAACACACATAATTTTCACGTGGACAAATTTCTCATGATCAAGTCTGGATCCAGACTTCTTCAAATAAATGGGGAGGGGGGTGGGGATCTCATATGATTGTGATGCCAAAGCTAGGAGGATAAAAATTAAATAGATAGAAATTACCGTACATAAATATTTTTTTTCCTTAGGTACATTTATGTAATGAAATATTGCATTTATATTTTTGGACTCTATGGAAAACAAAGAGCATTATCGATTAAGGTTTCTACGCGATTTACATACAAAGAAATATCTTATTCTTGCATTTTTTGTTGTTGTTTTTCTTTCTTTTGTGTGTATAGTATTTTCTTATTTTATCTATTTGATTTTATAAATAAATTAAATAGGGATTAAATACATGTATTACATATTAAAGTCCCCAAGCTGGATTCGAACTCGCAAGCTAGCCTTGCAGCGCTCTAAGTATCAGACTTTGCACCAGTTACACATGTGGCATGATACCACACACAGTCACATTATCCTGACGGGGCCGCCGTGGCCGAGCGGTTACAGTCGTGGACTACAAATCTCTCAGCCCCTCACCGCTGTGGGTTCGAAATCCCGTGGACTTCGATTTTCATGTGAGGAAGCCTTCCAGCTGTCTTGCGGTAGTCGTTGGTTCTACGGTACCTCTGTTACTCGGGTCTTCCTCCACTGTAATTACTGAGTCGCTATATGATTGAAATACTATCGCAGTGACGGTAAACCCCAATACAACAACAACAACATTATCCTGACATCGCACCAACCAGTCCTGCTTTTAATTTCGTTATCACCGGACTTCCTCGGACAATATTTTCCCGTAATTTACATGAACAAAAATATTTTTACAAAGTCCGGAATGTTTATTTTAAGCCTCACAATATGTATGATTACAGAGTCGGGGTTTCATATTTGTTGAATACACATATTAATACTGTTGATACAGAGCGAAATGAATGGCTATGGTTGTGAAACTGACCTGGCTTAAATCTTAAGAAGTAACAGTTTACCTTTAATTAGTCTCAATTTCATTTTGGTCCGTATTTTTTACAAGTACTTTACTCTGTTAAAGTCAGACCTTGACTCAAGTATTAATCAATCATTCAATTAAGAAACACTATAGCCAGCGATTATCTTTTTATTTTGGGCAATTTGACAGTTAAATGTCTAATGTCACAAATGTGAGTATCATTTAAAATATGATCCATGGTGTCAGTATATCGGTCAGAGATCCAGGTCAATCTCTGAGAAAGGCCGTTTAAGGAAGTCCACTGTTATACACCTCGGGCCCGCTCTGCTCCTCTTACATCTGTCTGCCAGTTTATCTAGCTCTCCCTACTATGTTTTTTCTGTCATGCGTCTCCCATTCTCCCTCTTGTTCTTTCTCCATAAATTTAGTCTCTTTCTCTCCGTAAGTTTAGTTTTTTTTCTCTCTCTCTCTCTCTTCTTCTCTCTCCATTAATTTAGTCTATCTCTTTCCGTAAGTTTATCTTCTCTCTCCCTTGTTCTTTCTCAGTAAATTTAGTTTTTTTCTCCGCAAGTTTAGTTTCTCTCTCTCCGTACGTTTAGTCTCTCTCTCCGTAAGTATGGTCTCTCTCACTCGCTCTCTCTCTTGCTCGTTCTCTCTCCATACAAACACATATATATATATCTCAGTCACTTTCTGTCTGTCTTCCAAGATATATCCGTCTCTCTATCCATCTCATGCCACAATTTAATAAACATGCAATTAAAAAAATGATAATAATTAATACATTTTATTTGTTTAATGATAAACCTGTTTTCGACCTGATTAATTGTCTAGATAATATAAACAACCAAATTAGGATTTAAGGCTGTATGATAAAAAAAGCTCTAAAACTAAATCAGAAGTAAGCCACAGCCTTGCCTGTTTTAAGGTAATCCGATCCTAATTAGATTTTAATCATGGCCTTCAAATTATGATAAAGACTTCAGTATAGATGCAAGCATCCATTGACATGGAGTTAAAGGCTCTTTTGCTTTTAGTCTATCGCATTTACTATAAAATTCCCACGACCACCTGATGGACATTGATCACAATTTAATGATGGATGGATTACCTTAAGTTGTGTTATAATTCAGGGTCATGGTTTGTGTACACCTTTCGTTAAAGGTAAACCTTGATAATTACCAGTTAAATCCTGGAGATCTCTCAATTTCGACTCATAAACGTATACGCTGTTACTGCAACATTAATAACATGGTCCAATACCAGCTTTGAACCTACCACACATATCGTAGAGCTTTGAGTCAACATGTGGAAATCGGTTTTCCTCTCACCTATTTTAAGTCATTCGTTCTCTCGGAAGAGAAAAACTATGCTGGGACTGTATTTGTAGCTGTTATAAAAATTACAACCAGCGTTGATAATTCAAAACAAGGTCAAAGTGTATGCGGAGAAATGGCGATATAATAAGCTCTATGGACCATTTGGCTTGACGAATCATTCAAGGACCAAGCAGTTAACAGCTTAGCACATATACTTACTTAAAGTCAAAGCGTTTAGTGTCCATGAAGTCGTGATGGTACGACACGATTGTGGGGCATCTGTGTTGGATTAAGACTGGCTGAGGTATGATTATTTTTTTTATGATTATTTTTTCCTAGTTATTTGATGACCAACAGTTTGAGAAAATGAATAACAGCGGCGAGAAATTTATTATCTCGTAAACTGTTTCATTCATGAAACGAGAGCTACGCCAGGTGGTCGAGATTTGACAGTAGCTGTAAAATATTGACATGAATATAAACAAAGCGTTGGATCCTGATACCACTGGAGTATGATATTTAAAACTGTTTTTAGATCCTTTAGAAAACACAGGCAAGACTGAGAGTAGTATTTATACCGAGTATGTTTAATTTCATTGATATCTTTAAAGGTAACCGGCAGGTTGATCTGGGTTTACATTGGTTATGTTGGCCATTTCCTTGATAGAAGTCAGGTGGGAAAAGTGGATATTTTCCTCATGGCATATATATATATGTCAGTCTAAAGAGTTATTAATCAGAACTTAACATATAATTTGTATATAGAATGGGTTCCGTGGTCCTGTGGTAACGTAACCGAATGCGGATGCAAAGTTTGTAGGTTCAACCCCGTCGGGGGCAATTCAATACCTTCCCAAACCAAGAACCATCAAGAGGGATTATAACTTGTTTACCAATCGACGTACGAAAGATAAAATACATACGTTTAAAGTAAGAAATACATGATATATGGACTTTGTTTGCGTTGTAAACCAAAGATTCTGTAGTAGAGTACATGGCTCCGTATCCGAAGGTTTTGGGTTCGAACCCTGTTTAGGGAATTATTCATGACGCACCCTGATGCGAAACAAAAGTCTAACCTAGGAACTGCTGAAAAGATAAATTTAAGTTTAAGAATGTGTTACTTAACTGACGTAAATAGAAATAATTAATAATAATTTCCCACTCAAAACAAACAAAAAATATTCCTGTTTTTTTTTTGTCATTCGAAATACGCAGAAAGAGATTTTAAATATATATATATATATATAAAATAATACTTCTTCTTATCTAAAACAAAACAAAATTAAGGTAATCCATCTATTCTATCATTGAATTATAATCGTGGTCCTTCAAATGCTTAACTGTATTCTGTGTGAATGCAAGCAACCATTGACTCTGAGGAATAGACTCTGTGAAGGCTTGCATTTACTATGAATTTCCACGTTCACTTGATGGACCATGATCACGATTTAATGATGGATGGATTACCATAATCAAATTATGTTTACTTTCGGGCCTTAAAGTAAAAGTCTTCCGGATTTATCACATTCGACTATGGTTAGTACCGATCCTTTTTTTAGTATTTTATAATTTATAAATTCTTTCAAGATAATTTTGGAATAATTCTCTCTTTATTTTTGCCTTTTTGCGGTTTCAAATGACAGTGAAATGCATAGATCTCTTTGAGTAATTAATAAGAAACTGTTCAAATTCAAATTCCTTTATTTCTCTTATTCCATTTAACACTAATCGTGGATAAATGAGGTTGTAGCAAATATGAAATATAAACAAACAAATACGGTTAATAG
Source organism: Solen grandis (assembly GCA_021229015.1). NCBI lineage: Eukaryota > Metazoa > Mollusca > Bivalvia > Adapedonta > Solenidae > Solen > Solen grandis. The sequence goes on from CM037788.1 coordinate 56,765,126, forward strand.
TCACACAAAGTATAAATTTTTTTACAAATAGATAACAGTTTAACTCAAAATCTTGAAACAATTTTATAGTTATATAGACGAAAAGTCATTGTTTCTCATTTGACATTTGAAAGCGGTCAATGTAAACACGTGGTCAGATAAGTTACAGACACAATCCTGTTATAAGCGGTCAAGTCAGGGGAAGTGGTTCCTTAGTAGAGGTTACTGTTAGATCGAAGGTTAGGGGTAAATGTCAGTTAGAACTTTTAAAGCAGGTCGCTATATATATACAAATGGTAGTTAATACATGTTCAACTGTGTATTTCAATTAAATATTACATAATTATATTATTTATTCTGTTAATTCAGTTATTACACACTTCTTATAAACACTGTCTCTTCAGTTAATACACAATTATAGTATTACCACTGTCTATTCAGTTATTACACAATTCTTATAAATACTGTCTATTCAGTTATTAAACAATTATATAATTACCACTTTTTATTCATTTTTTTAAATAATTATAACTACTGCATATTTGAATATTCAGTTACCAATTAATAATATTATACCTACTGTATGTATTACTTATGGTTCATTCTTTTTAAATATGGAATTTAACCCAAGCCAGGTGAAGCCGAGCGCAGAGTTTAGTTCCATATTTTCCAAAAATATGAATTTATTTATAGGTGGAATACCGTTTGTCTCATTTTTGTCACGTATGCCACGGTGACACATTTTAAAATAAAGTCCCTGAAATGGTCCCCATACATTTCAAACATCATGGCTTTTCACGGAGATAACCAAAGTTTCCTAATTTTGCTTGGTTATCTTGGTAGAGATTAAGTGGTCCAAGACATAGCGGAACCATTTCAGGGACTTTACCTTAAGTCGGCGGTAGGAGCACGCGGCTCATGTTACCGTACAAAACATCAACAACTGCATATTCAATTATTATATGATTATATTGTTTATATACATAGTTTCATATAGTATAATTATTAGGAATTATACAAGTATATTGAGACAAACTTTGGCTTAATTACAATCAAACTTTTCGGTTTCTATGTTCTTTTGATAGTTTATATTTCTATACTCCTACATTATACAACATCGCAAAATCCTGTAGTTCCAGTACTGGTTGGTCTGGTGTCATGATAACGTGACAGGGTGTGGTATCATGCCACATATCTACGGTGGGATACTGCAGTGTGGCAGCACTATATCGGCCTGAAATACTGTCGGTGAAACGTCAAACCCAACAAACAAACACATAAATCTAACCCCTCACTGCTGTGGGTACAATTTTATTTGTGACGAAGCCTTCCAGTTTGCACGTGGTAGGTTGGGTGCTTCGTACTGTCGGGGTCTTCTGTCACTAGCAGGCAGATGGACATAGCTTTATGACTGAAATACTGTCCTAGCGACTGTAAACTCCAACACAACAACAAATCGAAATTAAACCTATTCATCGAAACAAGTAGAAAAGGTGAAAAGTACACTAATTAGCGTTTGTGGAACAGAAGGAAGCACTAAGTATTTGTTAAGAATGAAGTAATCCCTACCGATTCGGTGGCCTATTATCACATCGTCACTTTACCCTAGCGCTAACAGCCATTATGGCAATCAATCAAATGGCTGTTTTTTGATGTCTAAATGAGGGAGATTGGGGAACCCTGGTGAACTGAATAATTCATCATATAAATTTGATGTAGGTGTAAGACATATACCAGGGTCAAGTTCATCGTATGTGTTGTTGGCATGGGAGAACTTTGGATTTTTTTTTTGCCTGATTTTAACGTCCCATAGATTAGTAAGAATGCACGTATGTTTGTGAGGACATACGTGCGACACATGAAAAAGGTCGGACCCGGTGGCCGTGCGATTAGACCATCCGCACCGGAATTTGGGAGATCTTGGGTTCGATCCCCGACCGCGACAAACCAAAGTCGTGAAGAATAGTACTGGTATAGCTCCATTGCTTGGTGCTCAGCATATAAGGATAGTTTCATGATTTGTTGGCCTGGTGTCAGGATAATGTGACTGGGTGTGGTATCATGCCACTCGTCTACGGCGTGATACCGCAGTGTGGCAGCACTATAATTGTATTATGTAGACACAGTCTCTTAATGAATGACTTACTGTTGGCGGGACTTTAAACCCAACAAACAAACTAATTGAGGACGTTAAGTTGCTGCCTCAAACGTAAGCGAGTGACATGTTACCCCTCCAGGTCACATTTTTTTCTGACATCCGGCAATCCAGGCTTCGAATTACCGTCATAGGCTGAGTGCCAAGCAAGGGAAGCATGCCACAACCATGGATCCATACCAAGACCCCCACCCAGGGTTCTAAAGACTGTGCTGTGTCATTTGAGAGAGAGAGACAGAGAGAGAGAGAGAGAGAGAGAGGGTAAGAAAAGAGAGAGAGAGAGAGAGTCTCTTGCTCCAACAGCAATGAAAACTCAAGATGTAACCTGTCGAAAAATGATCATGATGATATAGAGCATGACCCACCTTATAATAATCTTTAGAAGCACCGCCGTTAGAATTTGGAAAATGTGCTTATCATACTCTTAACTCCAAGAAGTTCTTTGAATGAGGCTATTTGATTTTCTAATCCTCTCACAATTACGTTAAGCAGGATCTCGAGCACTAATTCAAATTCAAATTGATGCTACAGATACTTGAGTAGGCACTACTCACTTGAATACCTAAAGTACTCTCAAGTACTCGAATCAAGTGGAACGTCCTACCAGCCAGAGGGTCTAACTAGACATAGTCTCAGTGAAACGATTGACATTCACCATTGATTTTAAAACCGAACGACTTGTATATATTTTTTTTGTATTTTTTTTCCTATGTGTAAAATTTAGAATATTTAATCAAGCCAGATATTACGAAAGTTACAAAATGGAAAGATTGGTTATAAATGATTTGTTATTTTTAAAATCCTTGCATCGAATCAAAAAGATACACCCAGATGTAAGTTTTGAATCTTGATTCTTCCAGGTGCTTACTTTTTTAATGCAAAGGTGTTGTATCGACCTGACTCCTGCTTCACAGGTTTCCTCTATCTGATTTTTTCCCTAATAAATGTCCGATTTTAACTTCTCAGCTATTTCTCTTGAAATGCAACTTTTATTTAGTAAAATGTAACAATACTAGCTGTATTGAACAACATTTGAGATTTTTAAACAAAGAATCGTAAGAGATGTTTTTGATTTAGTTCAATTTACAGACGTAAGACTTCATTTAATTAATGTTATGATTTCATACGTGTGATGCACAAATCATGATAACAGGTTGACATGGTACTCTATAGAAACAATAAACAGGAAATGATAGTCTGTGAAACACAACATATGGGATTGTACTTACACGATTTCTCCTTTCTTCCGCGTTGACCCTCAACGATTGGTTGAAATTTCTAAGGCCAGTCAACGATTGGTTGAGCCACTTGACTCGCCCTAAATTATCATTTGTGGACTGTCTTTAACCAATCCTAATGTGTTCCGATAGAATTCAAACCGGAGCTGAAAACTTGTATCAATTTCTTATCAGATAGCTAACCTTATCAAAAGGGATATCGGTTAGTTTATGATCGTTTTGTAGTTTTGTAGATTACTGTGCTGCCAGAAAGGCACCTGATGTTTTAAGTCACAGAGAGGGTTTGGGTGAAACCACCAACCTATCATTATCGTAAATAAACTGGAATGCTTCCGCACATGAAAAAATATAAATGACTCGGTCAAGATTCGAACCTGCAGTGACATTTATAGTCAGCGGCTTCGTTGGCATTTGGAGGACCATCGTCTCCAGTAATACCATTAGTGAAATAGGAAGTAGAACATATACGCGAGCGCATGTACGCACGCATGCATGCATGCATGCATGCATGCGCTGTCTTCTTTCTATTTCGCAGATTGCAGATCTGTGAATAATTAAAAAATCTTGCAAATTTATGATACTTACGGAAACATAATTTAGATTTCTCCACAGTTTAATGAACGTCATTTAGTCCAAACATGCATTATATAAATGTAACTTGGCAGCCAAGTGTATGGAGAGCTTGATTTATAGTTCTAATCAGGGTGAAGCTGATTTTTGAGCACATGTAATTTGAATGTAAAGCCAAGATTTGCCAAATGGTATATAGAAGAAAAAGAAATCATTTTATAAATTCTACTGCAAGCTGTTCCCCGTAGCGCTCGTCATTCCTCGAGTATTACACCCATGATCCTAATTCTCTTGATGATTTAAACACGTTCTTAATATTCCTTGTTATTTTCGGTACTTTACAAATGTTTCAAATTATGAAACCATTTGTGCCAAAATGCATTTTGTTGTAGATATTTTCGTACCTTCTTTACTCTCTTTGCTTTCGGCAACAGTTCCCTAAAATATAGGTTAAGATTGAGGAAAAAAACTAACAACAAGTAACAATCCCGAAAATTTAGATTTGTTGAGTTTAAGGGTCGAAAAAACTAGCATCTTGGATAAAGATACTAATGCACGTATAATTAAAACGGGAAGTTAGCTAATGCCGAGCGTTTTGCGATGCCTCGTAGGGAACAGATTGTACTGTAAGGCTTAACGTCTGCAAGAAAGTACACTTACTTCTATATTTTGTTTTTTACCCCCCCCCCTCTCTTCGTTTTATATATTCGTAATTAAAGATAGAAATACATCAGTGTGACGACTTTACAATCTATGTTATTTGCTCTTTCAATAATCGTGATAAAAGGAAAATATTAGAAACTATGTTCCAACAATGATAAAGGGGATTGATAACAAATTGAAGAAATCGTGGGGTCGCTTGCTGTACACAATAGTTCAACAATATAATGGTAATATAATTGATAATAGAAACATTAACAATGATGATGATGGTGATGGTATACAAATGAAATGAATTATTTAAGAATTAAAATGAAGGGCTGTATTTATCTCGCCTCTGCTTTTCTTACCATTATACCAGCACTGTTTTCATAACGGTTGTATAGACACATTGTCGTGCGTTTGGTTCAAAATTGCGTCAATGGCATGGCGGCCACAGTTCATTTTCCTTGTACACCTATCTTACATGTCATGCTACAGGCTATAAATAGTTAATGGATTAGTGCGCGTGCTCTAATGGCTATCACTTTTTTTTTCATTTTCTGCTGCTGTAATCCGTGGATTTTTTAAAACATTTTTACAAGTGTATAGATGCAATGTGCTTTCTTCTCGTTTGATAATTTGTGTGTTGTTTATAATTGAACTAGTGAAAACCAAATTTAAAAAGCAACATGTACATCTGTAGTCCAATACGCTATCACTACTTAAAGCAACATGCTTGTTTTACGCCCAACCAACAAGGTGCAGGTCATTTGTAGCATTTGTGGATTTGTATGCAAATAGTTTGCTACTGCTTTGAAGTATCCCCACATGGTAACATTAAGCTAAACTTTCCTGATACATTAAGCTATCATTGCTCGCAGTTTTTTCTTAGACAAGAAATGGATCTTCTCTTCATAAGTTCGAAATGGCCGAGGATTGTCGAAATATGCGATCACGGACAGTAATCGGTGCACTTTAATAAAATCATAAAACACAACCGTATTCACCCTTTAAGCAAAAGGTCTCGTGTTCAAGGCCCGGTCTTTAATGGCACATTTTTTTCTCACGTGGTTACAACCTATGTTTACAAATGAAAGTTGTTAATATTACTGTGGATCTCATATACTCTACCGTCTATATACTGTTAGTAGTAGTTTGATTTGAACAAAAAATTAGACAATATGACATAAATTCACAGATCACGTATCTTTCATTTCGTGTAATTTTCACTTCATATTCATGATATCGTAAGAGCAGTGTAACCCTAAAGGCTAGAAATACGGATCTATCATTCGTCAGTTGTGCACTTTATAGATTTTGAGTTTATCTCTTTTACATGTTTACTCACATAAAAATACGCTTTTTTGCTTTACTTCAATTAAATTTTTTTTTTCTTCTAATTTCAAAGTACATTTAACCAGCATTCATAAAATTATGTAAATGAAAGAATGATGTAATATCATCCGAAAGGCTTTTAACTATCTGTATTTAACCCGAAACAAAAATCCGGTGTAATGCATTTTTTACACAAACGTGAGTTTTAAATTAACTTAATGTTTCGTCCTCTATACAAATAAAACCAATAAGGAATTAATAATGAATTTTCAAACATCCTCATTACTTCGATTTGTTTGGATCTTTTCCGGTCATGAACCTCGACCGTCGATATTAATTGATTGGAAAGAATCGACCGTTTTATCTCGACAGCTATATATTGATCGATTTCTCAGGAATCCATAGAAAATCAGCTGATTTCAATCGGAAATGATTTATTTTCAATGTATAAAATGCACGATATCTCAGTTAATATAAATGCTTTATTTAAAAGTAACAAGGAAGCAATGCTCTTTCGATACCAACCATGAAAAAATATGTCAGAGTTGTAGTTTTTAAAAAAGTTTTTGGAAACAAAATCGACGTTCCAAAGATTCACCGTCGCGGGTTTGCGTATTTTAACGTATTCTGGTATTTGTCAAGAACTTGGCAGCTTGTAATTAGGGTTGTTACCAGTAACAGACTTGTTATGGCCCCTTATCTTACCGCAGTGGGTTATCACTCAAATTTCTGCTTCCTGAATGAATGGTTTTATCTCGGTTACCAATGTAAGTCGGGTGCAGTTCAAAATGCGGCTCAAATAAGTGGGCCGTAAAGTTGTGATGGAGAGTTTAATTGTATGGGTCAAAACACTGATACCGGGTTGGCTAATGTATAAATATATGGCCATGAAAATCACACCACTGAAATAAATAGTTTATGTCATGCACAAACAAACATGACAAAAACATCCATTTGACCTTTGGTCAGTGGAATCTACATGGCACTACAACTCACAAACCTATACAGTGCCTTGTAGTTAGTTTTTGCATTGCCAATTATTTATTAATGTAATAGACATCGGTTGTTAAACATCTATTGTTGTTTCACACTTTCATTTTCGACAGGTTACGAATTAGATATTGTTTTTGAATCATTTTTTTTTTCTTCAGATTTTATCATCAGCATCATCAGTTCTATGTATAAATTGTTAAAAAATGATTCTGAAAAAACAAAATGAAATAATAATACCATGTTGATAACATACATACTTATGTAATTATGTTGAAGATATTTCAAATAATTTTCATCATCATTTATTATATGTTAGTAATATAAATTTTTAAACATTTCACTTACAAATTGTATTATATTATTGTTAAGAGGACCATATGGAAAAATGACATTGCCAAATATGTTATCCTCTAAAAATAAAGATATTATTATTATAGTAGTATTACACGACAGGTGGTCATAGGGCCGATATATAGTTGCCAGGGGCATACAGAAGGGTTTGATGACGAACATGAAAAAATGCACAGAGAAAATACAGTCGCATGCTTGTTCAAAGAATCGCCTGTAGTAAAAGAAAACTAAATCAAGTGCCCGATCTTTTATCTTCAGTCATTGTCGGATTTAAATAAATCGGTTTATTAATGAATCGCGTAGGTACTGTACGACGGTTGTTCAAAGTAGCGTATATTTTATGTTTGTATTATACCTCGAACAATTTCAAAAAATCTGCTTCTGGCATCTAGTGATACATTTTTATTGATTTTTATCTTAAAAAAACAATAACAGTATTACACAAAATATATTCAATAACATTATGTGCGTCGCGGTCGACATCGCGAGCTCTTAACATCATATTTGCAAAGTACTGTCCCCGATTCGTGATATTCTACCTCTGACGTTTCACCCTGTGCCAAAATATGTCCATAAAACCAAGTTATTACAAAAAAGTGATTTAACAGTCTAAAAACAATCTATTCACTGAATCCAAGGATGCGCACCATGTCGTCATTTTGCTTTAATAACGTCTGGTACTTTCTAAATGAAAACATCACTACCTACAGTATACGATCAATCGGGTTCTGTTAATCTATCGGAATCTAATCTATTGGAATCCTCTTCCTCTCTTAATTGTTTACCTGCTTTCTTCATAGATGCTTTCTTCATAGTCTGTTGGGTTTAACATCCCACCAACAGTATTTCAGTCATTTGGAGACAATGTCTACTTGAGACAGATATAGTGCTGCCACACTGCAGTATCACGCCGTAGACATGTTGCATGATACCACACCCAGTCACATTATCCTGACACCGGGTCAACTAGTTCCTGCAACTACCCTCATAGGCTAAGCGCCAAGCAAGGGAGCTATAACAGTACCATTTTAACGACTTCGGTATGTCATGGCCGGGGATCGAACCCACGACCTCCCGCCCCCGTTCTTCATAGTTGCAAACATTATAATTATCATCAATGTTGTCGTCACCACTGGCGTCACCATCATTTTATTGCAAAAAAGTGGTCTATATTAGGTATTGGACTTCAGACAGTTTAAACTATTGACATACAGGGTTTAACTGAATAGTAAAGTTGCTTACATGGTAAGGGCAATCTGTAAAGACAGAAATTCTAAGGTATCCCGTGTAGGACTGTATTACAGCTTTTTGTTGTTATCATAATCATCGTAAGATTCCCAGCTTCGGGCAAATCTCAGGTCCACCTTAAAGTAACAAATGCTTTAAAAATATATTTTAGTATATCTACAATATTACAGATACACAAGACAGAAGCTTTGTTCTTAATCTCGCGTCGCTTTATAAATTTGACAGGACGCCTCTGTCCAACGTAACAATTTTAGACCTAAATGTCTATATCACTTTGAACTCATTTTACATCAAAACGAACTCGTTTACCCCAGTGCCATTTTGCGATTAGAAAGTTTGTAAATATTGGAACAGTGATAGCCAACCTACAGATTCTGCGTCTATAATGTTTACATCAAGACGGAAGCCCAGATAACGACAGACTGGGTCACATAATCGTGACCTTGATATTTGTGTGTAACAATGTCGGGTCACAGTCAAGCGTTTTACAGGTAGACCACTTTATGGTTAATGTGAACATTTCCTTAAACTGTTCGCATGGTGTCAATAATACCTTCTTTTGTCAAATAGTTGCATCTAACCACCGCCACCACCACCACCATTATCATCATCATCATCATCATCATCATCATCATCAACAACAACTTGCGAATAATTAACATTATGTAAATCTTTGTAGTCGCCGTCATCTGGTTTTCCGAACTTTGATTCACATGGGAATATCTTCATGAAACTTGGATATGATCTTTATAGGGGCAAAGTCTGGGATGAGTTTGATTTTCAACGAAATCCATTTTGTTGCAATGCACAAACTTATGAGCATTGTCCAATCTTTTCAAATGAACAAATCTTGTATGAAACTTGGACGTTAAGTGTCTGAGAACACTAACATATATCACAGGTGAGTTTCAGCAAAACTTCGTGGCTCCTTGAAATGTATTAAAATCTATGTATTCCTCATAATGTTGTGTAACAGTTGACAAGTTAGAATATAAAACGCACACGTTTCGTTTGTGCGCGTTCTTTTAATTTTATTCCTTAAAACAGAAAGTAAGGAGGGTCTCATCATTTAAAGGTTATCTTTTATGCAATTAATTTATATCCTTAATTTACGTGTATCGGCGCTACTCACCTGTGTATTCTGGGATCAAATTATTTTCAAAGCAAATAAATAAGTAAACTGCATTTAGACGTTCATTATTTGTTAATTACAGATCAAATGGATTAACTAATAGATTTCTTGCGTGCAATGACAAGCATAATTCATCCATTCGATAAAATTATCTTAATTAAGTTTGAACACATACATCTTTCACAATGATAGTGAAATCCGGAGATTACTTAGAGCCCTCTCTTTCATTTTGGCTGTCGTTTTCACGACTCTTCTTTCTATATTTCACATTTATTACGATTTATCACCAGGATCCTCGTTGATAAAGTTGTCGTATACATTATTTTTATCACGTATGGCGTCAATACAATTTCCTTTAGACCTTGTTGTAGATAACTTCCGTTTTTCACCAGTTTTTATTTGTGTGTGTATATATATCATTTACTATTATTTTGTCTGTTAATATAATATAATAGTACGTAGTGTAACTTACTTTAAATTCCGTGAAAATTGTCTTGTTATTTAAGAAAACTCGTCCTAAGCGACATCTTGATGTTACCGATACTTGTTAATCGTTGAAAGTCAAGGTAACCCATCCATCATTAATTTGTTATCTTGGTCCATCAAGTGATCGTGAAACTTATAATAAATGCAAGCCTTTATAAACTTTGAGCAAAAGAGCCTATAACTTCAAGTCAATGGATGCTTGCATCTCCACTGTAGTTTTTTTTTTAAAGCTTTTTAAGGTCCATGGTTACAATTTTATGATTGATGGGCTACCTTAAAGTTAAGTTACGTGCCGGTGCAAGGAGTATGATCGGACAACAGTTTGGTCTTATCGGCCATTCTCTTCACGAAACAACTAGCCGAGTATAATTATGTCTTATCAATCGTCACTTTGTCAGATGTGCATTAGATTTTTTTTTCTTTTTTTGTTATAATGGGGTTTACCGTCCCTGCGATAGTATTTCAATCATATAGCGACGTCCAGCTAATTACAGGTGGAGGAAGACCCCGAGTACACAGAGGTACCCGGGTAGAACCACCGACCTACCGCAAGCCAGCTGGAAGGCTTCCTCACATGAAAAATCCGAAGTCCCTACCGGGATTCGAACCCACAGCGGTGAGGGGCTGAGAGATTTGTATTCCACGACTGTAACCGCTCGGCCACGGCGGCCCCTTAGATTTTCTAGTACCCGCTATAATTAACAGCTCACGTGCATTGACATCATCACTCATTGACGAATCAAAATATCTTAAAGTAAAATAGTACGCATAGTAGTTAAAAATTGATATAAACATTTTAAATGTAAAACGATATTCATATAAATCAAAAATATGAAACGTAACATCTGTACCTCGGTATTGTTTCAAATGCTTTAGTAACTATGTAATCTTAACTTTCTGAACTAATCAAGGGAACTCAAGTAAATTAAATAGCCTTGTATAAAGAAATAGTTCAGAAAGAAGATTTATGTTCATCCATATGTTATAAACATTTGAATAGTTCAAGATCAGTGTGGCCATACCACGTAGTATATGACGTCATTTTAAGCTAACGCGTAAAGCATATTTTGCATCGATTCGAAAAAGAAAACAGCTGTAAGTATTTTTTATACAATTTTTATGGAATAGAGCGCATGCGTAGCGGAAAATTGTGCCCTACACATAGGTTCCAGTGATTCTTTGTCTGTTTGTAGCACATCGTTAATAATGTTTTCCCGAATGTTTGGAAATACTAAACATCTGACAAAAGAATCACTGGAACCTATGTGTAGGGCACAGTTTTCCGCTTTGCATGCGCTCTATCCACAGGGACTTGCTCCCATACACACACACACCACACACACCACACACACACACACACACACTGTACATACACTATCAACAAGGGTGGACATCTTTTCAGGGGTCGACTCGCTTCAACTCCGTTTTTTCAAATCCTTCAAATAAATCTATGAAGTTAACATACGGAATCACTCAAATATATATTTCTCTATCGAAATATACAAAATTGTCGTGAAAATAATCCTCTTTTGTATGTTTATTTGTTTGAAATATATGCGAATCCGAGAAAAGGACAACAACCTGGACCAGCAGCGCAGTACATTTCGGGATGATTCGGATTTTTACGCTGCGAAATTGGTCAGCGATATTGCGATTATTTTCCCGTAATCTGTCAAACCGTTAAATTTAAATTGCGGGAAAATAATCGCAATATCGCTGACCAATTTCGCAGCGTAAAAATCCGAATCATCCCGAAATGTACTGCGCTGCTGGTCCAGGTTGTTGTCCTTTTCTCGGATTCGCATATATTTCAAACAAATAAACATACAAAAGAGGATTATTTTCACGACAATTTTGTATATTTCGATAGAGAAATATACAATTGAGTGATTCCGTATGTTAACTTCATAGATTTATTTGAATGATTTGAAAAAACGGAGTTGAAGCGAGTCGACCCCTGAAAAGATGTCCACCCTTGTTGATAGTGTATGTACAGTGTGTGTGTGTGTGTGTGGTGTGTGTGGTGTGTGTGTGTATGGGAGCAAGTCCCTGTGCTCTATCCCATTACAGAATCGATTGGTTAAAATGACGTCATATACCACGTGGTATGGCCACACTAAGATAGCACGAAATATCATTGATGGAAACAGGGTAACATATAAGCAGAGTATTTGAGTATTTACCCATTAAATAGAATTCGGAATCATTGTGTAACAAAAAGAATTAAAAACAAAAACAAAACTCTATTACAGTGGTGGCAGTTTTATACTAAATACATGTATACAGAACACCAAATTCATATTTGTCATAAACATCAATTTAATTGCAGAAATACCCAATTTATTTAAAAAGCATAGGTTAAATAGTCCAAATACTCATTTAATGAAAAAAAAAATCTCTGTGGAAGTAGCTTCCGTGCCCCGGGTACGAGCTTATGAAAAAAGCCTCGTTTCCATCAGTAACAGGTGCCCGCTGTAACTATGTATCCATTTTAATCGTAATACCACGAACACGCAAAGGTTATTTATAGTTTTGGTCAATTCTTCACCCGGGTCAAAAGTATGCCCATGCAAGTCGTTAATCTTCACGTCAGTTCTTGGTGCTTGTGTACTTTTTTTCTGGCTTTGTTTTCCTCTATTTATACAGTTACAGTAACGACAACAATTATTCGTAGTATTGCGGTGTTCCCCCTAGTGACTTAAAAAATCCGGCATATTTCGGCATTTTAAAAAGGGATTATATTTGTTTGAGGTTTGAATTAATAAAACAAACACTTAGCTTAATTCTAAACAATTTTTGACCTTTTAAGATGAGGTGAAGTAATCCATGTTAAAATTTATAGGTGATTAACGACTTCTGAATAACAGTCAAACTCCACGCAGTAGTTACCTCCCCTTACAGTTGTAGATTACCACTGTCACCACAATTAAAAATTAACAGAATTTAGCTAATTTTTCTTTTGTCAAAAAAAAAAAAAAAAAAATACTGCGAGTGTCATTTCCCTAAGTATGTTTTCTTTAATAAACATCAAATTTCGCCTCGTGGTAAAAAATAAATCATTTAAAACAAGAAATATCTTTAAAAACGATATTCGGCGTAGGATGAAAGAAAAACGAGATTTCCAGTCTTCTAGAACATTCCGAGGAAAAGCGCGCGAAAGACCGACGCACAACAAATTTAGTACGCTCTAGAAATAGTTCAGTATTTTTTCCATGAAATATACTTATTTATAGACGGTAATACAAAAAATTATATCTGTAAATAGGCTTGTTTGATATTTGTTCATATCATTATTGCATATGACAATTATGATATAAAAGCGTTATTAGTTGTTTTGGTTTTGGCGAATTAATTTTCAATGAGAGCATCTCGGCAGGCTGGAAGAATTCAATATACATAGTAATTAAGGGGTTTCATGTCATAACACGGTGGATTCTTTTTTGTTGTTTTAAATCATTTTCACAAAGTAGCATTCCTCAATTGATGGAAAAGGATTGTATTTAACTTACTGAAATCACTTTCATGTTTACATCAAAAAGAAAAGTAATAACACCAAGATGAATGATATATACAAGCTGCACCCCTTATTTACAGTAATTTTATAGTCCATAACGATGCGTTAACCAATAACAGGAGTCCTTTTATTCAGCTTAGAATTATTTACCCCTGTTAGCGTACATTTGATTGGTTTAAGATGCGAGTTGAAATCGAAATTATACAGCTACGCCGAAAAAAATGTTGTTGGGACAGCAGACGGAAACGCCATTTTGTTAGTTTACCATCATCACGTGACATTTGTGACGGCAGTGATTTTTTTTTTTTTGCTTGCAAGGGAGATCACTATATACATGTGGAGTTTAACAGCGCAAGTCTGTTTTTGTAAGGTGTCTTTTGCAAGGCATGGGTACTATAAGTTAGTAATGTTCTATAATAATAATATATAATGTTTTTCTGTTTGCATGATTTGTTTAAACGATCCAATCACACTGGCACCTTGTCCATATGAATACAGTGAGGCTGGGAGCGGGAGGTTGTAAGGTCCCCCACCCCGACTGCGACATGCTAGAGCAGTTGAAAACAATATATAGTGCATTAGCATCGTCATTAACATCGTAGTGCGTTAACATCAAATTGATTCACATCAAATTTCACTAACGTCGTTTAGACGCTTCACGCGTTCGAATTAGTGCGTCTTAAACTATAAACAAATGTATGAAGGTGTCTAAATACTAAATATTGTGTTCTTGATAAATGGGGATTCTGACACGGTATTTCCCCAATATATTTGACTACCTACACGCCTACATATCTGTTTTCCCGACTTTTTTTGTAATATCTCTTTTCCCTATACGTTTGTATTAATTATTTAAAAAAAAGGTTAACAGAAATAAGTAACAAACTCTTTTTTTTTGTTTGGCTAACTGCCAAGCTATCAGTATACATTTTTGTTTGCAGTTTGCATCATCAGCATCTATACTTGATTACAGATGTACTTTCGGTAAATATAAACACGTATAAGAATCAATTAGGGCAGGTCTTGGGAAGTACGAAAAATAAATAGAACAGTTCTTTTAGTTTATCTCTTTATGAAATTTCCACCCCTAAAAGTGATTTTAACAGATGTCGGGGACATAATTTATATATGTTGCTATTTTTTTTTCATTAACTGAAGATACGAATTGTAATCATAAATACTTTTTTTCTAAGTAAGGGAAAAATCAGTGAAGGTATGTGCGAAATGAGACGTAAATCTACGTAAATCAACGAGCACTTCCCGAACACCTAATCTACATGTTAGTGTTTAATTACATACATTGTTCAACGAGAAATAAACATATATTTGAGATTTTTCCCTAGTCACTGAATGGTCATTTTAAATTCGCGAATTATACCGGGTATTGCCGGTCCTCTGGTGAAATGGCCTATAATAGTAATAAGGATAGGCCCTGATCTTTAGAAGTAATCACTGAGGTGTTTGAATCATTTTTGTGTTTGAGGAGGTTACCATCAGGACCGACATAGTTACTGACGGGCAAACAATAGTTGTTACTGGGTCAAAATCGTGGAATGCTCTCTGAATAAGTTCAGTTTTCCAAACTGTTAAGTTTAAACTTTATTTATTTTATATCGATGACGAAACAAGTTCTCACAACTTATATTAATCACTCTCGATGGCTCTGGTGGCGGCGAACGTGGTCGTTATTGTGGGAGGAAACCGGAGAGCCGGAGAAAACCCACGTGCCTGGACGGGCGACCACTGTACCCTCTCACATACGTGACCAGGAATCGAACCCGGGACGCATTTGTGAGAAGCGAAGCGCGTTACCACTACGCTCTATTCGGACAAAAGGGGTTGGGGGAGGAGGTACCTCGGCTTCCAACTCTATCCCAAAAGTATACATCGTCAAATTGTAAATGTCCTATGTACCGGTATTTGATTCAATAAATATAGTTAAACCAAATATCCGGTGCGATAGTTCTAATTTTGATCATATAAACTCTCAAGTTTACAGTGTAGAGCGCATAAGACCTTCACAGAAAACACTTCCAGATATTTGTATGTGTACATATGTATTTTTAAATTAGATAAATATAACATAAGCCTTACGTCGAATTGTAAAGATAAAAATGTTTCTCTAGAATCTAGAATATTACGGCACGAACAAAAAATAAGTCGAAAAAATGTTGGCCCAAATTGGAAGCAATTTTATAATTTCTTCATCCCACCCGCTAAAAATTACTCCGATATATCGGTGAACCTGTAAAACTGGGTTTATTATAGCTCTTTTTTTTTTCCTAAAAAAATCCCCGAATCATCCTTTTTACGTGCCCTAGACTTGACATTGACAGGCTTTTTTTCTGCATAGCTTACCTGATAAGTTATCTAATTGCAGTTATTAGACATATCCGTTCATTTTTTTTTCAGTATACTATTTGTCTAAACGGTGTCAGAACAAATTTTGAACGACCTCTCGATACAACGGCATGCGACTGCTTCATCCGAGATCAGAGCAATGTTGCGTATTTTTATGACACCGAGATGCTGATCATGCGTAGTCTTAGAAATTGTTACAATGCCATCTGTCTGCAATATACACTAAAGGTCAATGGTTTGCTGACGATGAAAGTCACTTAAATGTGTCACTTTTAAAAAGTCGGGTACCCTAAATGAAGAGCATATGAATCTTAGCAATAATTCCAAGACACCAATGGTATATCAGTATTAGTGCCGGGGGACGGGGGAGGTCACCTGTCAACGGACATACATGGATTTACCTTAGTGATCAGCGAATTGAATTTGCAAGGGTAAAATGCTCAATTAGTCGGCCATGGTCCCCGGGTGACATGAACTTTCGCCTAGTAACCGGTATGCCCTGGGTTCGATCCCCGGTCCAGACATGCCAACGTTGTTAAAGTGATAGTGGTACAAGTCTTTAATTTGTGAGGGTCTTCACTGAATTGATTGGCCAGAACAGGTGTATGTCACGTATCTAAGGTGATATCCTAAAGTAAAACTGCACGAAATCTGTTAAAAAAAAATAAAAAAATAAAAAACAAAAACAAAAAAAAACATGGTTGACTGAAACTTTAAGTGCACTTCTCTGTATGAAATAGAGAGAGAGAGAGAGAGAAAAGAGAGAAAGGTCCTTCTACATTAGTGAGTGCAACTGGATATACTGTTCCCATGCACTTTGCTAGTCGAGGACATAAACTTCGGCTTAACTCGATGCCTTTCTGACAATTCTGTTTTGAGGGGAACATAATTCAGTGATGAACGTATCTTGGGGAAAGATGTTATGGAAAATGTTATGTGTTTTTTAAGTGCCTCTCTCTACATCAGCAGAGTACCCCTTATTGACTTACATACCTGTAATGCTTCTTGGATTTATCATTCCCTCGGAATCCTCTGCCAGGTCTTGCTGTTGAACGTATGTTGTAAATAATCACTTGATAGCACGAGGCCTTGTATTTTTATCTATTTAGATTGAACTACAATAAGTTTACATATTAAATGAGATAGACCTTTTCAATACATGGTGATGGAGGCACGTGTACGTGTAATACAAATAGCATGTTTTTTTTTTTTTTTTTTTTTTTTTTTTTTTTTAACGAATGAAGGTTACTTAGCAATATTAGCTCAACTTTTAAAACAAGTAGTTATGCAATAATTGAAGTAGCGAGATAGGCCTTTTATACTAAGTAAAAGGTCAAATATAACAAATACACTTCTTGCATCATTAAATACTGAAATTGTTTTAGAGTTATTCGATTTTTAAAACGCCTCGGATGTAGTATCTCTTCTATGTTTATATTGAAATGATATATAAGATAGGATGAAAATTGAATCTTTAGCAGCTTGGGAATACATATTATTCAACCGGTCCTACTGTCCGAAAGGTTAGGACATCCTTCACGTGAATTCAATCCCTAGCAAGTCAAATTTATCTTGGTTTATTTCTCTTGCTTATCACTTAGTATATAAAAATATTGCAAAAACTGGTTGGCCGAAGGTAAGGATTGAGACTTGATGTGATGCCATGACTCAAAGTACTGAAGGAATCTGTATGTTGCCCAGAGTTTATCAAACAACAATTGTTGATTTCTGCCATTTCACGCCCTCGCGATGTCGCGCTGTATAAAGACGCCGTCACGAAAGCGCGACCATTCGAAGTACACACATTTGTTGCGATGACGCGACGACAAGGCGGGACGACAAGGGCAGTTTGTTGTTGTTTCAAGTTTCGCCCCCTTTGACGCGTGGACGCAACAATTCGGCACACGACAAAAGAGGGCGCTAACGTTATGTATTGAATTGTGTATCCGCACAGTTTCTTGTTTATTTATTTACATGTATTTGTTTTCGTGTTAGAAAATCCTCGGCGCGCCAACGCAACGACACGTAAAGGTGTATACTTCGCATGGGGATGCGACGTCGCAAAGACGTGACATGACAGAAAACAGCCACCATACAAAACTGAATTGTACGGAAAATAAATAGTCTGAACTGCACGTATGCACCACAACATATGAAATGGCCGTAGCAGACACGATCAAGCAACCCACGGCATTCCATACGAAAGCTGTCTGGTTCTGTGAATAAACATCTTCTATTAAATCAGCGTTTTTTTAGGCTATTAGCACAAAGCGTCGAAAAGGATTTTACGATAAATTTGAAATACCATTAGTTTAAATATAATCTGTCGAGTTAAAGTTCGGACAAAAACTGATAACATGATTGCGTTTATCAGATCACATCAGAATTCATAACAGTTAATCTTGTCTGGTACCCGACTTCATGCTGGCAGTAAGGGGCAGGTAATCCACACTCTAAGTTAAAAAAGTCCGAAATTATCTGATTATTTTCCGTCTCAAGCGTTATTTACATCCTTCACGAATAGTGTCGGGTTAGTTTAACATGTTTTGTTAAAAAAATTGACCATAAAATCACACACCTTACATATTCTAACCACAGTTAGGTTAAAAATCGTCCCGGCGGTGTTAGCGGCTGCCTCGAGAACCGGAGGTTGTTGGTTAGATATCTGACCGCAACATTCGTATTGTTTCCTTGCTCTGCGCTTAGCATTTTATAGGATAGTTCGGCCTATGTCGGGATAATGTGACTGGATGTGGTTACATGCCACATGCCTGCCATGTGGCAGTACCATATCTGTCTCAAGTGAATAACTAAACACCGAACATTATTTTCTGTACATATTCCTTGAATTTGATTCTATCTCAGTCATTACAACAGCAAAGAAGACTCTGAAGAAAAAGTTGATCATAATTAGGTCACCAATAAATTGATATTGCCATTAATTCAGCTTTCCCTCCCGAACGTCCTAAATCAATTACTTTAAATTGAGTACTGAAATCAAACTCTGTAAATTGCGTTGCGAACTTCAAACTGAATTCATGGATATTGTGCAGCAATTTGTTCGTTTCAATTTTTATTTTTTGTGTTTCCCACATGAGAATAGAAAAACAGCTTCACGTAACTCTTTCAAATAAAGCGGTGTCAGCTATGTTAAGATAATTTCTCACAAAATTAATTCTTGTTTTTGTTAAACGTATCAAATTACAGACAGAAATAATATTGGAAGAAATAAAATATATTGCACACATTCAATAAATGTTAGACAAATATATATAACATAACAAAGATACATTTTTTCAGGGGTTGCCACCGTAGGGATGGGGCTCTAAAGAATGACGAATTGTGGGTAGAAAAGATATGGCGAATTTGTATCTAAGGATTTGAAGATTTTTGATATAATGAATCTTTACCAAGCGCACCCTGTCGAGGAATTTATAAAATGGAATAAGGTATTTTGACAGAAACAATGTCACTTCATACTCTTTTTCACGTGTACACTTTTGACCTCTTTAAAACCGGTCATGAAAGCGATACCCCTATTCTTTGTATCCCTTTCAAAAAGATCAATTTACTGATCCCGATGTCACGTGGTCCCCTTGCACAATGACCCCTGTAGTGTCTGAGATTGACCAATTCGTTTAAGATCAGAATAAGCAAGCGGATAATATCTCGACACTGTCCGTATGGATGTGAAACTCAAAAGAAAATGTAATGTGATTTGTGAATAGTGTAAGAAAGTAACGGACACGCTCATCTATTTAAGGTAATTGTTTTTATTTTAGAAAATATTGACTTGGATCAATTCTGTTACATGAAGTTGATAAAATGTTAAGTTTATTTTTAACATTTGACTATAAAATCCTTTTGCACACACGCAATCGAAACCGTTTTAAATAAATTGTAAAATGGCTGCTTATGATACAAACCCTCTTAATAGAGGTGATTTGGGAAAATGATAAACTGTCTATATCGTATTAAATTCAAAGGTGAATTCCATGGCACACACTCATCTTCGTTTTGTACTTGTTTTTTTCCTGTTGTACTGGCATGTGGATCCCCCGGGTGCCCTCTAGGTTTGAAATTTTGTCTTCAGAACCACACGGGTCCTCAATGCATAAAACATTGTAACATCACCCTCCCCTAATTGACTAGACGTCGCTCTATGGCTGATATATCGTTGCAGCAACGGTAAATTTCAAAACAACAGTTCATAGAAAAAAAGCAATTTTGTGGATTTCTGCCAGGTATCGTAACAGATATTCAAGATGTTTTATTACTTTGTAAAATTGCAAGATATCTGATTTATCTGCTAAGCAAACGACAAAAGATTGGCATGTAATGATCGAGAAATGATATGTCAGAAACCTCTTTTTTCTTACATATGACATATAATTTATTATCAGAACTAGATATTATTTACAATGATGGACATATGCTAAAGATGGTATTATCATATTTCATTATACGTCAGTGTATATCAAAATATATCACATATTTATATGAAACGAATAATCGGAAAAATAAAAGCAAGATAATCATTTGGATCGGTTTGGAGAAATGTATCACACAGCTTTTGAATCATGTTGATAAAGGTATATAAAAACACAAGAAGATGTATGGAACGCCATAGCCGCCTTAACATGAGCCGATGTATTTTATCATGATAGTTCACAATGACGATTCGTGCAAATCGTAGTAATTGTTGTTCAGAAATAAATATGTCATATCCTTTCACAAATATATACTTCTATTTTGTTTTATACAATGATCAGTCTACATTTTATGATGCTCACATAACATTACATGTTGACCATTGTTAATGTTATGATTGTCATTAATTTTGTTATTATGTGATGTTCCTTTTGTCTTCTTTGATGATCGCGGCCTGTGTGATGCCCGTATTCCATTTCATACTGCTCATGATTAGTATACAATGTTCATATATCATTATATTATGCTAACTTAGAATGATCGGTGTCTTTACACGATGATCTTTTGTCATTTCATGATATTTTTAGTATTTAGATGCTATTTCAATATATTATGATGCAATGTAAACTTATTATGTGATGGTCATTTAGTATTATATGATGGTAATTTAAATTATGTTATACTAATTAAGTATTATATAATAGTAATTTAGGATTATATGACTGTATTCCAATATTATATGATGGTGATTTAGTATCATTATTATTATATGATTATAATGTAGTATTATATGATGGTAATTTAAATTATGTGATGGTAATTTAGTATTTCAATCATATAGCGACGTCCAGCTAATAACAGGTGGAGGAAGACCCCGAGTACACAGAGGTACCCGGGTAGAACCACCGACCTACCGCAAGCCAGCTGGAAGGCTTCCTCACATGAAAAATCCGAAGTACCTACCGGGATTCGAAACCACAGCGGAATTATATGATTGTAATATAGTATTATATGTTGGTAATTTAATATTATACGATGGTAATTTAGTATTATATGATGGTTAGTTAGTATTATATAATTGTAATTTAGTATTATATGATGCCATTTTGAACATCATGTAACACTATTTGAACATCATTTAACGATAGTGGACATAATATAACGGTATTTGAACATCATATAACGATATAGTAGCATCATATAACGACTTACTGACACACATAAAGAGACAAAAGGACATTGCATAATGACAAGTTGACATGCCATGGTGGTGTAATGGCAAATAACACCACATCGTATTTTGTTTGCGTCATCACATGTCAAACACACATACGCATTTAAGGTACTTACCTACGCTATGCTGTTAATGCGTCAATGCGAGATAGAGAGGCGTCCAGCTTGCCTCACATGAAAATAATAATAATAAATGTCCCTGTCGTAAAGTTCTAGATTGAACTAGATAAAAGTAAGTCAGAGACTCTGACGAGGACACCAGTAGAGAGAACAATCAGAATTTAAAATGTCAATAACTTATGTTCAAGCGTATTCCTGGTCGATATTTATTGAAGGCCCATGTTTAAGTATGTCTGAGGACAGTCGATGGGGCATCGCCTTCATCGCCAGTATGTTCCGACTGGTTCATGTCAAGCTAGTTCAAATTTTTTGTGAATTTTAAAATAAGTTTTAACACTGCGGATACGATGCAATTGATTCCAAAAAGCAGGCAGCATACATTGATTATATTTTTTCGCCGCCACTGTCAGTGCAAACGAGAGTCAGTTTTCTTTTTCAACATTTTCCAAGCATGTATGAATTTAATCTTTCCAGCTGCTTTGCATTTCTTTTTTTTTTCTTTTTTAATCGCTTTTTTAATGTATGTCTTGTTTATTTCAGAAATCTTCAGTGACGCAATGAAAAGAGGGATACAACACATTCATATAGAGTGAAATCCGGAGTTAATTATTTTATTTAGGATAAGTGACAATGAACACCTTCACAGAGCTTAAGCTTGTTTTAGTTTTTCTCGTGTGTGTACAATGCGTGATGATTACTGGATATGATTTCCGATTCCCCCGTAAGGGTAACTGTACCGACTGCAATGACAATATTCTATTCAAAATGGCCGAACTTCCAAGACTCGCTCGGATCAAAAAAATCATACAAGAAGCCGTCAACAGAACAGCTGGTGTCAACAAGACAGCACCCACGCCCAGTCCAAAGTCTTTAAATGACCACACAAGACACCCAGCCACCCCAAAACCGGCAAAACCCAACATTGAAAGCTATAGGAAAAACAAAATTGTCAGCTTTTCAGAAACATCTGGTGAGTTTTGTTTCTTGCTTTTTGGTCGGAAATTGATAAATGACTGTCTGTGGCAACGTTAAATGTCGCACCAACACTGAATTTCGCACTTGATGTTATATGTCGCAAGGCTGACGCTAAATGTCGCAATCAACGCTAAATGTCACATCTGTAACGCTAAATGTCGTAATCAACGCTAAATGTCACCTCTGTAACGCGAATTGTCGCCAAAAAATTGTTATGCCGCAGTAGATAGATAGATAGATAGATAGATAGATAGATAGATAGATAGATAGATATTTTATTATAGCGACTTGTGTACATGTATAGTAACATAATTCATATACAAAAGAAATATACACTATATATCGCAACATCAATACTAAATATCTCACTCCTTTGTAGTATTACAGACCTAGTTTAAGCTCCCGACCAATCCTGGAACAGTGAGCCAAAATTTACCGGTATGAACCGGGTACGACCGTAAAGGCCCAGTCTTGACTGTGCTGGTTTGAGATATACAGGATGTTCGTTTGTTTTTCGTAGATATGGAATATATCTCATCGAAAAGTGATTTAATTTAGATATTTCACGAGTGAAATTATATTACTTTGAGGTTAGATATATTCCATATCTACGAAAAACAAACACATTATTTTTTATATCATGGAAAAAACAGCAAAAATAACGGTGGTGCTGGAAGAAATATTTTTTTCACGACTAAAGACACAGTCTTGCATATTTCGTTCTAAGAAAATGAGTACCAACAAGGCTATGTTACGTTCATTAACAAAAAATATATGCCGGTTCCAGCCCTTTTTGCTGCTCACTGAAAAAGAGTACGATCATTATTTTAGTCATTTGACAAAATAATTGATACCAAGTTAAAGATCTTGTTTCAGTCAAGATGACGAATAAAAATTTAATACGGTTTTCAGGACTGGTTGGTCCATGACTTGGTTAAGTATCTATCCACTTGTTTCCAGTGTTATACCGTAGCAAGATCAACACTGCACTGGCACTAATCTGATTGAAATCCGTTAGACGCGAAAACCAATAAAAATATTAATAAAACATCAGTAAGCTAACATCAGGCTTGTAACATGGGGTTAATGAGGTGACACGTTCAATTTCAATGTTAATAATTTACTTCATATATATATATTGATCATATAGATCTGGTTTAACGCCCTGGCAAGCAAAGCGAAAAGATTTATCAAAAGTAAATAGAATAAGTAAATAGATACCTGTAACTATTCTTTTGTGTACATAATGAACTACAGTGGCTGAATTCTGTCGTATCGTGTGGACGAGTCTTCGCGACGAAACAGCGAAGGCGAATAAAACCTAATTTGACTCAGCAACAACAAAAGGTATTATTTTGATTCTCGTGTGGCGGGTGGTCCACGAGTATTGATTTTTCGCGTGGCGGGTTGGCGGGCGACAACACGATAAGTCGAAATATGACGAAATTTGGAAACTATGTGGCGAAAAGTCAAAATATTGTTTTTCGACTTTTCACACCGAAATTTCGACTACTATTGTTGTACGTTTCGCCAAACTATTTCTTTTTCACATTTGATCTTTTGCCCCGAAAAAAAGAAAACCTGCCACTCAACGTGGCAGATATTAGCAACCATATTTGGACTACCTGTAGTCATTATATATTAAAAAAGGTTATGCGTTTCCTTTACTGACAAATTATTTGAGAAATTAAAGTGCATAACTTAGCGCAAAGTAATATTTAAATACTTTATATCTGATAGAAACACATCCTACCATTCCTGTTTAACAAAGTATTTTAGTAAAGGATTAAGGTTGGCTCATTTTGAGTCTGGGGTTTGAACAAATGAGGACAAAAATTTTACATTCTATGCTTAGAGACTCTCCAAAAAACAATGATGTCACACAACAAAACAGGAGTCTATCAATCAGCCCAGGGGTGATGCCAAAGTACAACATCAAGAGTATTGTGGGTATGGCGTACGTGACAAACTCTTTAAACTGTTATTGTTCATATTTTGAATGTTATAGCATTTATCACGGGTCTCCTGTTTCGTCGCTTCCATAAATTTGATAAAACTCAAAATATAAATGATAAGCATTTCTTCTAGGGTATTGCTTCTTCACTACTATGATAAGATGTTGTATACAAGTGGCAAGATATATATACCGCAAGAAATCACAATATCACGACACCGACTCAACTAATCCTTTTTAATTTGCTAAACGATTGACGCAATTCTAACTACCCTAAACTACTCCCCGACTATTTTAGAACTTTTTACTCAGGTCTGATACTGTTCAGATATATTTAATGGTACTTGTAACCTCTTGCTTACTGAATGTGGGTTACGACACCATACCGCAAAGTAGGTTCCCTTATCTCCCTCATATAGTAATAAATGAATTATAACATGCTAGTGTATCATAAAACCCATCTGATAAACAATACTTTGAGTTTAATGGCAACAGTTTGCGGATTCATCCAGCGTGACAAGAAGGACATGAGTAACAAGTTCGCCCCCGCCTTTTCCTTACGCAACGATAATTATCTATCTGGATTTCGAGAGCACGTGGTCTTGAAAACGAGTTAAACCGTTCTATTCAATTACGTCCTGAGTTTAATGGGATGCGCGCGCCTATAAAAATAATTCTAGGACTGTGTTCATTGCGGAATAACGGAATCAAAGTCGTCATCTTCTAGATCTTCCATATGTATTTTTGGATATCACTAATTTAAGTGCACATCTGATATCCCAGTTCAGAGTTTAACGCCCAATTTATACGATAGTTGGCTATATTTTTCCAGTGTTTTCTATTTGCGTTTATTATCTGGATAATCAACTAAGCTGTGATAACAGTTTGGTATTATCTGATGACGCAGTAAAAACTCTGTACAGTTACGCATAGTCTTGTATAAACATTTAACAATAGAATAAAGTTTAAGTGCTTGAATTTTACAAGGGAACCACACACCCGTCGTTAATAAAGAATGCATGCGAAACAAAATTGTAGCAATAAATAAGATATAAATAACAATTGTTAAATTCCATTCGTGCCTCTCCTTCACAGGGGGTGGTGCTAGACTTTCACACACTCAAAAAAAAAAAAAAAAAAAATGCCATGGTTACGCAATGAAATAAACTCAGGGATGGAGAACGTATAGCAAACTGGTTCGTGCGCACTCGATATGAAAAATATATTGGATTATGTCCCCTTTATACCATCGTAGATAAATACATGTATATATACGGTTCCAAAAGAAAGTGTAAAATCAGGTTTTCGTTAATTCAGTTGTGTGCGTGTGTGTGTACTCTTCGGAATACGTTTTATATAGAAAATTGAATAATCATTTACCAATATAGATCTAATGTGACCGTTCCCGGTGGTCGAGTGGTTAGAGTGGGGTGTGGGAGGTCGTGGGTTCCATCCCCGACCAAAGTCTGGTTGCAAGCCTGTTTGCAGGATAATGTGAATGGGTGTGGTATCATGTCACATGTCTACAGCATGATACTGCAGTGTGGCAGCACTATATCTGTCTCAAGCAGACATCGTCTCCAAATGACAGAAATACTTTCGGTGGGACAGTATCCAATATGTATTTTCAATATCGATATTCCAGGTGATTATTTGCTGCCAGAACAATAAAAAGCGAGATATTTCTGAGAAAAAAAATGTATTTAAATTAACAAAAGCTTGAATGCACATTTTCTGTTCCATCTTAGTAGATCTACATATTATTGAGGAAGGATTACTTAATTGTTCTTCTTGTGCATATAACTACATGTAATTAAATCATACCATACTCCATGAATGATAAGATTTATCATTTTCATGACGATAAAGGTTTTGCGTGGTGTTTAGGGTAATCTTGACTAGGCAGGGTTAAGAAAAGTGTTATTAGTCTCTTTCATGTTTTGGGTGAAAAGATTGACTGATACACACAAGAGAAAATACAATCTTCAACAGTGAAAAGATAACATTATCACCTACGAGGGGAGATACTTAATGAACACATTATCTTCTTTCACTCGTGACATCATTTCTCACGAAACTGTTGTTTTCTATATGCACGCGTGAAAGGAATTACTATGTTTGTTTGTTGTTGTTTTTTCCGATCTTTTCGTATAGGGTAGAGTATATTAAGACATTTCTACAGAAAATAGAAGATCGAAGCGTGCCTGATTTTCAAACAGAGATTTATTCCAAATATTTATTGTATCAAAACATGCGAAGACCATTTTCTGTAAGAACGCGCAAAATACCACATACATGTATGTAAGATTTATTTTATCTATGTCAATAAAAAAAGGCATTGACTTGAAAATAATTCGATATTTTGTTTTAATGTTCCTTGAAACGTACTGCTGAGGTGTACTGCTATCTACTTGTCATGGCTGCAAACATTTTCAGTTGACATTTGTTAGACTGCTGGTATCTCGGTCCAAGAAGAGAGTCATAAGCTGCTGTTTATCGAATTTATCTGATGATAGTTCAACAAAACATGCAGCTGCAGCTGTTGAGTTATTTCCGATGTTGTGAACCAACGCTTAATAATCGTATAATTTTTTTTATTTTTTTTTCCAGTTCAGCACCAAGGAGGTACGGTTCTCAAATTCCGTATACACAAAAACGTTAAAAAGGGAGTGGAAGAAGCTATTGGTGTATCCCTTTATTTATACGTAGATAGACGAAGAAGAACCAGAAAAGGCGGAAAAGGAAAGAAAATATTTCTGGAATTGTCAAGTTACGAGCCCTACAATAATACCTGGTCATCTTTGACAATATTGAGAACTCGTGTGAAAAAACAACGCTGGAAACGGATAAGTTTACCTGTATATGTTGCACAGCAGTTACTGGACTCGGACAAAAGGTCACTCGATCTCAAGGTCAAATGCCAAGGTTGCGGGCGACTAGTGCAGTTAGTTTTATACAATAACTCAAACGAAAGTGAGAGGCGCATGCGCAAGAGGAAACGGAAACGGATACACAAGAGAAAAACTCACAAATCGAAAACACAGAGACCATATTCTGGAAATAATAGTCCAATACTGGTAATAGATACAAAATACAAGATTGGGCGAGCAAAATGATGAATCAATCGTTTGTTCGTCATACCTAGGCCAGCCTGATATCCGGAATTAGCCGTTAGAGAGCGCTACTTGCATAACAATAATGTGATCTGAATAATCCAAGAATCAGACGACAAAACAATCTACACAGGAGGATCTATTCCACACTATTTGTGATCCTCGTAATGTCTGTTTCTTACGTAATTTATTATACTTTATTTATTTTCATTTCATTTTTACGATCATTCTTCTTTGATTCTAATACTATTAGTTCGTACACTGTTCTTGACGCACATACACTTGTATGCATGTCACTGGTATGATATCCTGTATCATACCTCCCCATAATATGACTTTTGTTGATAATACCACATTCAAAGTAACAGTAACAATGTGTGAATAGGCTTTCCCACTGTGTCAATATCACTTCTCGCTTAGTAAACGCAACGCTAGCGTGAATTAGCAATCCTGACACAAGAAGGAGCATGGTCATGCTGTAAAGTCATTAGTTTTCGTTGATAGCAAATTTCGTTGAATCTGTCAAAATTTAATGGTACATGCCTTCACGGATGTAAATTGTTCTAGACAGCATGGAATTAATTATCACGGATAAATGCATCCACAATACCAACGAAAATAAGCTCCAGGCGAAAATTAATAATTTTACAATAGTTCTTTTTGAGGGTAGTTAAAGCTTAGAAAGTGACCCTCAAGAAGTTTTTATCTTTGTTTCATATTATGATATAGTTTAAGAAATAGTGGGCAAATAGTTTCCACGTTTACACATACGTGATTTACACGTACTTTGTGTATTTAGAAATATATTCTGTGCTCATTTTTTTTTTTTACATATTATGCGTTGATTTTTTTTCCTTGATATTGTTTAATGAACTGAAACAGATGAATGGTCACGTGATGCACTATAAATAGAATTGCTTAGAACAGTGCGAAGAGGTTGGCGGTGATTCTGTTTTAGAAGAGTGCACGTGATTGACGAGCTTACATGTGGAAAATATGAGATCGTACGGATGCGGTGTCTTTGAATCGTATCCACTTGAATACGTGTATTAAAGTTGTCATGTAGACTTGTATCGAACTTCTAACTTGTTTGAGACTTAATGCAATCCAGCCATCTCGTTGAATGTTTCATTAAACAGTCTTTAAATTTAAAAGGAAGAAGAGAGAACAAAAGATTCCATCAAATGCATCCATAGTGATTTATCCGCTGAAAACAGAAAAGTGACTGTTTCCCATCATAGTATAATATGTGTTGTTAAAAGTCAGCAATCGAATAGGTTACAAGTTTCTGTGAATTTCTACTAAACTTGGAGAAAATCCATTGAATGTTTGATTTATATGCGGTGCTTTTTGTTTTTGGTTAAAACCACTGTGCATATTTGATAGCTGTTAAAATTGTAATGTAGAACACTAAGAGAGAGAGAGAGAGAGAGAGAGAGAGTAGCCAAGGATATTTGTCCTTGCGTGCTTACAAAGAATTATGCACTGCATTTATAGTTAACCAGTCATCAAAGGTTGGGTGTAACAGACAGAGACAAAAGATGGACAGAAAGAAAGAAAAGTAAAAAAGTATGAAACTGCAATCTGGCGAATATCACCTTTTTGTGTTTCACTTTAAAACTTAAACTCTTAAAATTTCTTGGAAATCATCTCTTCATTAGCTGGCATAATAAGAAAGAATTTCCATGTTTTTAAATATCCTTTTAACAGAAAGAATAATTGTTTAGTTACCAATATCTAGCTGAGAACGTCAGACAATCGACCGTGTTCACAATCAAGTTATAATTAATGGCAATTATATATACTTTATTACATAACAACAAACAAATATAGCATAATTTTTCTGTAACTAACAGTGCAAGAGAAATGGAATGACGTAGAGAGCATGTGAAGATAATTGATTTTTAATAGTACGTGAAGGTTAAAATATGATTTTATAATATAGGTTTTATAGGAAAGACTTAGTTATAAATCTGAATTAAACAATTTCTCAGTATGTTAATTTTCATTCCGTTGCATATATATACAAATGTATATATATATGACATGGCGGGTGAACTAATTTTGTTTCTGTCAGCATCTTTGCGCCTTTCTTTAAAACTTAATTTAATTATTGAGTTTCGATTAGAAATCAAGTTGCCCCATCTCGGTTGGCACAGGTTTGAAGATATGTTCTTGCACATATCGGGATTCAAACTGTCAACCGCACATTTTTCTGGATCCGATGTCAGGGGACTATATCACTGGACTACGAGATAATTAACATAATGCTTAAGATCGGACATTAGGTTCTCGGAAATAATGATAATCGCACTCGTACCCAAAACTCAATTTTAAGTTTTATGATTATCATGTTCATCTTAGTTTGATTAATGAGCGCTGTTCACATCATCGTTTAAACACACATTCTCATTGAAGTCTAATTTTGTACCTCAGTTATGCTCGGAAAAGTGTTTGGGAACACTCCATATAACTCAAACTTAAGCTTTAACATGACTTTTGAGAGGAAACCCTTTTTTCCAAAAACTCAAATTTGTGCAGATATATGAGTATAAGACTGAAATCTTAAGTAAATAATAAATTAAAACATATAACGCAGAATTCTTTATTTGAAGAAATCGCGTTTAGTGTATTTTTTCAAGGACAATGCTGTTTTATTATTATTGTTACTATTTATAGCAAGATGAATTAGTGATTTTTATTACGACGCGCATGTATGAAATATTTGATCCGAAATTGTAATCTTAAAGGGCCATAACTTCACAATTTTATGGCAATGGGTTATTCCACATTTTAAACAGTTTAATTGTGTTAACTGGGAAAATTGGTACATTAGTATATTTAAAGTTGTGGTCTAATCAAATATAGATTTACAATATAAACCGTCGTTGGATAGATATGCCAGTCTCGTATATACGTCTATTCAATTGGTTTGGAAAATGAGAGGATGTCTTTTTTCGACTTTTGAAATACGGACTTATGTTACCATGGTGACACACATAAACCGGTCTCAATTAGTTGTACTTGTGTTTTTTCTAATTATTGCTTTTGTAGCAACAGTTACTTTTATCTTCAATACCATTGTTCTTTCTGATAATTTAATGTAATTAATTATCAGATTCGGTTATTGTTCGACGCGAGTGCGAGAGGTTGCGATGGTGGACGAGAGTATTCGGACTTACGGGTAATTAACGATGTATTGCTAGGTATTCTAAGTCAAGAACGAATTCAAGATCGAAGTTTGACGAGCTGCGGAAATTTCCGAAGTGAAGGAAAGTTCTTATTTGTTTTAGTTTAGTTGCCTGGCTTACATTGCATTTTTTTCGTAGCTAAGTAAAAAGGTTGCAAGAGTTTTGTTGTCGACAGCACAGGATTTTTTCCGTAACTGAGATGCATCTGGATTGCAGTGGGTATATGGTTAAACTGATTTTGCAGAGGTTCCTACAGGTAATAAATGGTTCTTTATTACTGGAACGGAACGTATGTCTGATAGTGACTCGAAAGGGGGGGGGGGCATGTACGTGAACTTTTTTTTTTTATCAGCCCTCGTATGTGAATTGCTCCGTAATAGAGAACATATGTCCTATCTTATCACTGAAATAGAAATATTTATGTAAATGTACATGTGACTCTTAGTTTTTGCATTTACGTATTAAATTTCTTAATATACATTTAAGTTAAATACGATAAAATAATGATATATTTGCAATTACATTTTAGAACTAAATGTTGACGTACATTTAACTTGATGCCAAAACAGGTATATCCCCGCCCAAATTTTTGTCGGAGGTTGTTGGACTAAGGTAACTATTGAAAGCAAGATTCACGTGCATTTATTTTGTCGGAAGGTTGTACAGCTTTTCACTGGTTATTAATTTCGGGGCGTTTTGGCGTCATGTTAATTTTTAACACAGCATGTTTCCAAATATCTCCTGATTTAAATATATTTAAAATGAAACTTACTTCCTGCCTGCGATTTGTTTCAATATTAAACATATTTGAAACGTTTGAGTGGCCGACTTTATAAATGAATACAGAGAAAATGTTTTAATGAAGCTGGATTTAGTTTTATATGTTCCTAACAACTTTATGTACACCAGTTAGTCTGATGTGAAATCTAATAAAAACACAGAATTAATCAATAGATTTTATCCAATTAGAAATTGTATTGCTTTAACGAGTACACCGTAGTTTACGTGAACCCAGTAAGCCTTAATGGTGGTAAGGCAGAATTTAAGTGTGTGTGTGTGTGTGTGTGTGTGTGTGTGCTTTTGTAAACCTACCTTGTGAGGTACCTTGGTGTTTTGGTCAGGGTAAGGGTTTAGGTTAGGATAAAGTTTATTGTTTGTGGGAAGTG